>OZ035998.1:45424530-45817030 GCA_964035015.1 Corallium rubrum | reverse complement strand
GTTTGTTGGTTTGTTGGTTTGTTGGTTTGTTGGTTTGTTGGTTTGTTGGTTTGTTGGTTTGTTGGTTTGTTGGTTTGTTGGTTTGTTGGTTTGTTGGTTTGTTGGTTTGTTGGTTTGTTGGTTTGTTGGTTTGTTGGTTTGTTGGTTTGTTGGTTTGTTGGTTTGTTGGTTTGTTGGTTTGTTGGTTTGTTGGTTTGTTGGTTTGTTGGTTTGTTGGTTTGTTGGTTTGTTGGTTTGTTGGTTTGTTGGTTTGTTGGTTTGTTGGTTTGTTGGTTTGTTGGTTTGTTGGTTTGTTGGTTTGTTGGTTTGTTGGTTTGTTGGTTTGTTGGTTTGTTGGTTTGTTGGTTTGTTGGTTTGTTGGTTTGTTGGTTTGTTGGTTTGTTGGTTTGTTGGTTTGTTGGTTTGTTGGTTTGTTGGTTTGTTGGTTTGTTGGTTTGTTGGTTTGTTGGTTTGTTGGTTTGTTGGTTTGTTGGTTTGTTGGTTTGTTGGTTTGTTGGTTTGTTGGTTTGTTGGTTTGTTGGTTTGTTGGTTTGTTGGTTTGTTGGTTTGTTGGTTTGTTGGTTTGTTGGTTTGTTGGTTTGTTGGTTTGTTGGTTTGTTGGTTTGTTGGTTTGTTGGTTTGTTGGTTTGTTGGTTTGTTGGTTTGTTGGTTTGTTGGTTTGTTGGTTTGTTGGTTTGTTGGTTTGTTGGTTTGTTGGTTTGTTGGTTTGTTGGTTTGTTGGTTTGTTGGTTTGTTGGTTTGTTGGTTTGTTGGTTTGTTGGTTTGTTGGTTTGTTGGTTTGTTGGTTTGTTGGTTTGTTGGTTTGTTGGTTTGTTGGTTTGTTGGTTTGTTGGTTTGTTGGTTTTTCGTGTTGGTTTGTTTGTTTGTTTTTCGTGTTGGTTTGTTTTTCGTGTTGGTTTGTTTTTCGTGTTGGTTTGTTTTTCGTGTTGGTTTGTTTTTCGTGTTTGTTTGTTTTTCGTGTTTGTTTGTTTTTCGTGTTGGTTTGTTTTTCGTGTTTGTTTGTTTTTCGTGTTTGTTTGTTTTTCGTGTTTGTTTGTTTTTCGTGTTTGTTTGTTTGTTTGTTTGTTTGTTTGTTTGTTTGTTTGTTTGTTTGTCGGTCGGTCGGTCGGTCGGTCGGTCGGTCGGTCGGGTCGGGTCGGGTCGGGTCGGGTCGGGTCGGGTCGGGTCGGGTCGGGTCGGGTCGGGTCGGGTCGGGTCGGGTCGGGTCGGGTCGGGTCGGGTCGGGTCGGGTCGGGTCGGGTCCGGTTCCGGTTCCGGTTCCGGTTCCGGTTCCGGTTCCGGTTCCGGTTCCGGTTCCGGTTCCGGTTCCGGTCCCGGTTCCGGTCCCGGTTCCGGTCCGGTCCGGTTCGTTCGTTCGTTCGTTCGTTCGTTCGTTCGTTCGTTCGTTCGTTCGTTCGTTCGTTCGCTCGCTCGCTCGCTCGCTCGCTCGCTCGCTCGTTCGTTCGTTCGTTCGTTCGTTCGTTTGTTTGTTTGTTTGTTCTGATGGCTAGTTTGATTGATACTTACTTAGATGCATCAGGGTGTGGTCGAAACAATGCACCAATAGGTTGCAAAATTGCTAAGACGAAAACTACTACCCCCAAAATTGCATGGATCTTGATCTTATCTTTTCCCTGAAGAAAACAAAACGAAACAAAGTATTAATGTACTGTATCTGAAAAGTCTATTCAACTACCTCACGCCTGTAAGTCTTGCCTTGTATATTTCTTATTTAACTGGCCTCTCTATATTGGAGTATTCTGTACTATGCACGCCCTCCAAGTCAAATAAAATGGCTTTTTGATTTAATTCAATAATTTGGTATAATTGGCAATTCAGTTTTAATTCAGTTTTAAAGCAAATGTTACAAATCTTTGCACAAATCTTTGGTAGTTTTTTGTATGTGTTTTTTTGTCGCCTTTGACCTGATAAATACAAAAACTTCATGAAGATATAGATTACTAACATTTTTTGTTTGTCATGTACGATTTTAATTTAACATGCAGAATGATATGTCTATACATTTCTGTAGTTAAACTATGTTCTATAAACAATATATAGTAAGATCGAGAACAAATAGAATGAATGATAAAATTTTAAATATACCTTAGTAAAGCGCCCGAGATCAACAAATATAACAACAATGGATGAAATAGTGCCAAGTACTACAATAATCATCAGTGATCGATGGAACTGTTTATTGTACAAAAGATAAATAAATAAATAAATTATTAATTAAGCAAACAAACAAACAAACAAACAAACAAACAAACAAACAAACAAACAAACAAACAAACAAACAAACAAACAAACAAACAAACAAACAAACAAACAAACAAACAAACAAACAAACAAACAAACAAACAAACAAAAAATAAACACACGAACAAACAAACAAACAAACCAAAAATAGACAAATGGACAAACGAACAAACGTATGCATAGATGCATTGCATAGTCAGCATAGATATCGATGTGGGATCGCATAGATACATGAATAGATGATGTATAAAGACATGCAGGGGATGATTGCAGGAAGGCATGCAAGGGATGGATGAATGAACGAACGAACGAACGAACGAACGAACGAACGAACGAACGAACGAACGAACGAACGAACGAACGAACGAACGAACGAACGAAGGTACAATTATAGAATACCCCGCATGTGACATAGTATATATATATATGTAGACTGGCTACGCGGATACCAATCTCGTTCCCAGAGCCCACGTTCCCCTTACCCAGCGGGCGGGAAACGAGAGGCTCTGGGATAATCCGTTCACGCCATCACAGGATTCTTGTTATCCGGAAGAAGAGTTATATAGAGTTCACTGTGTTCATCAGCCAATGAAATATCGATGTGAAACGGATTATCCCAGAGTTTCTCGTTTCCCGGTTGGGAACGTGGGTTCTGGGGAACATTGCGCGGATACGCGGTAGCTATTGCTAGGTAGCTAGGTACAAAGGTAGTCAGGTAAGTTGCTGCTGCTTTGTTGTGAATATATTGCTTGAATTTCAAGTTTCTTTCCACAGAAGGAAGTACTTGGGAATATTTGGTTTGCGTCCATTTAAATTGAATATAGTAAGGTTAGATATATTGCTGAAACAGAGAAAGTAGGAGTCTACACGGCCCTATGAAAATCAACATTTTATAGTTTCTTCTTACTCTTGGATTTTATTGTATGGGGGTCAGGTAATCGTAATTTTCCACATAACAAACTTCCCCGATTTGTGATTAGGGTTAGGGTTCGTGGTTCCGTTGTATGGGGGTCAGGTAATCGTAATTTTCCATACCACAAACTTCCCCAATTTGTAATTAGGGTTAGGGTTCATGGTTCTGTTGTATGGGGGTCATGTAATCGTAATTTTTCATACCACAAACTTCCCGGATTTGCGATTAGGGTTAAGGTTCATGGTTCCATTGATGGTGGTCAGGTTATCGTAATTACCTGACCAAGGAGAGATGGAGAGATGACTATTTTGTAGAGTGTACACAATTTTTGTAGAATGTGCAAAGGTTTTGTAATGATCTGTATTAAAACGAAGTGAATATACAAAATTTGTGCGCTCTTTGAATAATGCGTACATGTCACATGTGTAGCAACGTATAACTGGAATAGTGGCTAATATCGGTTACCATGAAGCAAGGGTGAAGACGAGTCTTTAGTATTTTAATCTGGCTAGCGTGAAAGTAGAAGGTATGGTTTGGTTTATGGTTACAGTTAATATTAGGATTACGATTAACATAAAGTTAAGTAATGGAGTCTGCGCGTAGCCGCGTAGCTGTGTAGCCGTGTGGCTTGGTTGCCACGTTGCCAGGAACGTAGCCACATAGCGATTGAGAGGAGCAATTTCAATCGCGGGGTATTCTATAACTACTCTCGAACGAACGAACGAACGAACGAACGAACGAACGAACGAACGAACGAACGAACGAACGAACGAACGAACGAACGAACGAACGAACGAACGAACGAACGAACGAACGAAGGTACAATTATAGAATACCCCGCATGTGACATAGTATATATATATATGTAGACTGGCTACGCGGATACCAATCTCGTTCCCAGAGCCCACGTTCCCCTTACCCAGCGGGCGGGAAACGAGAGGCTCTGGGATAATCCGTTCACGCCATCACAGGATTCTTGTTATCCGGAAGAAGAGTTATATAGAGTTCACTGTGTTCATCAGCCAATGAAATATCGATGTGAAACGGATTATCCCAGAGTTTCTCGTTTCCCGGTTGGGAACGTGGGTTCTGGGGAACGAGATTGCGCGGATACGCGGTAGCTATTGCTAGGTAGCTAGGTACAAAGGTAGTCAGGTAAGTTGCTGCTGCTTTGTTGTGAATATATTGCTTGAATTTCAAGTTTCTTTCCACAGAAGGAAGTACTTGGGAATATTTGGTTTGCGTCCATTTAAATTGAATATAGTAAGGTTAGATATATTGCTGAAACAGAGAAAGTAGGAGTCTACACGGCCCTATGAAAATCAACATTTTATAGTTTCTTCTTACTCTTGGATTTTATTGTATGGGGGTCAGGTAATCGTAATTTTCCACATAACAAACTTCCCCGATTTGTGATTAGGGTTAGGGTTCGTGGTTCCGTTGTATGGGGGTCAGGTAATCGTAATTTTCCATACCACAAACTTCCCCAATTTGTAATTAGGGTTAGGGTTCATGGTTCTGTTGTATGGGGGTCATGTAATCGTAATTTTTCATACCACAAACTTCCCGGATTTGCGATTAGGGTTAAGGTTCATGGTTCCATTGATGGTGGTCAGGTTATCGTAATTACCTGACCAAGGAGAGATGGAGAGATGACTATTTTGTAGAGTGTACACAATTTTTGTAGAATGTGCAAAGGTTTTGTAATGATCTGTATTAAAACGAAGTGAATATACAAAATTTGTGCGCTCTTTGAATAATGCGTACATGTCACATGTGTAGCAACGTATAACTGGAATAGTGGCTAATATCGGTTACCATGAAGCAAGGGTGAAGACGAGTCTTTAGTATTTTAATCTGGCTAGCGTGAAAGTAGAAGGTATGGTTTGGTTTATGGTTACAGTTAATATTAGGATTACGATTAACATAAAGTTAAGTAATGGAGTCTGCGCGTAGCCGCGTAGCTGTGTAGCCGTGTGGCTTGGTTGCCACGTTGCCAGGAACGTAGCCACATAGCGATTGAGAGGAGCAATTTCAATCGCGGGGTATTCTATAACTACTCTCGAACGAACGAACGAACGAACGAACGAACGAACGAACGAACGAACGAACGAACGAACGAACGAACGAACGAACGAACGAACGAACGAACGAACGAACGAACGAACGAACGAAAGAACGAACGAATGAATGAATGAATGAATAGATGGATAGATAGATAGATAGATAGATAGATAGACAGACAGACAGACAGACAGACAGACAGACAGACAGACAGACAGACAGACAGACAGACAGACAGACAGACAGACAGACAGACAGACAGACAGACAGACAGACAGACAGACAGACAGACAGACAGACAGACAGACAGACAGACAGACAGACAGACAGACAGACAGACAGACAGACAGACAGACAGACAGACAGATAGATAGATAGATAGATAGATAGATAGATAGATAGATGGTTGAATGGGTGATGCATAGATTTATGCATGGATGAATGATGCACAAGTACATTAAAAAACAAGCGAGAAAATTAATAACTAAGAAATAACTAAATAAATATTAAATAATGTACTCTACGTTCCACAATAATAAATGTATGAAATAAAGGTCAAAATGTCTGAAAAAGCGTTATACGTACACACCTGAAACCAGACTTTATTGTCAAGCAGTTTAATATCTGGCCAGATGTTTCTTGTGTAGCGTGCAAAAAACAATCCAATGGAAGCAAGAAAAATCCATACGACGACCATCAATGATCCTAAAACGAGACTTGTTGTAAAAAGTAAATCATGCATCGTATGGAATTTTTCCCCCCTGGTTTGAATCCAGCCATGCAGCCAACCTGCCATCTATTAATTTATTGATTCATAGTATGCCACAACTAAAATCCATTATTGGATTTTCATGTAAGTTTTCCCTCTTATGTGTAGTTGACGTCACATATCTTGATATAAAATAGTATCTTTAATAATCCATTCTTAATCTCATAAAAAATATGTCTATTATGCATCTCAGTATATGTATCTATGCCTATCAAGAAATTATAAGTGAAAAATTTATTGGTTACCGTGAATCCTTTTATTTAGGTCACTGGGAGACGTTGCTTTGGATTCAGTCATTTGTGTTACATTAACACGAGTGGCCGACGACCCCGCCCGTTTTGAAGCACTGAGCCCGTGGTATATGGGTATGTTACCAGAAGATTGATCACCTATTGCAAATATTCATTTAAAAAATTGTAATAAACATCTCTTTAAAACAATTAGAACATTTACGACCATGCATAAGACATTTAACTGTTTACGGCCATTACCCTTTTTTGTGTTTATTTTCTAGCTACCAATGATCTTGAAAAATTTGTTTTTCAAAACTATAGTAAATAGAAAATTTGATTTCTGGTTTTTACCTCGAGCGTAAAGAAGAAAGACGCTTTCCTCGAGGTTACGTAGATTACTCAACTTATCCGGCTTTAGTGGGTGACGGAATCTTAAAAAATGAGATTAGAAAAATTAAACACTATAAGAAACCAGTTTATATATTTTTATTGGTCAGCTATATCGTGTATAAGTGTGTGATGAAAATCCTATTTAAAAGTTGTCTTCGGTATTAAAAACAAACGTTATTTCAAAAACAAACATATTATAAAATAATAAAATTCACAAAAGTACTATCCGGGCATTACTCCACTTATTAGAGACGCAAATGCGACAAGGGTGAAATATAATAATTATGATTAATAAGTTTTAGTATAAATACGCAGGCGATTATAGAAAATCGCGCATGCTGATTGGTTGAGCTACTTCGTACTAATTCTCGATAATCACCTACAGCGTTTATTCAAAATGGCCGCCAGCCAATTTGTCAATGCCACAGACGAGGAAATTAACAATTTTAAAGAAAATGTTGTTCCTAAATGTAAGAAAATGTGTATTTATACTAAAACAATTATTCGCCTCAGGCTCAGTGAATATCGGTGAATAATACCCTCGATTTCGTCTCGGTTATTATCCACCGATATTCGCCTCGCCTTCGGCGAATAATTCTTAAATGTAATATTTAAAACATTTAGGTAGCATGCAGTGCTTTATCAGCTTTAAAGCACGAGGCTAGGCGATAGCCAACTGTGTTTTAGATTATAAAGCAAGGTACTGCGAATATTTTGAATAACTTCAAAAACAATCCATTTGGTAAGTTAATTGGCGTAGTAATTTTGAAAAATAACGTTGTCTAAGCCGAGAAAATCAAAGCTAAAATTTATGTAAATCAAGAGGATTTTTTAACACGGGCATGGCACTGATTTCCTTTTTGTTTTACTTATGAATTATTAATAAGTTTTTGAAATTTACATGATATTATTACGTTATTATATTTATAATTATATTTGTTATATTTTATTATTATATATTAAGTTATATAGTCTTTTAAAAATATCAATTCTCTGGCCTCTACTTTATATGCATGGCTAGAAATGGCTAAAATAATAGTTACAAAGACCAACCTGCATTGAATTGAGTCATCTAAAGTTGAACCATTGATGAATACTAGCTCTTTCTCCTTTAAGAAAAGACTAATAGCTTAATTAATTGAAAGAGAAAATACAACTAAACCAATTATATTTAGCAAAATAGATTTACCTCATGAAGCTCGGGTAAAAATTTGCCAGTAAGTTTCCCACTTCTTATTTCAACCTTACTGTTATTGTTGTAACAAAGAACGGCGTCAGTAGAAGGCTGTAATTGATAAAAATAAAGTACAATAAATGGCTATAGTAATATTTAATCATACAGTATACTTAATGGTGAGTGAGTAACAGATAACTTACAGATCTTTTCACCAACAAACGTAAAATTACTAATTACGAGCTCGGAGTTCCAAGATAGCTACATGCACTTCTCTATATTTACCGTAACCACGTACAAATATGATAAAAAAAAGCTTCATGTATGATGGGGTAATTGTATAGAATTCCTTACCAAGTGAAATGAGGGAATGTAAATCGCTATCCTCGTTTAAAAGGAAAATTGCTGCTCATAATATTACTAATTAAATAATTTTCTTAATATATAGTATCGTAGCTCAGTATATAATGTACAATTGTAAATAATATATGAACCTTATTTTGTGTGGATTTCATTGACATTTATTGTATATTTGTTGTAAATAATACAGTGGAACCTCGCTAATACAATCGCCGTTGGGCAAAAAAATGTGGTTGTAATAACGGGATGATTGTATGGCTGGCGGGCTTCCACTGTATGTCGAACTTAAAGTGTCTATGAAATGAAAAATTCGTTGGCATTTTTGTTGTTTTATTATACAGAGGAACATGGCAGGAGCACTCACTGAAAATTTCAAGAAAATCTGATGTGTAGTTTTCGCGCTATTAGCTCTCAAAGTTTGCCATGGCTAGTTCGCTCTTGGAGAAAAATTGGGCTTGCCGGGTAACAATGCTTATGACGTACGCAAATGGACAACTATGCATAAGAACAATAGATTTCACTATTAATGATCCATCTGCGTACGTCATAAGGCATTCTTACCAAGAAGCCCAAATTTCCCCAAAACAAACTATCCACGGCAAATTTTGAGAGTTGATAGCGCGAAAACTACGCATCGGATTCTCTTCCTCTGTACAATAAAACAACAAAAATGCCAACGAATTTTTCATTTCATAGACAATTTAATGTATGTGCACTTCATGCATTATATTTAATTTAATTACTTTTACTTGTAAACTATTAACTACACACCCAGTGTACACACCCCTTGTGGAAACCAACTTATGTTGATGAGTTCAGCCTGTTTAAATAAAGTTCTTCTAGTATCTATCTTTTATATCTTATCAAAATTAAAGTATCTATCTTCTATATCTTATCAAAATTACATAAAGCGTTATATCGTGCATTGCGCATAAGTACATGTATATGTGTGTGTTATTAAATTTTATATATACCATTAATATTTACCATATATTGGTCGTTACTAAACCCAATGGATACCCATCCTGCACCTTCTCCAAGCAATTCAAACGTCACTAGATTTCCCTGACTTTTGTAGGTTGCTAGGTACTTGCATGTGGATAATTCACAACCAGATGGCACCCGCAAGCATCCAATAGTTTGACCGCATCCATCTGTCGTAATTGCCTACAGGCGGCGCAGATAAAAATATTCGTTTATAAGTAATATTTAAAACATTAGCAGCAGTGTTTTATCAGATTTAATGTGCAAATAATACGTAGTGTGCTGTAGATCACCTCTAACAAATCTGCCTTCGGCATTTGTCTAGTAAGTATTCTAGGTAAACGTTTTGGGTCTTGTTTTTATTTAATTTATTATTTTTTTGTTGCAAATAACTTGACGTCACAAAAACTAAATGTTTGCTTTGTTTGCAGAGATTTTCAGATGCATATTTTACTTAGTGAATGTAAATTGACGATTTTCGCCCCAAATGTTTTAGACCCCGTTTACACTAGTGCAAAAGTTCCGGATTCATGATTGTTTTTTATTCCCATGAGGATGAAAAACAGTGTGAATCTGGATACTTTTGCTCTATTGTAAACGGGGCCTAATTAGACTATGCAGATAGATATCAGTATGTCATCATGTAAAGTGACTTTTTCATATTTGTTGGCAGTTAATTTTTTTAATTAATATTCTGTTATTTTCATAAAAATCTTAGACTTTGCTCATTCGGGTTATATATTTTTTTCAACTACGTTTGTTTTGAGTTGAAAATGAATATTGCATGTACTTACCTTGCTCAACCGCAGTATAGGATTTATTGTTAAGATCACCAATAAAGAAATCTAAATTTAAAAAAAAGCCAAAGTTAACCAAACACGCATTCAACTTCAAGACTAACTATTTTCTCGGAAGACTGTGTATTACTTTATCTTTTTAATGATAGGTTCTTTAAATGTTCATGGGGAGCACGGGTGGCGCCCCACATGTGCATTTAACAGAATTTGAGAAAAGTTCTAAGAAATGGTCATCGACATATTAGGCGGGGTGGGGGTGGTGGGGGGGGGGGGGAGGGGGATAATTGCCCTCCCAAAATATTTGAAAGGAAAATTCGGGGACTTTCTGCTGGGAATTTCGGGGAATTTCGATATGTATTGCTGTGAAATGTTCAAGAAAAATTCATATTAAACTAAAACTGAAAAATACGACTTAAAAATCAATATTTAACCCTAAATTTTTCGGGCAAAAATCTCTTCTCCACCCTCCCAACCCCCAACAGAATTGGGCTGCTACGCCTATGGAAATGGTCTTAGTAAACGGCTTCGGAAAATCTCATCTTGACATTTATTTTCGGACATGAAAATATTTATATTGAGACATGAAATTGGATTCTCTATACTTTCTTTTATTTTTTTTTTGATAAACTCAAACTCAGAAGGGTTTTCTTCAGGGAACAAAAATTTATTATTAAGATGGTACGGTTCGATCCTGAACAAATAATCCTACGTTTGACAAGTGCAACCTGTCCAATACATGGATCGGGAATGTCGACTGCGCATCAGAATGATGCGTTCTGAGTCGGGATAAAACTTATTTCAATTTACAACATGAGGCTGCGGAATTCAGTACAATGAGTTCAGAAATGTAAATGAGAGTGCAAATGAAACTGCAGCTTTAGCCTGATGTTATAAAGTTAATTGTGTCGTTGGCGGCTGCTTCGAGCGCCTTGATATGCCTCGACACGGCCACGTTGATCTGCGTCCTTTGCAATTCAGCCAATGGCTGCAAGTAAGGATGATTAGCCCCCAGTCCTTACCAATGAAATATACCTTACCTTCTGGTGCGCTTCAAAATGAAGTACCGGTAACGCCCTACATGTGCATTTAGCAAAATTTGAGAAAAGTTCTAACTACTTTTGGTGGTCATCGGCGTATTAGGTGGGGTGAGGCCGTGGTGATGGTGGTGGTGGTGGTGGGTGGGGGGGGGGGGGGGGGGAGGATGGGATAATTAAAATCAATTTATAACATGAGGCTGCGGAATTCAGTACAATGAGTTCAGAAATGTAAATGAGAGTGCAAATGAAACTGCAGCTTTAGCCTGATGTTATAAAGTTAATTAAGTTTTATCCCGACTCAGAAGTCAGTTTTTAAAACTTTGCAACATTAAAAATAGTGCGATCATACATAACTGTGCTTCGCAACTCACGTAACATATTGCGTGGCAGACAGAAGATACATGCATCTAATCTAGCTAAAGTGAAGAGATAAAGGCATCTGTTATGAGGTGTTGCAGGCTATAATAAATTATTTATGTAATAATGAACAATGTATTCGTGCAGCAATTTTTTCGCCATTTTTGCAACGATTTAACTTTTAAGGTAATTCTGATATCAGAAGATTAAGGCTAACCTTTAAAGGCACAGCGTCATGTATTAACTTGCCGCTTAACTTTTTCCTGTTCGAATTGGTCTTTAATATTTTATTCTGGCTAACGCCAGACGATTTTATTCATCTCTGGGGAAGCCCTCGGACAGGAATGAGTTGTAAACTATCTCTCTAACTCTTTCCTGTCCGAATTGGTCTTTAGAATTTTATTCTGGCTAACCCCGACGATTTTTTGTATCTACTGCGCATGCGCGAGTAGATATAGATCAGTGGTGTAATGTAAGTTAAGTTAAGTTAACAAAAGAATGCCTTCGGAACCAATGAAATAAAACGATTGACTCACGACAAACCACCGAAGCCAAAATAACTACTGTACACCAAGTATTTCATAAGTCATTGTTGGCAGCATGGAGCGAGATAGTCAGGCGGGATATATTCAACAAGAGGAAGTTTTTTGTAAACCCCACTCCGGAGATACGCCGAATACTTCCGACCGCTACGCCAAGGATTACGTCAGACGTGCCGAGATTGCACAACTTCTTACAGTATCTTCAGTCGTCTCTTTCGGTTTTGAATCAATCAGGAAGAAGTTTAAAGCATTATTAATATTACTTATGCGAAAAAAACATAAAGCGCCGTTACGCCAAGCACTTATACTCAACGAGACCACGCCGGAGATCTCCGCCGACACGCTGAGATTTTTTCGAGTCCACGCCGGAGATCTCCGGCGTGGAGTACATGGAATGCAGACTGGAGGCTATGTTGAGAGCGTGAACTGGTAAGTCTATATACAGTATTAATGAGTAAAATTGTATGCTGCATTTGTCAATGTCATGCAAAATCTGTGTTATGAATGTGCAAACACTTATTGTACCTTTTACTCCATGTTAAGTTATGTTGAGTTAAGTTCTATTAAATGAAGTACTTGGACCGCTGACCACGTGACTATCGTGTCACGAGGAGTTATCGCATTGATATTCTTTATGCTTAAGATTACGAAGCGAAGAGAAACGCAAGAAAGGGTATGTAAATAATGTATTTAATATCTGTCAATGTTCTTGTATGTAAATTAGTTTATGTTTCTTTCTTTTTGCATGTTTTTATGTATATATACCTCTTTACTTTGCAGATAATCGTACAACATTAAATCCGTTTAACTCACGTTGTCACGACCCTTTATACACGTTTAAGAGTTATCGCAGGCGTTAGAGTTTACGAGAACAACCTTTTGATCCTTCGAGCCGGATGTTATCAACGTCTAACAATCTTGTATTTCAATATAAAGCTGTCTTCAAAAGCGAAAGTGAAAACGAAGAAACATTGCGAATTCAACTAGTTCGTTGAAGAGAAGAACTTCATGTAACAATAATATAACGTATTACGAAGAAAACGTTATAGGGCCCTCGTCTCCACACCTACATCACTACGGCTGAAGAAACACAGGATGGCGGAACGAAGCCTACCCAACGTGAGCTACGTTGGTTTCGACGTAAACAGACAGAGGAACTGCGAACACATATAGACAAACTAAAGGAACTTGTTCTGGAGAAGGGAAGCCGAACCTTGATACGGTACCTGATGTCAACGACGGAAAGGACGTTGGAAGAGATAACCAAAACGAACAGTGAATTGATCTCACAGCTAAATGAAAAGGAAGGTCTAGCAGAATCAGGATGGTTCCAGAAACTTGAGACCGAAGTCTTTAATCAAATAAAAGAAGGACATGGACACCTGATGCAGCGAAAAGATGAACCCTCCCAGCGTTGTATCCATGACAAGCTCAAGAACTGAGGCAGAGAAAACTGCTGAAAGGTCGAAGCTGGAATTGGAAAGTTTGCAAAGAAGGAAAGAAATAGAGTTGCAAAGGGAGAAAGAAAAGAATAGACTGGAGGAAGAAAAGTTACGTCTGCAACACGAACAAGAACAACGAACACAATTACAAGAACAAGAACAACGAGAGCTGGTAATGCAAACTGATGCAGAATTAGCAGTCGAAGAAGCAAGAACAAAGCATATTACTGCCCGGATGGAGTTACAAGTTGAGGAACAGATGGGGGATCAAATGAATTACAACGATGATGGGAACGGAATAGTTGCTCCATCAGTAGTTCATGAAGAAGTAGCTACTCGTCAGAGAACCGACGTACGTAGGGAACCATCACCAATTCCAGCTCAAGAAACCACACAGAGTTAACGGTGTCCTGGTAAAACTGGCAGAGGCAATCCTCAAGACAAGAGAACTACGCATTAAGAAGTTTGATGGAAGCCTGGACAAATATACTGCGTTCAGAGCAACATTCAAGAAGTTGGAGGGGGAACAGCATTACAACCAGGATGAACTCTTGGATTTGCTATTAACTCATACAATTGGAAAGGCTGAATCTGCTCTTCGTGGTATCCTTCCTGGCAGTGGAAAATACGATAAAGCTTGGGACATTCTCAAGGAACGATTTGGGGAACCAACGCAAATAATTCAAACCTATGATGTTACATTGAGAAAATTCACAACTGTCACGTACGAGATAAAGGACTTTGTCTAAACTGCTTTGGGAAGCACATCCGAAGGCAATGCAAGGAAAAGTTGGCGTGCGGCATTAACAACTGCCAACAGAATCATCATCACCTACTCCATGGGATTGGTGTTAACTCACGTTTTTCTGAAAGAAAGCCACGTGAACCACAAGAAAAGACACCTATAACAGAAACTAGACCACAGCAGACAACACAACCCCCCGAAGGAAGCCAGTCCACTAACGGGGTATTCTCCAGACGACTCGCTACAAGTCAACAAAGAATCGTACATCAGATAGTACAGTACCTGTTGTTTTATATGGGCCGAACGGAAAGAAGAAGACGATTGCAATGCTGGACAGTGGATCTAACGCTACACTTATTCACCAAGATCTTGCCTACCAACTAGGATTCTTAGGACAGATGAAACAGTTAGTTCTGGGAGGAGCAAATATGGATGAAACAGTCGACTCTTTCGTTATACGTAACCTGACAATATCTGGTACCAGAAGAAGAAGAAATAAGTATACTATCGACAACGTTCTCACCGTTCCTCGAATGAATAACCCCACCTACGCAGTCGACTGGCCAGCAGAAACAAGGTTTGACCACCTGAAGGACCTCGACCTCCAACACGTTGACGTAGCCGAAGTGAAACTGGTAATTGGAGTCGATTCGTACCTTCTTCAAGCGCCTTTAGAAACACGAGAAGGACCCCGTGGTACTCCAGTGGCTATCAGGACACGACTTGGATGGATGGCTTTCGCGACTCTTCCGTCAGAGGATGAAACTGATGTGCACGTTCGACGCATCGAAGCGGAGCCCATGGTCGAGCTCGGAACTGAAAGGGACTTCCAATGGCAACTCGAGCAATGGATCAACATGGAAACCGTTCCATCAGCAAGAAAGAAAACCGAAATCCGTTCAATTGAAGACCAGAAAGCACTAGATATCTTACACGCTACTACAAGAAGATTACCATCTGGTGACGCATTTGAATCCAGAATTCTGTGGAGAGACCCAGAGGCGGTACTTCATAACAATCGAAAGGCAGCAGAAGCCCAACTACGCGCACTTGAACATCGACTAGATCGTGACCCGCAGTTGAAGGACGCTTATCGTGCGTCCATCATCAACGACGTGGAGAAAGAGTACATAAAGAAACTGGATAAACATGAAGTAGAAGCGACAACCAGTAACAGAGTAAACTACCTGACCCATCATCCTGTGAGAAACCCAAAGAAGCCAGATAAAGTCCGGAGGGTCTACAATGCAGCCGCGAAATACAATGGGAAGTCTTTGAACGACTTTATCTACACGGGTCCAGATCTGTTGAATCCTCTGTTTGGTGTTTTACTCAGATTCAGGCAAGGACGTATAGCAATATGCTCGGACATTAAGGACATGTTCCTGCAAATGCGAGTAGTAGAAGAGGACCTCCCGGCATTTTGGTTCCTGTACAGAGATTCAAAGGATGAAGAAACGAATGTGTACCAATGTTTAAGGAGACCCTTCGGTGAACGTTCAGCACCCGCCTGTGCCAATTAAATAATGAAACGAAACGCGGAGGACCTTGAACACCAATACCCGGCAGCCGCCAGAGCTGTGAAAAGGAATCTCTACGTGGATGACTCGCTGAATTCGCTAGATGATGAAGAAGAAGCCGTTGTCCTCCGACAAGATCTAACGGAGCTTATGAAATGCGGCGGTTTCACGCTCACGAAATGGTTAAGCAACAGCCAAACCGTAATGAAAGAGATCCCGGAGTCAGACAGAGTCCCAACGAAGAAAGTGAGTTTCGGTGACTTACAAGTATCGCAAGCCCTTGGTGTACATTACAACGCACAGACTGACTGCTTGCACCTATCTGCTCAGAAGAATCCGCAGGCCAGAACACCAAGGGAAATTCTAAGCCGCATTGCATCAATCTGGGACCCGCATGGATGGCTATGCTCGTTCACCATTCGAGGACGAATACTGCAACAGACACTTTGTTTGGAGGAAGTAGGGTGGGATGCGGAGATCCAGAGGAGGAACTCAGAGAGTGGAGAAAATGGGAAGATGAAGTACAGGCGATGGAAAGCATCACATTTCCTAGATGTTTTAGATCATCCGACGACATCCCGTGTGAAGTACAACTACATGTATTTTCCGATAGTTCCAAGCAAGCAAAATGCGCAGCAGGTTATCTACGCTTTTCCTATCCCGATGGAAAGGTACAGTGTTCCTTTGCGGCCGCCAGGTCGGGAGTCGCACCCAAGAAACGAATGACCATACCACGTCTGGAATTAGTTGCAGCCTGTATGGCAGTGAAACTGGCAATCACATTGGTCGAGGAGTTGGACTATCAGATCTCCATGTTGACGTTCTGGATTGATTCCATGGTCGTTCTACATTGGATCTAGAGCTAGAAGCCAATGGCAAGAGAAGAATGCAAGTGAATTATGTCCCTACAAAGAAGAACATCGCTGACGCAGGTACTAGAGGGCTTAAACTTTCCGAAACGACATCTGAGAGCACATGGCAACGTGGCCCTGACTTCCTTTACCAGACCGAAGAATTATGGCCCCGGCGTCCTGACGAGGGGGAGGTGATTGACGAAGAAGCTGAATTCAGAAAACAAGTTCATACAAGATCGACAGCAGTTGATGAATCAAATAAAATCACCTTCAAGTTAGAAAGGTACTCATCCTTCGAGAAAGCAAGGGGAGTAGTGGCAAACGTCCTAAAGTTCATCGACCTGATGCGTGGAAGAGTGAATGCAAGGAAAACAGGATCGACCCAAAACCATGGAATTGACGTATTGCATCGAGCAGAGGTGATATTACTCCGACAAGCACAAGTTGAGAGTTTCTCCCTTGAAGTAGAAGCGTTAACCAAAGACAAACCCATCGCCAAGAATTCTCGTCTGGTCAAACTTTCCCCGTTTATCGACGAAAATGATGGATTACTAAGAGTCGGAGGCCGTATACAAGACGCCCCAGTAGCATATGACACCCGTCACCCAATAATTGTTCTATGGAAAATCGAAGATTGGTCTCCTAATAATTCACGAATATCACTATCAACTTAGTCACAGTCCGACTGATTACATATTGAGCTCGATACGGACACGCAACTGGTTAGTGAATGGTAGATCGGAAATCAAGAAGTACGCGAAGGAGTGCTTTTACTGCAAAAAACGAAGAATGAATCCGACGCCACCTCGCATGGGGAACCTCCCTAGAAGACGCCTGACACCATTTTTACCACCGTTTACCATACCATTGTCGACCTGTTCGGTCCAATCCACATCAAACAACCTCAAAGTGAGGTAAAAAGATGGTGCGTTTTGTTTTGCTGTGCAAACGTAAGAGCAGTTCATTTGGAGTTAGCTGAATCACTAGAGACTGACACATTCTTGAACTGTCTCACTCGTTTTGCTAATTGCCGTGGGTACCCAAAAACGATCACCTCAGATAGAGGGACAAACTTTGTTGGAGCGGAAAGAGAAATGCGCGAAGGATGGGAACGTCTTGCCCACAGTAAGATTGAACAGAACCTTACCAAGCATGGAACCGACTGGAAATTTCATCCACCAAACACCCCTCATATGAATGGAGCGGTAGAAAGATTGGTGAGGTCCTGCAAACGAGCTCTACATGGTATTCTTCAAAACCGGCGCGTGGACTCAGATGTACTGCATACCGCATTAGTAGAAGTGGAAGGTATCTTTAACTCCAGACCGATTACACCAGCGAGCTCTGATCCACTTGACCTTGAGGCCCTGACCCCGAATCATATCCTGATGCACCGACCTAATGTTAATACACCATTTGACATTGTCGCTGATCGAGAAATCAACTCTAGAAAGAAATATCGCCAAGCACAAGTCCTAGCTAATATGTTTTGGAATCGCTGGCTGAAGGAATATCTTCCATTATTAACGAAAAGAAACAAATGGACAGAAGAAGTCAGGAACTTGGAGAAGGACGACTTAGTACTCGTCGTAGACTTGGATCAAGTCTGTCTGGAGCCCAATGTATCGCGTGGTATGTGGCCACACAGGGAGAGTCTTGCGGACATTTCCTGGTAAGGATGGAAGGTGTGGTAAATTGTAGTCGTAATTCCTAAGTGTTAATTAAGTTACTAACCCATGACGAGTGTTGACTGAGAGGAGTCAGCTTTGATCACACGAGGTAAGAGGTAATTGGATTTCCGCACATTTTGCAATAATATAATATAGAACGAGAAAAAGAGACACCGACAGATATAGTGACGAACGAGCGGTAACGAGTTTGGTGATCATTAAACAATTCAGTGAGAGCAGTAGTGATTTTATTGCGTTGGCAGCACTGCACGAAGCATTCCCAACATAAGTGGCACCTCCGACGGGATCTGAGAACAAGAGATCCCGAATATTACTATGGAAGAAATCGAGAAGGAAATCGGTGCGAAGTTGAAAATGATGAGATTTACCCAAGGCAAAACGGGTGGAATCCTGGAGAAAGGGAATCCAGAAGCCGTCGTAGACACCGTGATACATTGCGCTCATTAGCGAAAGACGTGGATGATCTTAAACTGAAAGTAGAAGAAGTAAAGTTTACCAAAGGAAAAGAAGAAGGAGAAGAAGTCGAGGAGGTAAGTGAATGGAGCGACAACATTGAAAAGCAAATCGGTGATGTCGATACTAAGATTATAGACTTAGACAACTGGCTAAAAGAGGCTGCTTCAGAAGCTGAGAAGAGAAAGCGGAAGACCATCGAAGAAAATGAGACGCGTGCGCGCCAAGAGCAGCTACAGTTTGAGCGCAAACAATTAGAAATAAAATTGGAGTATGAGCGCAAACTCGACGAGACGAAAGCAGGCCAAACCGGCGCCGCGAAAGCTGTTTACAACATGCAAACAAAATTGCCTAAATTGGAATTAACGAAATTCAACGGTACATACGCGGGATGGCTACCATTTTGGAACAAGTTCCAAGCCGAAATCGATAAATCAAACCTAGCAGCAGTTACCAAATTCGCCTATCTCAAGGAACTAGTCATTCCACGAGTACGTACAGAAATCGACGGCTTACCAGTTACGACAGAGGGCTACGAGAGAGCCAAAAATATCCTCATGAGTGAATATGGAAAGGACAGTGAAACAGTGAATGCTTATATACAAAACATCATGGAATTGCCTGTTATTACTGGAACACAACCATCAAAGATACACGACTTCTACAAGAAACTGGTGTATAACGTCCAATCGCTCGAAACGCTTGGAAAATTAAAAGACGTCAAAGGCAACGTGAGAAATGTGCTTGACAAACTGAGAGGGATAAAAGCAGACCTCGTGAGAGGACAACAAGAATGGCAGAGTTGGGATTTTCCAGCACTGGTGAACGCGCTCAAGCAGTGGAAGGACATTAACCCGATTGAAAGCGACGAGAAATCACCCAAAGATCCTCCGCGAACTCGAGGGCGTAATTTTCAAACCAAAGATGACGCGGTTTCGACGCGGGGATGTGTTTACTGTGAGGCAACACAAATCGATCAATTGCGATAAAGTCGTGACAACCGCAGACCGCAAGAAGATATTGGGCACAAAACGACTCTGTTTCAACTGTACTGGAGCCAAACATCGCGCAGCGGACTATCGAAGTCGTTCTTCGTGTCAACAATGCAACCGGAAACACCATTCATCTATTTGCGACATGCCCCCAAAGAAATTGCTGACAGCCCGAAACGCCGAAAACGGAACTGTCTGTCATCCCTTGGTCGTGGTCAAGGTTAATGGCGTCAAGTGCAGAGCCCCACTTGACACCGGAGCAGGGAGCTCTTGTGCTTCTTCAGCGTTGATTGACCGGCTCAAAACAAACCCAAATCGATCAGAAATTCGACGAATTGGAATGATGATCGGGTCCACAACGAAACGAGTTGAACTGTACAACGTGAGTGTAAGTGATGTCTCTGAAAAATTTACCCTAGAAACGGAAGTTACTAAGATCGATCGAAGCGAACTGTTAACAGTGGACAATCCAAAATATCACGAGATGATTAATGGATTTCCTCACCTGAAAGGAGTGTATATGGAAGACAAAGATGAAAAGGAAGAACTTCCTGTTCATCTAATCCTCGGCGCGAGTGACTATACCAAAATAAAAACTGAGACAGCACCTAGAGTCGGAAAGTCGGGTGAACCAACTGCCGAAAAGACAAGGTTTGGATGGACGTTGATGTCACCTGGAGTGGAGTCGGACCTGAAGAGTATGTTCTTGGCCCAAACATCTGTGGCAGACTACGAACATTTATGTCGACTTGATGTGCTTGGTTTGGAAGCCTTGGAGATCAAAAGGTCGTTCATGACGAGTTCAGAGAACAACTGAGAAGAGATCCACAAGGCTAGTACGAAACTGGGCTGCCGTGGAAGGGAAATCACCCCGTCCTCCCGAACAACGAGACAGGAAGTTTAAGGAGACTCCGAAGCACAGTACGAAAGCTCGAGAAAACGCAAATGCTGGAAAAGTATCACGCTGTGATTCAAGACCAACTGGCAGAGGGTGTGGTGGAAAAGGCTGAAGAAGATCCTAGAGGGCAAGAGTTCTACATTCCCCATAAAGCTGTCGTTCGTGAAGCTTCCGAGACAACGAAGCTCCGAATTGTCTACGACGTATCGGCGAAAGCACATGACAATGCACCCTCGTTGAACGATTGCCTCGATACCGGACCTCCCTTACAAAACCAACTGTGGGAAGTACTAGTGCGTGGCAGGTTCCATCCCGTTGCTGTAACCGGTGATATAAAGCAAGCATTTTTACAAGTCAGGATTCGCGAGAATGACCGCGACGCTCTCCGATTTCATTGGTTAGAAGACCTAGTCACGAGACAAGTGTCAACATTGCGATTTACCAGGGTACTGTTTGGTCTGGGACCATCTCCTTTCCTGCTTGGGGGGAGTTATCAAACAACATCTTGACAACCATTGGGCTGTAGATCCTGAGTGTGTGGAAGAAATAGGGAGAAGTCTTTATGTTGACGATCTAATCAGCGGTGGCCAAACAGTAGATAAAGCAAGACGATTGAAGAACGTTGCAATCGAAGTATTTTCGAAGGCTCACTTTACGTTACACAAGTGGCATTCAAACAACCCCGACATCCAGGCTACAACGAGCTCGTCCCCAGAGGACCAAGATACCTACGCGAAACAACAACTGGGTTCGCCGAAGGAAGGAGAATGTGGCCTACTTGGACTTGCTTGGAACAAAGAACAAGACAACAATCTCCGTCAAGATACAAGCAGAAAACACCTCGCCGACTAAGAGAGGGATTCTACGAAAGGTCGCTCGAATCTATGACCCACTTGGGCTGGCGGCGCCAGTGACGTTGCAGGGAAAACTCCTCTACCGTGACGCGTGCGAAGCTAAAACCGCATGGGACGCCGAATTGCCAAGCAACCTCCAGAAGAGTTGGTCAAAGTGGGAAGTGGGCTGCCAGAGCAGGTAACAGTTCCGCGAAGTCTCGTCAATCAACCAGGGGAAATACAAGGCATCGACCTCCACGCCTTCGGAGATGCTATAGTGGTATTGGAGTAGCGGCAGCCGTCTACGCTGTGGTGACGCAAAACGAGGGAAAATAGAAAGGTCTAGTAGCAGCGAAAGCTCGTCTGGCGAAACAAGGGCTCACCATACCACGGCTGGAGTTGGTGTCTGGGCACATGGCCACCAACCTGGTGGATAACGTAAAAGCGGCACTCACCGGGCTTCCAGTACAGAACGTATATGGTTGGTTAGATAGCACTGTCGCGCTGCACTGGATATCCGGCGGAGGAGATTACAAGCAGTTCGTGCAAAACCGGGTAGAGAAAATCCGCAAGAAAAAATACATCACCTAGAGACACGTGTGCTCACAAGACAACCTGGCGGACCTCGGTAGTCGTGGAGGAGAGGTGACAGAGTCGAATAAGCTATGGTGGAATGGACCCAAGTGGCTAGCGCATCCAGAAAAGTGGCCGCCAGACATTGTTACCAGCGCGACTGAGGAAACGCGAGGGGAAGCCAAAGCAACGAGAGAACTTTTTGCAGTGATCTTGAAACGAAAGATGAGTTCGGCCAGTTACTCACTCGACGCAAGCTTTGGGCAACCTTGAGAGTATGTGCATGGATCTCCCGCTTTGTACACAACGCCAAATCGACTCCAAACCAGAGAATCGCGGGACCACTAACCACCGAAGAAGTAAACAAGCAGGAGACGATGTGGATAAAGAAGGTGCAGGGCTCAGTGGAAGGCGCAGCAGCATTCGAAGAGGACCGAGAAAGATTGAACCTCCAGCGAAACGAAGAGGGAATACTCGAATGTCGAGGTGGAATCCAAGGAGATTTCCCGATTTACCTGCCAGATTCTGCACTGTACTCAAAAAAGGTTATAGAGCGAGCGCACGAGATCACACTACACGGAGGAATCGGAATGACAATGGCAAAGATCCGAGAGCGATATTGGATTTCGAGAATGCGGCGACTGACTAGGAGTGTAACTAACGAGTGCGATGGGTGCAAACGATTCAGAGCAAGAGCATTCGCAACTCCACCTCCTGGGAAATTACCACGCGATAGAACTGAAGCAGGTGCACCTTTTCAAGTCATTGGAGTAGATTACGCGGGACCCATTCGTTATCGAAAGAAGGCCAAGAAAGAAGGGAAAGCTTATGTCATCCTATACGCATGCAGTCTTACCAGGGGATTGTATCTGGAACTGGCTCATACAATGGAAACAGAAGAGTTTCTTGGGAGTCTGAAAAGACTCATTGCAAGGCGCGGACGCCCCTCCAAGATCTACTCAGACAATGGAAGGACCTTCGTAGGAGCAGCGAATTGGTTAAAGAAAGTGGAAAAGGACGATCGCCTGAACGACTTCCTGGCCAGGAACAAGATTGTGTGGCAGTTCAACCTAAGCCGTGCACCGTGGTGGGGTGGACAGTTTGAGAGGATGGTTGGCCTAATGAAGGGAGCTCTGCGTAAATCAATTGGAAATGGTTTCCTGACCTGGGACGAACTAGAGGACACTCTACTGGACGTAGAAATCGCATTAAACGACCGACCTCTGAGCTACGTGGAAGACGATATCCAGCTTCCCTTACTTACTCCAAATGCGATGCTGTTTCGGCGACCCAACACCTTGCCAGAGAAGAATTATCATGAAATCGAGATAACTGACCTTCGTAAAAGAGCTAGATACCTGAAAAGATGCAAGGATGTGCTTTGGAAACGATGGACATCCGAGTATCTCAAAGCACTTCGAGAAAGGCATAATCTTAAACGCAACCGATCTGAATTCAGTCCAAAAGAGGGAGATGTGGTAATCATAAAATCCGAGGAAAAGAACCGAGGGAGATGGCAGTAAGGAATTGTGGAGAAGACATACCAAGGAGCCGACAAAGTTGTCAGGGCCGTAAAGCTGCGCGCAGGCAAGTCCCACCTCGACCGACCGGCACAGCATCTCTATCCGTTAGAGCTATCCTGTGACATATCACCACCAAAGAAAAAGGACCACCTTAACCTTGAAGCACCACCGTTCAGACCAAAGCGAGCCGCAGCCGAAGTTGCAAAGAAAAGGATTCATGACGTTGCCGAACAAGAATGAGGAACATTATATAGATACTTTTTATATATATATAATTGACAATTAATGATTATTACGTAATTCAGTTACAAGATTTGAACTTTCTAGTTGATTAAGCAAACAAAAGAAACAAACGCACCTTATTGCAATATTTGTCTCATCTTGAGACAAATAGGGGGAGTGTGTGGTAAATTGTAGTCGCAATTCCTAAGTGTTAATTAAGTTACTAACCCATGACGAGTGTTGACTGAGAGGAGTCAGCTTTGATCACACTAGGTAAGAGGTAATTGGATTTCCGCACATTTTGCAATAATATAATATAGAACGAGAAAAAGAGACACCGACAGATATAGTGACGAACGAGCGATAACGAGTTTGGTGATCATTAAACAATTCAGTGAGAGCAGTAGTGATTTTATTGTGTTGGCAGCACTGCACGAAGCATTCCCAACAAAGGGTTCGAAGTGCTGAAATCAAAACGAATTCTGGGACTTATGTGAGACCTGTTGCAAGATTGTGTCTCCTAGAGGAGAACGATTGTGACAAATATAAGAACTCAACCACCCAATAAGGGAATGTTTGAGTTGAGGGGGAATGTTAAGTAATGTTGAGTTAAGTTCTATTAAATGAAGTACTTGGACCGCTGACCACGTGACTAACTATCTCTGTTTTATCAACAAAAGTAAGAAAAATTGTATTTGTGTGTAAAGGAACTCTTTAGGAATAATATTCTTAAAACGTTAAAAAATTGCATTTAGTTTACGGACTATTTAGTCCGTTTAGTCCAAGTTTTGACGTGTGTTATATTCATCATAATTATAATCATGTGAACATGAATTTGTCCACGAAGTTTTTCAAGTTTGCGTCATGGTGACACTGTGCCTTTAATATATCCTAACTGGCTCGACCATCTGGCATCTTAGTGTCAACGACGTCATAAAACACTGAAAAAAGGTAACACGCTGGCTATAACATGCTTACTCATTGTTTACGTTTTGGAAGAAATTCGAAAAATTTAATTTCACACGTCGCTAAACAGTGCATGCGTTAATAGCGTTATATATTTTGTCTTACAACAACGCGCCGTTTGAAGTCTTTGAAGCTAATCATATAAAGTATATAGTACACCACATCAGTCGTCACACTGAGTCGCTGGATACTGAAACTATTCAAACGAATCAAACCTGCATGGACTCAGTAAACTAAGCAATAATCTTCGACTTTGTTTTAAGTAACTTCATGTTCTTGTTTATCATATCCATTGACGGTGACCACTATACAAAAGAGATGTGAATAATAAAGGCAAGCAATCTGAGCAGCCAATACGGAAACTCGTTTGAGTTAAAAGCATTATTAAATGGCCATAAATTCAGCAGCGCCTTTATGTTAACACTTTGTTGTTTCCTCTTAGCTAGGTTACAGACCATTAATTCCTCAAATGAATGATAAACCTATTAATTGCTACTGTAAATTCGAATATCTGTACATGTATGCCAACGCGAGTCAGCTATTTTATTTTAAGCACGTATATAATTATTCTTGTATGACTTTTAAATTATTCTTTAGCCGCAGTTTCATTTCAGCAATCGGACAGAACTGAACAAACCAAAATAAAACAGTTCTAGTAACACACTGTATATCTGCGATTGACGACGTTGAACTCGTGTTTTGTTGAAGCATCGTGTTGTATTAACTAGTCTAAGCAGCTGCATGGTTGAAGCATATTGAAGCAAACACTTTAATAAGTTCTAAACTGATATACTACAGTAATATATATATAAGGTATAGCTATAGTACAAATAATTACCTTCAAATGCCACATTGTTGATTTGAAAAAAGAAGTTCTCTCGTTCGCATTTGTTGCTTTTGTCTTTTAGTTTTCCCAAAGATTTATTCAGCGTAAAATATTGGTATCAACAAAGAAATATGATACTCAAAAGTTTAATTTAAAATGCCATAGAAACGAAATCTGACGTCACAAAGTTACTACTGCAGCGTTCAGTCAATATTGATCAGTTGCCATGTTAGCTTGTATTGTGAAACACCATATTATGCAACATGGTATTTTGAAACATCAAATTTACAGGACAGCAGCTTTGAATTCATGTGAACACCACTATATATTTAAATTATATAGACAAGGTATAGCCTATAGGTAACTCCGGCTGCGACAATTTCGACAGAAAAGCTCTATATTCGCCCCAAACATCCAATCGCTTCAAAATCACAAAAGTCTGCAATGAAGAAGGCGAATACGTTTGGAGAACCGTGATCGATTTCCAAGCATGCAGAGTTGATCTCTTTGGCCCTCCGAAATAGGCTTAAACAAAGTCCCGCGGGCTGCGTGGCCTTATATAATTCGAAAGATTTACAATCATAGCAGGTCAATTGTCAAATGTGTCTACAGTGGTCTATTCGTTTCACGTGCCACGATTTTTGACGTTTAATAATTTAGTATTTTATTGAGACTAAGTCTCAGACTTACAAGCGAGACTTATATATATATACTAAGTCTCCGACTCGCTATGCATGGACCGACGAGATCAGTGTTATGGAATCTTTTACTATGAGCGAAAACAAACTGGCATGCATGCATGCTTTAACTGTATAAACTTACAGTATATTTATATCACTAAATCATTCGTTTGGCTTCCAAACAAACTTTATGTTAATTTTAGTGGAAGTTTGGAACAATATTTCGCTGAGTTTTCTTCTATCCAGTTTATTGGAAATGGTAAATTAAATCACCTGAAACTTTACTGGTTTATATTGTTATTGCATCAGTACATATACCCACACGCACAGTTATAAGTGACTTTGTTGGACAACCTCAGTGATATTCCAGATTTCCCTATAAAAGTCCTTATGCAGTGCGAGGTATACGGTGGAGTTATTTATACATATCAAAAGAAGATCAATATCAGCTTAAAAGACTAAAGTAAGATCTGATATGTGCATGAGAAAAGACCTATCTTTAACTTCAAAAGTTCTTTCACCCAAATACGAAGGTGTCCTTCAAACTTATCTTATCATATGTTCTTTAAACGTTTCTGGACCGGTATATAACAAATTAAAGTCTTGCTGACTTTTTCCTCAAAAAAAGAATTAAAACCGCCAATCAAGAAAGTGAAGATTATTATAGTTTTGGTATTTTTTACAGATAATATCCGTAGCTATATATAGTGAAGAAGAAAAGTCAGTTTTACAGTTACTAAAATAAATACAAACTATACAACTTTGTAACGTAAAAAAGTAAAAACTGATAACACTTATATACAGTAGTTTTAGGATAGAAAAATCACGTAGAGTATAGAGGGAGCCCTCTGAGAAATTCTCGTGCAGGGGCTTAGCCCCCTAGAGATTGTAACTAAAACTCATCATTCACTCATTTATGAACTCATTCCTTCTAGCCAAAGACACCCCTGAGAAAATTCAGTAAACACAACATCTATATATGTAATGTAGTAATGTATACATCATTGAATGGAACACAATGTGCCATTCATTCAAAACGTGTTTTAAAGGTGATATCCAGCGCGTTGTGCGCATGATCCACCATCATTTGTTTTAATTTGAGCACCTCAAAAGTAAAACAGACATTCGTAGATAATTACATGAAGTACTCACCTCAGTGCAAACCGTTCGAAGCAACATGGCAGAAAATTAAGCCATGCAACGAGAATATCTCTTCGGATTTCTTCTTAAAATGTTTAGTTTCGGGTACAAGTAATGAAGAGAAAGCAAGAAAAGCTTACAATCTTCAATAAGGTATCAGTATATTTTTTTGTAAATAGATGCAAACATTAGTTTTGTACATGCGCAGAACGGACTGGACAGCACCTTTAAAATTAAAACTTTGCAAATCTTGCTCAAGATCAGAATGCAAGAAATGCCGTTTCAGAGATTCAAATTTAAAAAATGTTACGGGGGCGTGCCCCAAACCTCCCTATACATGCTGACACAAATTTTATTAGTCGGGGCATGGCCGTCATCTTGAAAAAATTTAAAAAGATAAAGAAAAGAAGCCGTGTAGCCGGCCCAAAAGCCAAAACAAAATGGCTTCCACCAAAATAATACCCGTATAGTTACGAGATTTAAAAAAAAATTCCCGAATAAAACTTGTTTTATCTCGAAGTATACCGGAAAAGACCAACCACGCTTTCTTCATCTTTCCTCGAACTATATATTCAAGTGGGCGACGTTTACTGTTGAAATTAAGATCATCAGATGGATGAATGCATGCACTCTCAAGTTTTATTTACGATTTTTATAATCATGCTATCAGAATCAATGGATCAGAATCAATAATCGTTATCGCAATATGGCGTACAATGTTACGTTGTTTATCATGCACGTCTAAAATATAGTACTATTTCATAGAGGTTCGTAACGACCGTTATTGCCAGTCTGAGTTCCTGTTTGGACCATTGTACTTTGCCGTTCTGCCAACTGATTACCTTGCTTTTTATTTCTTACATGAAAGTACAGTAGTACGATTGCATAAAGAAATGGAATATACAACAATATGTGGATCAAGTAGAAACAAATGTTGTAAAACAGTGAAACATAGAACAAACAAGTGATGATCACCTCTGCCAGAAGACTGATTAACACCAAAAACGACAAATAAAATGTGTCAATATGGGTCAAGGTCTCGTTCTTGTAAGGTCTTAGGAAAAGAAAAATCACCAAAACAATGATGCAGAAGATCTCGAAGGTTTTGTAGCGAATACTGGTGTCTGGGATGTAAGTATGAATTAAAACTGCGAGCAATCGACAAATGATATACAACGCGGCACACCAAGATCTTTCAGTACGATAACAGCTTTGAAGTACATCTAGCAAAGGAATGCACACCTGAGCAAAGTAACGCGAACGGCTAATAAAAAATGAGGAGTACGCCAAGATAATGGGGAAAGGCAAAACTACAAGTAACAACACAATTATTGCCAATGAAGCATGCAAAATATGCTCATCTCTGAAGAACCGAGTATTACCTTGGATATAAACATGCCAATGTGAACAAAAGTAAACAGGGTGAAGTTGTTTAAACGTAATAGAGACAATTTCGGAGTACGATAGAACCAAAATGGTGCAAAATGGACGAAAGAAATTACCTTGAAATATAGCAAATCTCGAAGAAAGTTTTGCAAAGACAAATAGTGAAAGAATTTGATAAAAAGGAGCCACGTAACCAAAAGAAAGTTTTTGAAGATCGGTCATTTCGCTCCAAAGACACCAGCTACCAAACACAAACTGTCCGTTGGCCAACCTAATAATAAAATTCATAAATGGATCTCCTCTAAAGAAATCCTTCGGGAGAAGAAGATACGTTATTTGGTACGTGTACAACCAACAGTTGAGATAACCAGAAAAGAAATCCAGTTTAAAAAAAAGGATGATAAAAACAAGGATGGTTAGCAGCAGAAAATATGGAATCAACATAAATATATTGTTCCTGTCGCATTTACTGCTGCACTCGTTACTTCCAATCATAACACCCCAGCCATTCCTACATTTCCCACACAGATTTCCTTCACGACCAAAAACACATTGATTCGAAGCATCATAAACGCATTCGCATTTGTTAGTCAGACCGTCAGTATTATTACTACTACACATGCAATACCCATCAGGACACTGGAAGACAGAAAATGGACAGTTTACACCGTCACCAGTACGCCTGGGTCCACCCCAGTATCCTTTCCGTAGATACAAACTCTTCCCATTCTTGTCACACCGCGATATTCCACTGGTTGCTTTCTCGAGGGTTAAACACTGGCAAACTTTACCTAGCTCTACAAAACCAGGAGGACAGCGTTTAAGCGAGAGGTTCTGCACAGTGAGCTTAATAACTTGCGAGTTGATTGAAGCGATGTTGATATTATAATTACTGTAAGGCTTTCCGTACAGCCAAATTGATTGGATACGATCTTTCACGAAATAATAAGGCGACACGTTGTCAGGAATCGTTACATTTTGATTGCTGTTCCCCTCGTCAATAGAAATCTTGATCAATCCGTAAACACTATTGTTTCTTTCATCAAAAAGATGGATCGTAGGCTTAATCTCTTCGTTTGGCGAGACATTTTTCCATTCGTGTTCTTGAACGAATATTTGAACAGCTTCAGTAGCAATTTCTAAACTGTCTTTTGAAAGTGAACCATTGTTGGTGTAAAAGTAAAATTTTGTCCAATTCTTAAAAGCATCATTGATTGGTCCTCCACGCCCAAATCTACAGAACTGTAATGTGTTAGTAAAAATGGTTCTTCCTATATTCAACGATGCTCTATTCCCTTGAAACTCTACTTTTACATCCCATTCGTCAGGGTGTGAAGAACCGTTGTAGTATCTAAAGAAACAATCATGTCGTTGAAAGATCGTTTCATTAAAAGCAGCAATATCAGGGCCTGCAGTTCTCACGTAAACAGCACCAGCGATACTTGAGGCGTAGTTCTCTCGAAACGTCAATTGGGCTCCTTCATCCAGAACAAATGCCGACATTCCATAAATGCCAACTGCTCCTCCGTTTATTCCTGTATTGTTATAAAACAGTACATGGCCGTTTATTTCTGCATATGCAGAGTCTAAAACAAGAGCTGTGTCAGAGTTTTCTGTAAAGTTCACGTTACCAATCATTATTATTGGCGCAGTAACGGAATATATAGTGCCCATTCCGTAAATGGTCACACGATTCTCCCTCGTGCGAATTATGGTATTCTTATAAAATAGGTTGTCAACGAGTTTAATTGCAAAACTAAAGCCGCGTTCCATTGACCCAGGTTTTTGCCGCCATAATTCAATTGGTTTAGTTAAAACTCCAATGGCTGCTCCGACAGTAGCTGAATTTTCACTCCAAGTGCAGTTAATAAATGCGGAAGTTAGATGATGTCTCCAACCTTTGGCATCGATGTAACTAGTTGAACCAAATGCTGAATAAGCGCCACCCCAGCCCTCCTTGGCCGTGTTATTGTGAAAGGTGCAATTTATGTGTGTGTAATGATTAGCCTCGTGTTCAATAAGATTGTGGAAAGTTTCGAAGATAGTGGTTGCACATTTTACCGCACCACCACCAAACTTTGCAATGTTCCCATCAAACAATGAGTCTGTTACCAATACAAAATTCTTGTTTGACTTGTCTTGGAAATATAGCGCATAGCCCGCACCCCAGTCAGCGGTATTTCCATGAAATCTACAATTCTCCACAACAAATCGATTTCCGGTTGCGTTGCCCTTAATCAAAAATGAAATACCTCCTCCACGACCAATAGAATCAAAATGCTTTCCTCGTGGATTTTTGTTGAATGTTTGATGAAAACCACTGCCCATTGTAGAATTATTTCGAACGAATGTGCAGTTACGTATTGTGTAAGAACTATTATTGTTGTATTTGTCTGTTTCTTGGCTAGCGCAATCAAAAGGGTAAAGCGCACCGCAATATGTGAGCTCAAAATGCAGACCTCCCCCTGCGCGGACAGTACCCAATCCGTAAGTAAAATTCCAAGAGTCCAAAGCATAATTTTCTGCGAAAGTAGTGTTCTCTAAAAGGACCTCTCCTCCTACATCATACAAAGTTACGCCCGCACCGGGAGATTTTGAAATCCAACACCCAAATATTTGCAGATTATTGCAATACGCCACAAACAAAGCCGTCAGAAATTTGGGATTGTTTATACTGGTATTATTTTGCCAAGAACCACACTTTTCGAATATTAGATTGGAAAACAATAGGCTTTCGCAACGAAGGAAAGCGAGGCCGCTGCCCTTACTACATTGTATTTTAATTTTGCAACACTCGTCGTGGACATGGTCGAATGCCCTCTCTTGAAAATATGATGATCCCACGATGGCGAAATCTGTGAGCTTTTCGAAGCAATAACTTCTATTTAAGGTATAATTTCCCGTTTCAACGATTATTAGTGTCGAATGTTGCAAGCTCTCATTCTGCATAGTGTGATTGAAGACAAACTCGAGCGACTTACACGGTGTACTGTTTTGAATAAGGCACTGTTGTGAGTCCTTTCCGTGAGTGGATATCCTTATATTGTGAACGAACTTCGCTAACACACAGTCTTGTCGAAACGATAGTATAACCAGGATAAGGTAGAAAGTCATTCGATATTCCATCATCATCCTTCTTTCCTTTCTTTGTCTTCTTAGATCCAAGCAGTAGTCAAAATGTTAGCTGCTTTAAAATATTCGTCTGTCTTTTGTCGTTAAAGCCAAGGTTTCAGTTCACTGGCTAGACAGGCAGCTCTGTGACGTTTTCATAATTTCAACTAGCCTGCGAAGCAGGCTCTCTTACTCCCACTCCGCGCCCGCGCCTCCCACTTTTTGGATTTATGCAATCTCGTCCCCCAGAGCCAGCTCCCCCCCCCCCCCCGGGAAAGCAAATGGCTCTGGGACAAGCTGTTTGAAATTGCCTCTGATTGGTTTAAACGCTTCGACGCCTACCGCGCTGCGCAGATAATTTCATGCTCATATCATTCTCCCATGTTTTCATGTTGAATTTAGTTGAATTTTTGAGAGGAGCGGAGCAAAATAAAAACTAAACCTGACAAAATGAAAGATTCTTTCCAAAGAGACAAGGAATATACGTCTTTGGCTTAGTAACATGTTTGGATCCTTGATTTGAGCTTCCACGGGACTATAAACGGGAGAACGTATTACGACAGATTCGTCGAATCATCCATCGTAGGAGGTATCATCGGTTTCAAATTATGAAGCTTAACCATCCAATAAAACCATCCCACAAGCGGGATGTTAAACTTGAACACATAAAGGTAAAAACTCTATAGGGGTGTTGTGGTCGGGGTATGAGAGGTGGGACATTTTTCCGGAGGGTTGTGGTTAGGTTTAGGGTTTCCGGGGGGTTGTGGTTAGGTTTAGGGTTTCCGGGGGGGGTGATTAGGTTTAGGGTTTCCGGGGGGGTATGGGGGTGAGGTTTCGTTTAAAAAGGTTGTCTAATCAGATGGTGGTTTTAGTAGTTGGTTAAGCTTCATAATTTGAAGGAAATGATAGCTCATCGTAGCCGCGGTTCGTGATCATTGAGAGTTGTCTTTTTCAGATTTCACAGTTTCAGTGTTTGTATGTTAAAAAATAAATATTTATGCTATATTGTCATATTAGACATTGGGTTTGACTACAAGAAATATTATTGGAGAAATATATTATTAGTCGTGACTGTTTGAATAATAACATCATTGAATACAAACTTGAAAATAATTATCTGAGCATGCATTAAGTCATTAACTGATCAACATGTTGCTAAATATCCCATAGATATCTCCTTATATAAAAATATTTATATTGTCTTATGAGTGTTGATACTGTGTTTGTAACTTTTATTTGTGTAAGTTAATATTCCTGGTTGTATTGCCAGACATGTTGAGGTTGCCAGACCATGAGTACTGTACTACATAATTATTTGTTTAATTAAACTTTGAATCAAACACTCCTATCCACATTCTACAATACAACTGGCAGCTATAAATTAGTCTAAAGTATTGTATCCAAATGTGCATGGTAAGCATCAGTTGCTGGTTTACACCAGTTTTCAATTTAAGACTAGCATATACTACAGATATACCTCGATTAAACAAATACATGTACACTTGTTTGTGTTCTGACAACAATAAACTAACCTTATTTATACTGGATAACTCTATCAGTTTATACCGTATATCCAGTGGTGTAACTCCTATGTATTCTACCCACTGACCTCTGTTATATTATAGAGGTCAGTGATTCTACCTCGTAAAAGCTGAGGCATCATAACTCAGGGGGGGCACCCTGAGATTTGATTTGAAGGAAACACTAGAAACCTTAAATATTCATCTCTAAAAAGCCTGTAAAGGCTAAAATGGCCAGGTTGCCAGAGCCCCCAGGTTTTTTTCACCCTCTAAGCTCCCTTGAAATCAGCCTTCTTGATTTCTGTATAATAAAGCACATCGTGTTCACAGGGTTCAAAATAACGGCCAGTCACCGGTCAATGACTGCCCAAATTTTTAATGTGACCGGTCAGACTTGTATAATGCCGGTCATGACTGGTCATATTACTTGCAATTAATTTTATTACTTCCATTTGAAGGAACTTAAAATGATTGTAGATCCATTTCATAATGTCTGATATATATTTAAGTGAACTATGCATGCATTTCCTTTTTATGACAAACGTTCATATCAGTACTAGCTTTTATATATATATATATATATATATATATATACATATATAGTGTAGAATATACTTTACATGTTTTTTGTGTTGTGTTGTGTTGTGTTGTGTTGTGTTGTGTTGTGTTGTGTTGTGTTGTGTTGTGTTATGGTTTTTTTGTTTTTTTTTTTTTGGGTTGTTTTTTGTTGTGTTTTGTTGTTGTTTTGTTGTTGGTTTTTTTTTTTTGGGGGGGGGGGGGGGCATCATGAAATTTGACCGGTCATAAATCGCCTTTGGCTGGTCACAGTTGGAACTGACCAGTCACCATGACCGGTGTAACATGAAACATTATTTTGAGCCCTGTGTTCATAATTTATGCTTCTGGACACAAGTGCTTTTTAAGAAACCCATTAAAAATTGACCTCTAAATTACTACCAAAAGGCTCATTTGCCAGGGCTTCATGGGGGCTCCACCCCCCTGGGACCCAACCGCAGTGTTGCCTCTGGACCTCTCAAGGGGACCTAGCTCCCCCTGCCTTGGGGGCACCCACTCCAGTTTGGACCAGGGGCACCCTAGCACAAGCTTACACCACTATATATCTGAACTGTTGTTGTCAGAGGTCCAGTAAGGGCCCATTCTCATTGGTCCAGAATTACTACAGGAGGAAGTGGCAAAAGTGATTTTTTTAATCAAATAACTCCATTGTGCAGGAATTGAATGCAGGTTGCAGACTTAACTGCTGTATGTACCACCAAGAGGCCAACACCCCAGCAAATCATGCTAATATGTAATAATGGTATGAAACTAAAAGCATTATATATATATATAGCATATGAAATGGTTATGCACTAGTCAAAGTAAACCCATCCACTATCACCCCATGACATAGGTTTAGGTTAGTTCTGAATAGCTTGCAAAAATTAACAAATGCCATCCCATGTGGGACAATATTTTGTACAAAATGACAGAAAATGCCCCCCACACCCTAAGGAAAAATACAAGTTGATTGTATGATTGAATTTATCTTTTGCTGATGGAAATAATAGTATAATTACCAGATTTAATACAGAAACTGGATTCAAGGTTATGTTGGTTTATGTTATGTAGGTGCTAATAAAAAATTAAATATCAAGTTCAAAGTTTTGTCAACAAGACAACTGAAAATATAAAATGTATTGTCTTCAAAAAATACATTGGTATTATAAATGCTGAAAAAGTACAATATAATTAAAACAACACCCTTTGATCTGGGAAAATATATATTTTGAATAACCCCTCGATAATGTAGCTTACTTGAGTGGAATATTGTGAAAACAAGGTTGTCACTCTAAATATTGTCATGTCTTTCTGCATGACACTTTTTAGACAAGTAGTTTAAACTTGCAGTTACCTTACAGGGGGGGAGGGGTTTGCAGCCTATAAATTATCAAAATTTACTGGAAAACGTGTTCTAGTCCTTGTTCAACCTTCTCAATCCTTTGGTACTTCCTATGGCACTGTAAATCTGAGAGGCCAGAAGACAATTATATACTTTAGAAGCAAATTATGTACATGTATAGTTAGGACAATATCAAATTTATATTGTATATGCATATGCATATGAAGAAATATCATAATTTATATCAAGTCTGCTCATCAAGACTATAGGCAAAATCACAACAAGGATACTTTCTTAGTTTGTCATACACACATACATAGTAAGGATTGTTTACCATGATACTCAAGCCAATAAAAAAAGACAATAGAAAAGACCATACTAGTTATACTACATATTAAGTACATTCTAGTTGTGCATAGTAAAGTTCAGCAACTGGTATTTTCACTTTCTTTCAAACTAATTGACGCAGCCTGATTTTATAAGCGTCAACTGTTACTGAATCAATTATTTTGACGACACACAACATGTACTGATGTAACAATTAATAAAATGTTACAAATCAACAAATTATAAGTGCAGGGCAAAGAAAAAACATAAGTTTTATTATTAGAGACATACATAGTACATAAAATACATTTTAAAATATCCAGCTTTTGTAACGAATTACGTTGTAGTTGCCTACGAATAAAAATCCGAAAAATAATATGATATTCTCATGTTCATATAAATCTTGATACAAAATTAAAACTGTTTCAATAATACAGCTGTCATAAATATTTGATACTTTTTTTTGAGTCATACCAAAACACAGGGTGTTATTTTTGAATTTGTCAGCTTCCTTTTTAAATATTTCACACAAGGAATATTCTCTCGCTATACCAAACAGCAACGATTACTTTCTAACGTCATTTCCACTGCTATTTTGTTGAAATTAAACTCCAGAATCAGCCTCGACATATCACTATATTTTGCAAAAGTTTTGATGGCCGTGCGATAGGTTTTCGTGGGTCTGGGTCCAAAATAATCAACTGCGCACGCCCCAAAACCCCAACGATTCGTGGGGTTTCAAACATAGAGATCATATACTACGGATGTCACCGAAGTGTCGAAACGTGAAAAAATTCGCACGACGATCACGCCCACAAACGTTAACGTTTTACCCAGAACTCTTGAAAATAGATTAGTAAACAAGGTAATGAATATCTACTAAAACTTCTCAACGCTGGTTTAACCGCAAGAAAATTACCGACAAACAAGTAGGATATGTAGATAGTTTTTTGCGGGTATTAATCATGTTTCTTTACAGAATATATTTCAAAGGGTCTGACGTAATTGCTGACGATCGTTAACGTTTGTGGGCGGGGACGCCAACATTTGTAGGCGTGATCGTCGTGCGATTTTTTTCACGTTTCGACACTTTGGTGACATCCGTAATAAATACTAAGAGGGTGTCATTGTTGGACACTCCAACACTCTCTTTGTTTACATTTATTGTTGCGCCACCCATCTACAAAGGGGTCAGCGGTAAATGGTACAAACGATCGAACACGAGATCATAGTATGTTTTATTTTTGTTTTATTGTACTATTTCATTAAAAGAACCTGTTATCAGGGATTGTACATTCATTTTACAAGTAGTCACATGTCCGTCCGTGACATGTGGTCCTTCGAAACCGGATTTTTGTACCTGAGTGATTCAGATTGATGCTGTGAAGCAACGAATACAGAGAGTTTTAAAATGGCATCAAACAATGGAGAACAAGGAAGAGAACTATCACCCGTGAAAACCCGCTCTATTCGAACGAAAGAAAAAGAAAACGCACAAAACCCAGAGGAAAATAAGGTAGATACGTGTAAAGAAAGTCAGTTTGACCGCGAAGTGAATAATGAAAGGCATAATGAGGAAGTTGAACAGTCGAGTTGTTTTATGCAAAGCCATGGACATGGTCATGGCACAAGTGTTGTTCGTAGCGTCAAGTCTAAATTGTCAAGGGAGCAGAAGTCCTGTCGTTCCCACACTAGTTCAAAACGAAACCTGATTGAAGCAAGAAAGGTTGCTAAGCAAGCCCAGATCAAACTTGAAGCAGCCAAATACGAAGCACAACTTCGCGAACGAGAAATGCAACTAGAGAATGAACGAAAGATTAAGCAATATCAATTCGAAGTCGAGATAGCAAACATAGAGCTTGAAGCTGAACAGTCCCTTACGGAATCCGAATCAAATACGTCTTCGTCCAAAGATTTGAAAGATAATAAGAGTAAAGCGACAAAGTCGTCCGTTGTACTATCAAATCTTCCAAAAGAAAGTGAAAATGATCGAGTTAAGCGCCTTCTTGACAACATGAAAGTAGATGAAAAGCCTGAGAGCAAAGATGTTCGAGAAACACCAGAAGATGTACAAGATCCGAAGAATGGTTTGTTGAAAGCAGAAGGTGAGCAAAGTTCTTTTTTACGCCTTGGAGAAACTATTGCCAAACAACAGAAACCAGCCATCAAAGTATTTCATGGTGCTCCTGATAAATTTGTGTCTTTTAAAGCATCATTTGAGCGTTTGAAAAGAAAGAAACTTTATGATGAAGATGAGTTGCTTGATTTGTTGCTTGAACACGTTGGTGGTGAAGCAGAGAAAGCTGTTAGTGGAATTTTACCAGGCTCAGGACAGTTCCAAAGAGGCATGGCCATTCTTCAAGAAAGATTTGGAAATGCTAGAACAATAGTTAATGCTAACCTTGCAGCACTTCGATCCCATGTTGTGGTACAAGAAAGGAAGGCTGACCAATTGAGGTCTTTATCACATGTCATCTCAACAATGATAGAATCCTTTAAATCATTGAACTTACATTATGAACTGAAATCAAGTTCTGTTGTACAAGATGCAGTGGCCAAATTGCCATCATCACTGTTTTATCGATGGCATGATTGGGCATGTGATCATCCCGACCAGACAAGTTTAGAAGACTTCCATCGCTGGTTAGAAAGAAAAGCAAAACAGATGGAAGAGGCTCAACTCAGTGCATCGGTCATTAAGAAGGGACAAGATAACAAGTTCAAGAAAGATGATGGCCCTACCCAACATACTAGAAGACCTAATTACTTCGCTGGTAGAGTGGATAGTAAAAGATAAGTTGCTTATGGAAAGTGTCCAATCCACGATTCTCCAAATCATAGCCTCGAGAAATGCATGGTGTTTCAAGGTATGAATCCAACTGAAAAAGAAAGTGTTGTCCGTAAATATCGTTTATGCTACTGCTGCCTGAGTGTAGGGCATATGGCTAGAAACTGCAAAAGAAAGAAAAGATGTGACACAATGGAATGTAAAGATCGTCACCACTATCTGTTGCATGACATTGTTGCCCTGAGACATGAATCACAACAGCCAGAAAAGCAACAACCGCATTTACAGCAACCACAGCAGCTTGAGCAACTAGCAAACACTGCCTTTGCTTCTCAAAAGGAAAGCCCAATAGAACACAATCAAATACAACAACTGAGACAATCAGAAATCACAACTAGTTCAACACACTTGGAATCAGAAGTACCGAAGAAAGTGGCTTACCATGGTTCTCAACAGAACAAAGCTCTCCTCCAAGTCCTTCCAATAATCCTCCATGGTAGAAATGGACAATAGTGTAATGTCTTGGCAATGTTAGACAGTGGCTGTGATTGCACCCTAATCTCTGTCAACATGGCCTCTCAACTTGGACTCATTTCATCAAATGACAAGTCTCAAAGCGTAAAAATAACAGGAGTGAATGGTACCCAAACTGTCGATTCATTTACCATTGCACAGCCTATTTATGTGTCATCACCTGACAACCAATACAAGAAATTTACCTTATTTGATACGCAGACAGTACCAAACTTGCCTGGCCCTTCATATACAGTGGAATGGTCTGAAGTTAAGGAGAAGTTCAAGTATTTACGAGATGTCGATTTGCCTGATGTTAATGGTGAGGAGATCTCCATTTTGATTGGATCAAACAATGGAAGGCTACTCATTCCTTGTGAAATTGTGGAGCCATCTCCAGGACCTGGAACAACAAGGTTGCCTATTGCTCTTCGCACTCCACTGGGATGGGTCGCTACAAATTGTCTTCCTGCAGTTTTCAAGTCCCACGCAATAACAGCCTTTCGAACCAGAATTGAGAGAGAAGAAGATTCAGAGCTCCGAAAGCTGGTAGAATCAAGCATGAGTGTAGATATCCTTGGAATAAGTAACAATCTTCCATCGGTTACTCGATCCCGAGAAGATGATCGTGCATTTTTAAAGATGAAAGCAACAACCTACAAGCTCCCGAATAAAGATGCATATGTTTCACCCCTTCTGTGGAAAGATAAAGAACCTCGTCTACCCGACAACTATGATGGAGCAGTACGAAGACTTTCCTCCTTGGAAAGGAAATTGGAAAGGGACACTAACTTGAGAAACAGATACCAGCAATCAATAGAAACCGACATAAAGAAGGAATACATCCGTAAGCTATCTCAAGAAGAAGCAGCATTGCCAAGTCCAGTAAAGTGGTATTTACCACATCATCCAGTCATCAATCCAAGGAAGCCTGAGCGTCTACGGCGAGTGTACGATGCTTCTGCAGTTTTTCATGGTTCCTCACTCAATAAAGCCTTACACAAAGGTCCAGATCTACTTCCTCTGCTCTTAGGAGTTCTGTTGAGGTTTTGCGAGAAACCATTTGCAATCGCTGATATTCAAGAGATGTACCACCAGATTCGAGTTGCAGAGTTTGATAAAGCAGCACTTAGATTCCTGTGGCGTGAACATCCTACCATGGAGATCGAAGGCTACCAGTTTGAACGTATGTTGTTTGGGGAGATTGGTGCTCCATCTCGTGCAAATTATGTGATCCAACTTAATGCCAAAGATCATGAAGATTTGTATCCACTCGTTGCCAAACTTATCGAGCGATGGTTTTACATGGACGATGCCATGGGATCTGTAGATAGTATCGAAGAAGGTGTTGAAAGAGTTAAACAATTAACAGAACTTTTGTCAAAAGGAGGATTCCGCCTTCACAAGTGGCTTTCAAACTCCGTAGAAATCCTGCGCTGTATCCCTGAAGAAGAACGATCTACCAAGGTTTGCAATCTTTCGATCGATGTCCTACCCACCGAGAGAACACTGGGAGTATACTGGGACGCACAAGCTGATTCCTTTAAGTTCATGGTGTCGTGTTTACAACCTGGAAACACTCATCGAAAGATATTGAGCCAGATCTTTAGTATCTGGGACCCAAGAGGATTAATAAGTCCCTTCATCATCCGGGCAAGGATATATCTCCAGAAGTTGTGGATGGATAATGGTCAACGCAAGAAAGAAGACAAACTTGGCTGGGATATTCCCATCCCCTCAGAGAAGCTTACTGAATGGTATGCGTGGTGGGATGAAGCACAACACCTGTCGCAAGTCGTTCTACCTCGACCTTTTCGTACTCGAACTGACAAACCATCCTCTAGTGACTTGATGATCTTTTGCGACGCTAGTGAGAAAGCATATGGAATGTGTGCATATCTTCTCCACAGCTATGCCGACGGTCAACGTGAATGCAATCTCGTCGTCGCGAAAGCCAGAGTCGCGCCACTCAAGAAACTCACCATCCCTCGCTTGGAGTTGTTGGGGGTAGTCATCGCCGTCAGGATGGCAGAAACCTTGGTGGAAGAGTTGGAGACAGAAGTACAGCGCATCATTCTCTGGTGTGATTCCGCAATAGTCCTGCAGTGGATGAACAAAGCAAGCAGCTGTTTCCATACCTTCGTAGCAAACCGTATTGCCGAAATCGAAGATACTCTGACACGTCTGCGGGAAAAGTTTGGCGAAGAGCAAGTGACTTTCCGGTACATTCCATCTCCATTGAATCCTGCCGATGATACCACGAGAGGTCTACGACTCCTTCAGTTGACACCAAACAGTCGTTGGCATAGAGGTCCAGATTTCTTACGTAACGATAAAGAATGGCCCGAGAGAAGATTCGAGCCGGTTTCCGAACCACAAGAAGAATATAAACAAGTGAAATGGGTGGGATTATTACAGAGTAACCAAGATGAAGAAATCTTCAAAGTGTCTAAGTATTCTTCTTTGAATAAACTACGTCGAGTTGTTGCCTATTGTCACCGATTTGTATACAACGCCCAGCGCTCTATCGCCGATCGAGTGTTTGGTCCTCTACAAGTTTGGGAGTTGGCAGCTGCAATGAAGACCCTATTAAAACGAGCTCAAGAAGAATCCTTCAACGAAGAAATGGAAGTATTGCATGCAGGGAAACTGATTTTGGCCAGAAGTCGACTCATCAAGCTGGACCCAAAGTTAGAGAGTGGTATTTTAGTAGTTGGTGGTCGTCTAAACTATGCCGCCCTCCCTCGCATGACAAAGAACCCCATCATCTTAAGTTCCAAACATCACCTTTCTCGTCTGATCGTTGACGATTACCATAAAATGTATAGACACCCAGGAACGAACTTTCTGCTGTACATGCTATGCCGACGTTATTGGATTGTACGGGCCAGGAACTTAATTCGACAACACAAGTTCAACTGCGTAGAATGCAAGAAACGCAATCCAAAGACAATCACGCCGCACATGGCTGATCTTCCCGCCTTTCGAGTGACTCCTGGAAAGTTCTTTGATCAAGTAGGAGTGGACTATTTCAGTCCAGTTTTGGTAAAACAAGGCAGGTCTACTTTGAAGCGATATGGATGTATATTTACATGTCTCAAGATCCGGGCAGTGCACATCGAGTTAGCGGAAAGTCTCGAAGCCGATAGTTTCATTCTATGTCTGAGAAATTTTATTGGAAGAAGAGGTCAACCATCAGACATGTATTCCGATAATGGCTCAAATTTTGTCAGCGCCGAGCGAGAGTTACGTCAAGGTTTGATTAACTTAAATCAAGAAAAGATCGAGAACTTCCTAGCACCCAAGATGATCCAGTGGCATTTTAATCCTCCGTATGCCCCACATATGGGAGGAGTGTGGGAACGGATGGTCCAGTCATCAAAGAGGGCGTTGTATGCAATCCTAAAGGGCAGGACTGTTACACATGAAGTTCTTCGCACCGCACTTATTGAAGTGGAGGCCCTCTTAAATTCACGACCGATTGGTTACGTGCCTGCTGACGCTGAAGATGTAGAACCCCTCAGTCCGTTTCATTTCTTATTGATTCGACCCCATTGCAATCTGAGCATCGACGTTGTGCATCCGAGAGAAATTAATGCAAGAAAACAATGGAAGCGAGTTCAAGCCCTAGTGAATTCCTTTTGGAAACGTTGGATGCGTGAATACGTTCCCGGGTTAACAGAGAGGTCCAAATGGAACCGCAGTCAACCAAACTTGAAAGAAGGGGATGTAGTCCTTTTAATTGAATCCGCGCAATCACGTGGCCAGTGGTTACTTGGGCGAGTTCATAGAGTGAGACCAGGAAAGGACGGTGTAATACGGTCAGCGGAAGTAAAGACCAAATTTGGAAACTGTTTACGACCCGTTAATAAGATGTGTTTACTTGAGGAGTGTCCTCTCATTTCGACGTAGTCTTGTCGAAAGGTGGGGAGCGTGTCATTGTTGGACACTCCAACACTCTCTTTGTTTACATTTATTGTTGCGCCACCCATCTACAAAGGGGTCAGCGGTAAGAAAGACGTGGTACAAACGATCGAACACGAGGTCATAGTATGTTTTATTTTTGTTTTATTGTACTATTTCATTAAAAGAACCAGTTATCAGGGATTGTACATTCATTTTACAAGTAGTCACATGTCCGTCCGTGACAGAGGGGGCATTGGCGGGAAAATTTGGTAACCACATGGGGGCCGCCATTACCTATGATATTTCAGTCAATTGGTTGGCAAATGTACTAGACCCAGTCCTTTGCCAACCAACGCGCCTAATGTTTGCCTCTAAAAAATCCAAGATGGCGGCGTTCAATTGGTTACCCGTGGTTGGCTGAAATTAAGATAGGATCAGGGCCGTAGCTAGCATATGAAAGTTGGGGGGGTGTAAGTCCAAAATTTCCGAATTTCAGATGGTTTTTCCGAATATGAATCGGCACGCGCCGTAAGGCGGGTCAATCTAGGGGGATCCGGGGGCATGCTCACCCCGGAAAATTTTTAGTTCTAGGGTCTCGGAAAATGCATTGCATTTCCAGCATTCTGGGAGCAGTTCTGAGAGATTTCCTAGGACAGTTTACAGATCTGGGAATTTAGTTTTCAACAATAAAAAAGAAGCCAAAAATAAACAATTAAATTCTATGATAAGGTATCATAATTTATTTGCACTAATCAGGGATTGTTGCACAAAATACAGCTATAATATCCCAACAAGAAAGACGTTTCTCATATTTACATGGTTACTTATGCAGTTCAGTCGTCATCACAAGCTTTGCAATTTAGAAGTTTATTCGTCTGCTGGTTTCCTTGGACCAGTTGTCAACCAAGTGGTCTACAATCAGTGACAAAATACCTTGGGACACTTCGTGTTTGTAGGTTAACTTAATACATTTTATAGTTTTTTTCTCTTGATAGAGTTTATCCCTCCCTCCCCTCCCTTTACAATGTTGACTTGGAAATAAGGGACGCTGTGAACGTGAAAATCAGTGCTTAAATAGTCACCAACATTGAACATGGGGGCCGGGGAACATAAAACGGAAAATGTTGCTTCTTAAGTTGAAGTGTCCCAACACTTTTGTCACTGATTGTAAGTCTATACCGTCTGTAATATCTTTTAATTTCGCAATTAAGCAAAATTAAGTTGCGCAATCTATTATCTGTCATAGAATTGCGCAAAGCGGTTTTCACTGTCTTTAACTTGCTGAAAGTTCTCTCGTTCTCAGCCACAGTCACAGGAGCAGTCAACGCAAGTCTGTAAACTCGACTGCCGACTGGTCAAAATCCGGAAATGAGAAATCTTATTATGTATCCGTGTATGCAAAGCAAAAGGTGTCATGTATCTAATGTGTGCAGTAAATCGACAAAAAAGATTTATTATGCATGTGAATATTATTGTTTTGTAAGTTCTATAAACTCAACATGAGTTTTTTTGCTGTTCACTGACTGAAATCTCGCTTAACCTATGTTGCCGTAGTTTTCCGAACGAGTAATTCGATTTTCCGAATATCTCAGTTTCGAAAAAGTTGGGGGGGTGAAACACCCCCCCAATACCCCCCCTCGCTACGGCCCTGGATAGGATGCCCCCTCTAGTATTTATATGATCTCTATGGTTTCAAAAGGATTGTCCCAGAGCCATTTGATTTGCCCGCGCGGCCGGGCATATTTGGCTCTGGGTACGAGATTGGGATTTATGCGTACATAGTGAAGTCAATCGAGATATGGTCTGGAAACTCAGCTAAAGCCTTTGGTCTATCTTTTTGTTCGCCTTTATGCACTTTTGTGCACGGTCACTGAACACATTGTATTTTAGTATAATGAACGAATTGTCCATTAGCAACGTTTCACTTCAATCACTCAACCGTGCTATTTAAATATTGACAAGACACCTGGGTCAGGTGTTCACTCGGGCTACTGGAAAGTGCAGAGGTCTCTATACAGAATACACATTTGTATACAAGCTTCCTACTCAGCTGCATAACAAATATAAAACTCGTTTAGTAATAAAGCACATAACTAATATGCACACTTGGCAAAAATGATAACGAAAATCGCCAATACACCAGTCATTGCGTTCAGCAGTATACTCCCAAAAAATAAACAAAATGGCCACGACATTGCATTTTGAATTTCAAATTATTGTTTCGTTGTACAGTAACTGCGTGAAACAAGGATTTGCTCTGTTGTGCGATTGTGTATAAAATGATTTGGTAATACTTGGGTAGTTTTTGTACCATGTTTTATTTGATTAAAAGCGATATGTCGCTATAAATAGCAAGTTTTTTCAAGCCGAAATAATCCACAACTGAAGACTTGTGCCAAGAGGGTATTAAAATACTACGCGTTTCGGCCAGTGGCGTCGGAGCGACGTCATAAAATACTCAAAAGACAACACTTTTCCAGACATTGAATATCTGCATTCAAATTTCTTTATTATATCTTTATTCAAAGTCGTGGATTAGCTAGGGTTAGTGATTTTGTTAATCATAACTTTATTACTGGTCTTGTTTATTACTGGCCTTGTTAAAAAGTGGGGGGAGGGGGCAAACATATTCTGACCCCACCACCAAAAAAAGTGGGGTACATGTACTAGTAAGTATATGGAGCTACAGGTTACATCTTACACGAACAATAACTACGTCTGTGAACACACTGAACATGTCCAAGAAAGAACACTTCACTTCACTTCACTTCACTTCACTTCACTTCACTTCACTTCACTTCACTTCACTTCACTTCACTTCACTTCACTTCACTTCACTTCACTTCACTTCACTTCACTTCACTTCACTTCACTTCACTTCACTTCACTTCACTTCACTTCACTTCACTTCACTTCACTTCACTTCACTTCACTTCACTTCACTTCACTTCACTTCACTTCACTTCACTTCACTTCACTTCACTTCACTTCACTTCACTTCACTTCACTTCACTTCACTTCACTTCACTTCACTTCACTTCACTTCACTTCACTTCACTTCACTTCACTTCACTTCACTTCACTTCACTTCACTTCACTTCACTTCACTTCACGTCACGTCACTTCACTTCACTTCACTTCACTTCACTTCACTTCACTTCACTTCACTTCACTTCACTTCACTTCACTTCACTTCACTTCACTTCACTTCACTTCACTTCACTTCACTTCACTTCACTTCACTTCACTTCACTTCACTTCACTTCAAACAATTTGATCAGACCACTGAAGAAAGAACATACGCATCAGTTTCGCAAAGCCTGACGGGATGACGCAATGATTGCCAATTCGAAACATAGACAACAAGAAACTATTTCTTAAAAGAAATAGCTGTTTCGTTCCGGTCAGTCGTTTATGAGGGTCTGTTTCAACAGCAATGACGAGTTTTAGCTCAAGTGCTCAACTAATTATTTCCCCCATGTAGACTGGCGCGACAATTTTTACTACGCGCCTGCGTTTCATACGACAAATTTAATTTTGCATATAAACAAACTAGAAATATGCTGGAGCGCGAGAAGATTATAATAAAACTACAAAAAAATAATTTAAGCTTCGTCTAATAAAACGAACACACATTTCAGAAGTTGTACCGTCTGATCATGACGGATTACTAAGTACTCTCTCCTCCGCAGTCCAGAGGGCAGGCTCTATTGATTATTTCAGGTTATTCGCAGTCGCATAAATTCGACTGAATTTAAATGTGACGTGCTATATAGCGGTCTCGCGATTTTCGTGAGAACGCAATTATTTTGGCAACGTAAATCTTCTATTCAGTAGCAATACTCTTCTGACCGTCTATAGGAGGAAAATAAAACGTTACCAAAATAATTGCTTTCTTGGGAAAATTGCGAGACGCTAGCACGTCGCATTTAAATTTCATGCAGCTGATTTATATCATAGTTTTATATTTATGACACCGCGGTATTTATTGAATAATCGCCAATAGCAAATCCATAAATTTCCAAGGCCAAAAGGATCAATATAAATTAGGCCAATAACGGACTATCATCATTTTCGTCGTCATAGGTCATAGTTTAATTCTCGAATCACAATAATCCATTTATGGGCCACAAATGAATGATAACGAACTTCTAGCCTCAAACTATTGACATTGTTCATAAAATAGCTATATTTTAAAATTATTAGACACGCGTGAAACAGTGCGACTGACCTTTTGGAACGCGCAGTTGTCATACATAACGAATGCATTCTCGAGTTCAACGAGGGGAAAGTTCCTACTTTCTACAGCACAAGATTGATGATTCGCTTCGCACGGGATTGTTTACGTCTTCAACTTACTCTAGATCAGCAATATTTTCACTTCGTTTTGGCGTTTAACCACGCCTCCAACTAAATTTTTTATGCGGAATTTTCATTTCATTGGATGAGATCACAGTTATGTCAACAACACTGCACTACGATTGGACGATTTTCATCTGTGATGACAGTTTCTTTTGTGATGTCAATGGAAAGCTAATACAGTAACAGTTTCGTTCCTGCGGGGAACGAAACAAAAAAATAATAACAATAATATGAACGGAGCCGAAACCTAGCCGACTCGTGTACCACGGGTAGCCCGAGTAATAAACCTAATACAAAGGATGTGCACGGTGTAAGGTACGGTTCAACATAAAATCCGAGCTCATTATAGGCGCTTTGAAGTTTGCCGAGTTACAGAATGTAACCAATCCTCTGATCTATATAAGAGACTGGATAAAGCATCTATTATCTGAGCGCCTCCAGAAATTGTAGCGACGCCATATTGTCATATTGTCCATATCGGATGGCCCCACCATAAGGAGTGAGTTGCTATAATAATTTTACTGTTGTGAATTCGTCGTTTTCGCATATAATCACGAAATAGACGAACAACGCAAATCCATTTTGATATTTCAAGCAACGGGACACATCATGGAACTATGGAAGAACGTTAAGGCAAACTGATTCGTAAGTAAATGAGTTATATTTTGACGAAATTTCGAAGGGGATGGAGAGCTCCCGAAGGGTTATTTACTAAGAAATGGGAAACCCAACATTGCAAACGGCCGGTGGTTAATAAACTGATTTGTAGGATACAAATGTGCGATACTGTTGATTGTGGAATGTTCTCAATCGAGTAGATCATTTTTAAAAAAGCCGAAGGACGTGTAAAATTACAGGAGATAGAGTTGTGAGTAGATTTCGACCGAAGCAGCATATTTCTTTGGCAACATAGGAGCATGTTAATACTCTAAAGTGTGTCAATATATTTATGTTTGGTGCCTTTCATAGAAGTAACTGTAGCATGCATTATAACTTGAACGAGCCAGTTTGTTTTAATATAGCTTATACTCCATGCTCAGTGTCCACTCCAACCTCGTACCCAGGGTCTTATCTCCGCTCCCCCGCCCCCGCCCACCGCTGCGAAAAGACCCTGATCTGGGCTGGTCACGTGTCTCCCATATTCTGGGAGATTTTTCAACTTTGTCGTTAGGGAGGGGTTAGAGAACTTAGGATTTGTCATCATTGTACGGAGACTATCGAGACTGGTGGAGGCAAGTCGCAAGAGTATCTTAAAATAAACACCGATATATGCCGACGATAATATAATATACCGACGGGAAAACATTGGCAAAACATTTGGTTAAAGACCCTCAGACACTTCGCTGTTCGGTAAGGCCAAGAAACGACAAGGCGCTTCGCAACAGTGCGGCAACATTTTACTGAAAAGTTGTCAGTGATATTTGTGGATATTTTTCCTATATCTTTCCTAACTTCCGACGAACAGCGAATTTGAGGGGATTCTCTTCCTCGAAATGAATGTTTACTTCATCAGTTACGACGCCAAGCTGTTACGCCTGTCGCCTGCCGTTGGCCAAAAGAGAGGATTTGGAATGTCATCATTATTGTGAATAAATATATGGAAATCTGAAAGTCCTTGTGATTTAACATCGCCAAGATCGCCAAAACTCGACCTATAGCTTTCAACAAAAGCTAAGGTTAGTGACATATTTTATTATTGTTTTAAAAGTGGTTTAAATTTGTAACGCAACAGTCATGTGAATGCAGCGGAAGCAAATAATAATACCGCATGCAATCATGATCAGAGCTGAAAATCGATTCGTGTTTGGGAAGTGATGCCATCATCCTGATCAAGAAAACACTGACCTTTTAATAACATATTAATATCACTAGTCTATATCAATTCCCCTTTGACTAAAAAAGCAACAAGGTTTTTAATATGAATCGAAGTTACTCACTAATGAACCTATTGTTAATTGTTGAACGTTGTTGATATTGCGTTGTTCTTTTATACACTTGTTGTTTTAAGAATAGATATAATTGCGCCGTGAGTGCATAAAGCAGTCAGGATAATAAAAAAGTGCTCAACATGTTATCAAAAATCATTAAATGTTGAATAATATAGCAATCACATAACTACTGTGTATCGAACAATATTTAGTATACTGTTTACTTCATAAATATACATCAAAGCCCAAGGTGTCAGTACATTACGATTGAAACTTTGCTCTAGTCACTTTAACACATTCTTCTATTCCTTATAATACCTAATGTGTTCGTAATTTACCAATACTCTCATTGTTATTTAGGTGTAATTTCGTCTGGTAGTTAATTTCTGCAACTACAACAGATCTAGAATGCAAACAATCAATTCAAGTGCGGCGCAACAAACATTGTTCTTTGAAAACGGTTTTAAAACCAAGACGGTTTGGTGAAGCAAACTTCAAATAACACATTGGAAGGTGCTATATATAAATCAACCAATAAAAGAAATTAACATTTCAAACATTGTCTCTGTGTGATTATTCCGCGGTCTTCTTTATAGTTCCTACAAAAGTACAAATCCTACTAGCCCACTCCCAGTAAGTCTGCGTGACACGTGACCAGCCCAGACCAGGGTCTTTTCGCAGCGGGGGGCGGGGGAGCGGAGATAAGACCCTGGGTACGAGGTTGTGTCCACTCCAAGTCATGTACAACGTATTGCGTTGGCATTTAAGAAATTAAGTTGTCAACATTATTTCTTAACAGCTGAGCTTTTACTCCCTGTCATTTTGATGAAAAAATTGTTTGTATCTGTAAAATTGAATGTGATATATTTGTATGTTATGTTGTAGGTAGTTTAAAATGAAAAAAACAATGAAGGAAGAACTTAAAGGTGAAGCAACATGACAACTTAATATATGCAGAATATAATTGAACTGTGTCATTTATAGTTTTCAAACTTTGTCAATGATTTGATTAAAGAACATTTTTACAATTCATGAGTGTATTTTGTCTTGTGTAGTTCAGGCACGTAGCCAGGATTTTGAAAGGGGGGGAGCCGAAATCAAAATAAATTTTTAGGAGGGTCCGGGGGCATGTTCCCCCGGGAAATTTTGAAATCGAGAGTCGCTGAAATGCCATTTCCTGGCTTTTGGAGGAAGATGTTACAGACTCTAAAGGTTAAAAATCGTCACAAAATACTCAAAACACGCAAACGTCACATAGATACTCAAAATGCATACACTCAGTAGATTGAATACACTGTTTACAGTTTATTTCCTGACACGATTCATATTGCATCAGTTTTGTAGTTACATGTCTGTTGTTTTATATCAAAAAGGGGGGAGCCGCGGCTCCCACGGCTCCATTCTGTATAAATGTACTATATAGATATATAATGATAAATTTTAAAATTTAATCTGTTCTGTGATTTCTGTATGTTATGAAAATTATCAACTGATCAACAAGGCCACTCAGTGTTTGATGTTATAAAGTCAAAACAAATCAAGCTAATATATATGTTAAACTTCACAACGATGTGGCGGATAACATTTGCAAACTGGCTAAAAAAGCATCTTGGCAAAGGTATAGTCACAAATCTAATTATATTGTAAAATTTATACAAGATTTTTAGTTGTAGGCAAATGTAGACCCAATTGCCCAAATTAGATAACCCTATCTATAGAATATAATAAACTCATATATTCTGATTAACCTGTGAATGCCAGGATAACTTATTTGAATCATTACCCCGAGTTTTCTGTAAGTGAAAATATATTGTTCAGCGTGACACATCCACTGATCTATACATGCAGTGGGCACATCAGGTAGTAAAAAGAAGCTTTATAACATAACATTATTCTTAAATTAATTGTTTGATTCTGTTCTTTTGGCTTATGATAATATAATACCACAGCAGTTGTTCGTAGTGTAGCTTGTTCAGTTGATCAAATTTCCCGAATTCATTTGGTCCTTTAGCAGTATTTCCATATTCTGAATAAATTCTGAATGAGAACGGCCTTCATCTGTTCAAAGTCCTTGTCATCACTGACACTGGGAGTTCGCTTCATCGAATTCGCAAATTCCGTTTTCCGCCACATTTTGGGGCCAAACAACTACAATTTTTCTCTCCAAATGCTTCACGTGTCCTTTCTTCCTCGTGATAAAAAAGTTTGTCCGAACCCGAAGGGAAAAAATGCCTTAATATACGAAAACTATAATTGTGCAACAGTAAAATATAGCAAAAGTGGGGCCATCCAACATGGCGGCTGTTGTCGACTTCAATTTCAGACAACAGATGCTCTATACAGTCTCTAAAGGTGGATTTCCATTCAGTGCATTTTATCCACTGATCTATATAAGAGACTGGATAGAGCATCCGTTTTCTGAAATTGAAGTCGGAAGTGGTCGGAATTCGGCAACAGCCGCCATGTTGGATGGCCCCACTTTCGCTATATTTTACTGTTGCACAATTATAGTTTTCGTATATTAAGGCATTTTTCTCCTTCGGGTTCGGACAAAAAATTTTTTCACGAGGAAGAAAGGACACGTGAAGCATTTGGAGAGAAAAAATGTAGTTGTTTAGCCCCAAAATGTGGGGGAAAACGGAATTTGCGAGTTCGATGGAGCGAACTCCCAGGCCGTTCTCATTCAGAATTTTACTCAGAATATGGAAATACTGCTAAAGGACCGAATGAATTCGGGATTTGATCAACTGAGCAAGCTACACTACGAACAACAGCTGTGGTATCAATTTATTATAAGCCAAATGACCAGAATCAAACAATTAATGTAAGAATGCTGTTATGTTGTAAAGCTTCTTTTGCCCACTGTATAGATCAGTGGATGTGCCGAACAATATATTTTCATTCACAGAAAACTTGGGGTAATGATTCAAATAAGTTATCCTGGCATTCAGAGGATTAATCAGAATGAGTTTATTATTTTCTATGAGATAGGGTTATCTAATTTGGGCAATTGGGCCTACATTTGCCTGCAACTAAAAATCTTGTATAAACTTTACAATATAATTAGTTTTGTGACTATACCTTTGCCAAGGTGCTTTTTTTAGCCAGTTTGCAAATGTTATCCGCCTCATCATTGTGAAGTTTAACATATATATTAGCTTGATTTGTTTAGACTTTATAACATCAAACACTGGCCTTCTTGATCAGTAGTACACACTGATAGTACAGTATTAGTACTGCCACAATTTTCATAACATACAGAAGTCAGGACAGATTAAATTTTTAAAATTTATCATTATATAGTACACTTATACAGAATCAAACTACACAAGACAAAACACACTCATGAATTGTAAAAATTTTCTTTAATGAAATCATTGACAAAGTTTGAAAACTATAAATAACAGTTCAATTATATTCTGTATTAAGTTGTCATGTTGCTTCACCTTGAAGTTCTTCCTTCATTGTTGTTTCATTTTAAACTACCTACAACATAACATACCAATATCACATTCAATTTTACAGATACAACAATTGTTTCAGTCAAAATGACAGGGAGACCGAGTAAAATAGCTCAGCTGTTAAGAAACAATGTTGACAACTTAACACGTTATAGATGACTTGGACATTGAGCATGGAGTATCTTAAAACAAACTGGCTCGTTCTTGTTATAAAATATTAATGCATGCTACAGTTACTTCTATGGAAGACACCAAAGATAAATATTACAAACTTTAGAGTATTAACGTGCTCTTATATGTTGTCAAAGAAAATAATATGCTGCTTGTCGAAATCTACTCACAACTCTACAAGCCTTCTTCTGTGCCATAATTTTACACGTCCTTCGGCTTTTTAAAATGATCTACTCGATTGTGAACATTCCGCAATTACAGTGTTATCACACATTTGTATCATACAAATCAGTTTATTAACCACCGGCCGTTTGCAATGTTGGGTTTCCCGTTTCCTTAGTAAAATGTCCCCTTCGAAATTTCGTCAAAATATCAACTTATTTACTTACGATTCAGGTTCCCTTCACGTTCTTAGGTCCTCAATAGTTCCATGATGTGTCCCCTTGCTTGAAATACCAAAATGGATTTGTGTTGTTCGTCTATTTTGTGATTATATGCGAAAACAACGAATTCACAACAGTAAAATATAGCAACTCACTCCTCATGGGTGGGGCCATCCAATATGGCGTCGCTACAAATTAGGGCGTAACTTCCGGCTTCAATTTCTGGAGGCGCTCAGATAATAGATGCTCTATCCAGTCTCTAAAGGTGGATTTCCATTCAGTGCATTTTATCGCGCGATCGACTTTTTGCGATCGCTTTCTTTTGAATTGTGGGTTGTCAAGCGGAACGCATTTCATTAGCTTTGGTTGAATACACACATTTCAAAAGAAAGTGATCGAGAAAAGTCGATAGCGCGACAAAATGCACTGAATGGAAATCCAGCTTTATATAGATCAGTGATTTTATCGCGCGATCGCTTTCTTTTGAATTGTGGGTTGTCAAGCTGAACGCATTTCATTAGCTTTGGTTGAATACACACATTTCAAAAGAAAGCGATCGAGAAAAGTCGATCGCGCGACAAAATGCACTGAATGGAAATCCAGCTTTAAGGTTGATTTCCATTCAGTGCTTTTTGTCGCGCGATCGACGATTTGCGATCGCTTTCTTTTGAATTGTGGGCTCTCGACTGGATCCGTTCCACCCGAGGGCTTATGAGACAACGAAAGCGATCGCAAAAAGTCGCTCGCTCGACAAAAAAAGTTGAATGGAAATCCGCCTTCGTTTTGATCAGTGGACCAATCTCGTTCCCAGAGCCCACGTTCCCCTTACCCAGCGGGCAGAAAACGAGAGGCTCTGGGATATTACACCTTTTGTTACTCATAACGATAAAACGAGCTACCATGTGTATGAACCTGCGACCAATAAAACGTAGAGATATGCATGTGGGCGGATTTGACAGGGAATTGCACGACACGCGTATTCAAAACAAAAATTTGAATATGCATAATCATTCATTATCGTCTAAAGGTATTCAACATCTAGAAATAAACATGCAATAGCATGGATATGGGAACCATACAAATCTAGAGGTTAGACATCAGAGTCAAGAATGTATTCACTCAAACGAAAACGTTGTTTATTAATATTGTTAAGCACCAACAGGCGAACAATGAAATGAATGTATAGTCATTACAACGGTCTTAATTGCCAACTGTGTGTTTGTAATAACAATAGAATTCATATCAAGTTCATTTAGCACAAATATCTTTTCAAGTAAACACTACCTAATTGGCATTAATGTGGTGGAATATTCCTAACACGCAGTGTCGAGACATGAAAGGGACTCAGCACTTTCAGTGTTTAAACAATAAGAAGTCCCACGCGAACATATAAATATGGAGCGTGGTTTGTGTGTATCTGTAGACTACACAGTCGGTACAAGGTGTAGGTATGTGGACATGTTCAGGCGTAACAGAATCGGACAAGAACACAGATAGCGAATTGTACAAGCCTTTGAGAACGAAGACGAAGACTATTTACTCGTTGCGGATACATTGGGAGTTAACAGGTCAACGGCGCGAGGGATAGTGGCTCGCTTTATCCGAGAAGAACGAATCCATGAGTTGCCTCGGGGCGGCAGAAACAACATCCGTGTAGCGACAACTGTGTCCTAACGCTTGTACAGATAAATCGAGAATTACGAAGACGTCTCCCACACAAGCCCGAAATCCATGAAAGTACAGTTGCACGAACACTGAATGGGATGTTGTTCACACTTAAACTGGTGCGACGCGTTCCAAACGAAAGAAATAGACCCGGTGTAATTGTAAAACGTAGAGAATATGCAGACTGGTTCATGAACCATGCCATCCTGCGGAACTGTGTGTTTATCGATGAATGCGGATACAACGTTTGGACCGCCCGTACTCATGGGAGAGCAAGATTAGGTGAAAGAGCGTATCGCCAGGTTTGCGGACAGCGAGGACGAAACATGACCGTTTGCTTAGCAGTATTCGCAAATGGTGGCTTGGTGTTTCACACGGCCTTTCTAAGAGGAATGAATCGTGAACGCTTCGCTGATTTTCTTACACAGACACGCCTCAATCTGGATCCTGATGAGGACGTCATCTTCATATATGACGGCGCTCCCAATACCGAGTTACGAAAACTACCTCCATACAGCCCATTCTTAAACATTGTGGAGCAAGCAATAAGCGCCCTTAAAGCAGCAATAAAAGCGGACATTTCCCGACCCAAAATTCGGCGTTTGATGGGTGATAGAGACGCGGCAAGAAATCGACGACTGCCTTTGGGAGAGTTTCGAACCCATCTTCTCCTAGATGCCCTACAGCGAAATATTGGTACAATAACTCCAGCGAAGTGCGGGCAATGGTACCGCTTCATGCAAACATACATTCCACGTTGCTTAAATGGGGAGGCCATCCAGGGCTGAAGGATATATGACATTTCCTGCTTGATATCCCACATATTTTGTAGTGTTTACTTGAAAAGATATTTGTGTTAAATGAACTTGATATGAATTCTATCAGTTACAAACACACAGTTGGCAATTAAGACCATTGTAATGATTATACATTCACTTTATTGTTCGCCTGTTGGTGCTTAACAATATTAAAGCCTGGTTTTCATATGTCGCCGATCGTCGGCGATTTGTGATTTAGATGCATGTTAAAACGGGAAGTGCAGCAGCATGTTAAGTAATAAAGAACAATGCACAAAAGCAGTGCTTTTATTCTTTTACTTAACATGCATCTAAATCATGGGTCGGCGACGATCGGCGACATATGAAAACCAGGCTTAATAAGCAACGTTTTCGTTTGAATGAATACATTCTTGACTCTGATGTATAATCTCTAGATTTGTATGGTCCCCATATCCATGCTATTGCATGTTTATTTCTAGATGTTGAATACCTTTAGACGATAATGAATGATTATGCATATTCAAATTTTTTGTTTTGAATACGCGTGTCATGCAATTCGCTGCCAAATCCGCCCACATGCATATCTCTACGTTTTATTGGTCGCAGGTTCATACACATGGTAGCTCGTTTTATCGTTCTGAGTAACAAACGGTGTAATCCGTTCACGCCATCACAAGATTCTTGTTATCCGGAAGAAGAGTTATAAAGAGTTCACTGTGTTCATCAGCTAATGAAGTATCGATGTGAAACGGATTATCCTAGAGCTTTTGGTCGAAGGGCACGGCCCGCGTGAGAAGGGTGTGGGAACGAGATTGCCATTCGGTAGGCAGCAATTAATTGTCCTATTTGTGGCGATGAGACCAGTAATCATGCAATCGTGGAGACAACATAATAATGCGCAATACTAGAAATACGTATTAGCGTAAATACGTAAAATACACCATCTCCGCTCCCTACCTGCACGGCCACCAAAACTTATACCATAAAGAGGGCACTAACTGTTTTTATAAGTAATACAATACAATTTCGGAGTTGAACTTAGCCGGTTGTTAAAATATTCTGTCGATATATATGGAGGATTTCAAAGCGACTTTTTTTCCATATTTTGCAAGTCTCTATTATAAATATATTTTTCGAGTTATTACATTTTTTTCGTTAAATCAGTAGAATCTGATTTCCGAGAAACGTAAGTATGTTATGACAAAGTTTCAGAAAACTAGACTATGGCAAACTAGAGGACAGTCAGCTGCATATACCTAGGCCAGCGGGTTACTAGAGATGTTTAAAAAGAAAACGAGAGACCTCACCAACACATGCATGTATGAATAAAATGCTTGATTGCACTCGTACCAAAATTATGCAAAGATTTTGCATAAAACAAGGATAATGAGCACAAATTTCTTCTACATGGAGAATGTTGCGGTCAGATTTTTATTAAAGTACTTATATCACTTGTAGAAATAAAGCAGAAACAAATCAGTTAATAAGTTATTTTGCCGTTTTTGATTTAGTCAAATAGTTCCAGACATATTGGCTTCTGAACAATACATGCCAATTCTCATAAATTTCCGTCGTTCATTTTAACACCTTGGGGGTGGCCGAGGGCGAAGCCCAAGGCTCCTAGGGGGTACAGGGGCATGCCCCCCGGAAATTTTTGAATTCTTGGGTCTCTGAAATGGCACTTCCAGCATTTTGAGAGCCATTTTTGGCATCATATTTGAGCACTCAGCAGTAGAAAAAAGGTTATATATTTGGATTACTTCTACTTTATTGTAACAATTTTAAAAAAATCACTTAAAAAACAAATGAAAACTACAATTAAGAATAAATTCACTTAATTGTCAATGAAAAGTGAGGATGCATTCATCCTTCTAGGATACAGTGCCACAAAACGTTCACATATCTGCCTTCTGTCAATGGGAATTGTCGTGTGGCTATGCATGGCGATAACAGCCAAGTCGGAAAGTCGGGAGGTCGTCATTGTGCTCCGAAGCCAAGTATGAATTCTACGAATGCAGGAGAATGATCGCTCTGCCTCCATGATACCTATGGGCAAAACAGCGAGAATTTTCAGAAGTTCCCTCACGTTTGGGAAAAATATGTTGTCCGCGTGTGTCGCCAGAAGGGAGGTCACGGAGCTGGATGGGACCGGCGCCGCCTGTCGTTTCCAGTAGTTCATCCAACGCAAGAGTTCGCTATCGAAAGCTGATGGTAGTGGCATAACGTGACTCCATTTTTCGTGTAGAACTCGACCGAGTTGCACGGCATCTTCTTTGCTCTTTGTGACGATAACCTGAGGGATAAGGGCACACAGCTCAGAATGTGCCCTCTTGTCCTCACTGAAGCGATCATTCAGTTCCGAGCAGATAACATCCAAAAATGGTATTGCCACCGTACGCTTCCAGTATAGTTCCACTGATTCAGCTGGGCAGTTTTCCCGATTCCTTTGTCGACTGCAAACTCGAGGGCGCTCTTCAGTCGACCCGACCATTTCTGCCAGAGTTACGGCTTTTTCGTACATACGCTGAAACCATGAGTCGATTTCATCACGTATATCTCTATAGCAACTGGTAACTACTTCAATTTTCTGGAATCCGAAATATACTTCCACGAGTTCGCCTTGTAGGGCACAGACGAGTGGTCGCATCGGCTCCAGCATTTCCTTTGCACAAACGAAGCTGACAATGTGTCCAAAACTTTTCATAGTGTGTCGCAGTCCATTTGCCATTGTCTTGGTTTGGGTGTCCCAGTCCCATATTTCGTTATTCGCATCGTTTGTGGGCCCACACATTTCATCTAGTGCGATGACGATGTACTCGTACAAATCGAAGATGGTTTCAAATGTGGAGTGTCTTTCGATCCATCGGGTTTTACACAGATTTTTCAGCTTATACTTCTTGCCTTCTGGCGAAAGGGCATGGATTACGACTTCCAAGAAGTTCTGGCGCTTTGGTGAATTGTCAAAGAAACTGAACAATTCCCGACAAGAATCCATCATATTTTGAATTGATGAAATTTGGCAAGCGTGGCAGATCACAAGGTTAAGAGAATGAAGGCAACAACCTTGATAGTGTGCATCAGGTGCAAACTTGGCTATTTCAGCTTGAACTCCTTTCTTATTTGAGCTCATCGACGCAGTCGTGTCGTATGCCTGACCCCGACAATTTGCGAGATTGATTCCATGTCTCCCGCGTAAGCTGTCTCGAATTGCAATGGCTATAGCCGCTCCAGTGGTTCGTTGTAGGTCACACATGTCTATCAAAACCTCACGCTTCGTTGGTTTGGATGGGTCAGCAATAAAATCAAGCAGGTGAAGACACACCGACAAAACTTCCTGTCCCTGGGATGTTGTTTCATCGCCAATTAACGCAAAGTGGGGATTCTTTTCAAGGCACTGTCGGAAGTATTCACGAATCAAGTCATCAATAACTGCAATGATTTCGTTTTGGACGGTTTTGCTTGTATACCGTGCATTCCGTGGTCCCGAAATGAGATGTTCTTTCAGAACAGGGTTGCTATCTGCCAGGAGTCGTATGATGGCGATGAAGTTACCTTCATTGCTTGTAGGTGGTTTAGCAAACTGTACGTCATCGTCCCTGTGCCCGCGCAAAGCAATCTGCTGTCTCACACACAACATAATCGCATCTACTATATAAGGCAGTATTGCTTTATTTTTCTGGACGTTCTGCACAGCCATTGTGTTGATCTGTGTATCGATACGGTTTTCGATATTTGCCATTTGGGCCCGGATATAGCCAGCACGGTCGACACATCTCTTGTGGTACTCCGTAGTCTTGTGCGCATCAAGTTTCTCTTTGGATTTGTTGTAGTTTCTGAATGGAGTTTTCACAAAGACTCCTAATGATTCCTTCTCTCGATCATGTAAGAACAGAAGGCATGGCAAGCAACAACCTCCTCTAAATTCGACGTGTGTGCTATAAGCAAGCCATCTACGTTGATCTAGCCATTTAACTTTAAAGTTTATGGTCTTTTTAGGTCCAAACCGTCGCTTATCAAGGTGCCGAGCATCGGATGCTTCTGGTCGCCAGCATTTGTTGAGAAAGTGTATTTTATCGGCGTCACTTAATGTTTTCTGAGTGATAAGGATTTCACTTACGTCATAGGGCGCGACAAACATCGATATGTTCTGGTCAACTTCCTTTACATGACTGACAGTATGACTATCAGCTTGAGCAGCTATTGGCATTGCTTATATTATAAGTAATATTGCATGGCATTTCACTCGATTACATAGCATGTTCTAAAATCCTATTGGCATTGCTGTAGTGTCTGAATCGATACATTCGTCACGCTCTTGCTCAGGATAACGTTCAATCGAAGTTGTCCGTTCATTTGAGCTTTCTCCTTGTTGAACATCTCTCTTAACAAAAGCGTCCAAAGTGTTCTGTACTTCGACGTTTCATCGAGTATCAAATCAAACTGACTGCTAATTTACATGTTTCAGCCGCCATGTTTATTTTCTGCCAGCGATGAGGTAACCGCAGACCAGCTCTCAACGAAGGCGCATCAATATTATTTTTTTTCTCGCCCAAAGAGGGGGGTGGCTAGCCACCCAATCCACCCCCCCCCCCCTAAATCCACCCCTGCCTTGGGGGCCTGGGACTCAGGAACCTAAGCCGCCGACTGTTTTCTTAGTTGGAACTGCGTACTGGAAAACGGGTGCGAGCTCGACATTTCGATTTTTCAATCAAATATATGTGTTTTTGTGAATCAAAAAGCCGAAACGTATTTGTTTTTGATTGACTCGTTCCTGAGTCCCAGGCCCCCAAGGTGTGCGAAAAGCCGAAATTGGCATGTTTAAAGGCTTATATCTCAGTAGACTTTCTCAAAGTCCTTTTCAAACATTTTTAACCTTTCGATATTTTTGAAAACTAGCGCTAAGAGGCGGACTTGGAGCAAGTCTAATATCTCAGAAACTATTCAAGTAAATCAAAAACGGCAAAATAACTTATTAACTACTGACTTTTTTTGCTCTATTCAAATACGTTAAAACCCCACATAAGCGCTAACTTTCGACTAAATTCAACCAAACTTTAATGAACTGGTCGTTGGTCTATGGCCAACCCTTCTACAAACGTTCATGAAAATCGGTGCAATATTTTTTGAGATGCCCTGGCGACAGGCAGACAAACAAACCAATAAACAGAATAACAGACGGGCAGACAGAAAATAAAACTAATAACCCGAAAAATATATTTATTGCTACCAGCGAGCGAGCAGTGGATTGCTCATCCTTTATGCTCAGCAGTAAACATCTTGAACCAAATGGAGGCGATATTGGTACTCCTGGTGTATTGTACCTTGCGGGCTTAAGAGTAGTAAGAGTTTTATACCGGGGAAGTCGGAAAAGTCGGAAAACAATTTTTGGATGCCAATTTACCGTTTAAAACCACTGGAAAACGGAAGGAAAATACTGTACAAGCAAATTGTAAACTGCATACTTTAAGGTTATGCTTTAATACTAAAGGTATATAAATAGTTTTATAATAATGAAGTTATTGGTTGATTTCATTCGAAATAACACGGTTAATTATACCTTGTTTGATACCAATAGCAGAAATATTTTTAATGTAGCTTTCTTTCGTCTCTTTTCGTGTACGAAAACATACAATTTTCCGTGGCGGCCATCTTGGTACTCCAAATTCGTCATCCCGGGTGGTTTCATTTTTGGAGCGTTATATAGAGATCAGTGGGACCTGATCAATAGAAAGTTTGTATTAGCCGCTGGCTGGGGATTCTCCCCCTATTGCGGGCTCAAAAAGGGTTTCACCCGAGCTCGCATACCACAGCCAAACCAGCGAATTGGGCGTAATGGCGTTTTAAATTACTTTATTCAGTGATTGTGCAAGCTTCGAAGTTCGAATACATCAATTACAAGAACATATGAAGTTATTTATGACTTGTGTCCTATTTACTTTGTTCTTAGGTTTCAATCACGTGAATTTTTGCTTGAGATTTCATTTCTGATTTCCGGATGGTGGTCATGCAAAATCAAATTAGATCGATTTGTACCATCTAGCACAACACAAGCGTACGGCATTTTCTGACGTCGACACGAACGTATACGTAAACAACTCTAGAATATCAAGTTCATGTAAATATTTTGGAGTGATAATCGACCTTCCCTTTTACTATATTGACCACCATCTGGATATAGATAAAACGGAAGTCACGTGAAAGTAAAGAATTAAAATCTGTGGTCCGTGTTACTGTTATCTAGATGGACTGTCGGTCTTGAGTTATTGTGTGTCCGTATGCGAACTGCATTAAGACTTTTAAAAGCTTATATATTGATTGAAATTTGCTTTGAGGTAAGTAAGATCCCTGCTTTATTTCTCGGGCGGCCACTATGGTAGACCGAGTCGGTTTCGGCTCGGGTTTTCCCCCTCCTTTTTGGGTCACGATCTGGCATTTTTGCACTTTTCACTTCCGCTAATATTCATACTTCTGGTGAGTTGTAGTTGTACCGCTTGTACGTAGCTGGTAGCCCGCGTGAACGCCTGACCCAGGCGTCTTGTTATCTTTAAGGCTTGCATATAAGGCCATCTGCAATGGGATTTGAGTTCCACGTCAGCGCCCGCACCACATTTTTATCACCGCATAAAAATTACATTATTTCACAAAAAATCCATTATTTTCTTATTTTTTATTCTTTTGGGAAAAAAAATCGAAGCAAAACCTCGACCAGCGCTAGAAGACGTTTTTAATTTTTGTTGAATTATTAGTTTGCGGTTGTTCAATCTCATTCCCAGAGTCAGCGATCCTGTTGGCCTCCGCCGCTAGGATTGGGGTTGTTAGTTTCTCCTAGGCGTGGGCTGGTCCCGAGCATATGTAATTGTTCAGCAGCAATACAGCAATGGCGGCTGCATCCATGGATTGTCTCTGTTCGTGTGATACTAGATTCTGGTGTTGAGATCCTGCCTTCATCAGTCATTATTTTACCTGAAGATGAATCCATATAAACTTCGCGTTTATGCTGGATATGAGCCAATCTGCTTCAATAAATAATGAATAATGGGTGCCCGCCCGCATGTGTTTTTAGAAGGAGGCTGACGTGAAACTCAAATCACCATTGCAAATAGCCTAAGTACAAAAATATGTTTTTGTGAAAAGATTTCTCCGACCGAAAGTAATATCCTTAGCAACCGGTTGCCTAGCAAAGAAATACGCCCGAACACCCTTAAGAATTGTTTGGGCAAAATGCACCAAAGCCTTGCATTGTTTGGACAGATAAGCAGCAACATTTTAATAGATCGTTTTCACTCACGTGATCGGTGACCACTAAGGTGGTAAAACAATACGAAATATTTGAATTAAATTCCCATATGATAAAGATGGTACACCAATATGGCCGGCGGCCACAATGGTGTACCAAAACAATGAAATGTCATTGTTTTGGTACACCAATGTGGCCGCCGTGACGTCAGATGAAAACACGTGCCCGATCTATACTGAGTTCACTCCAAAGAAGTGCAACATGGTGATTGGTTATAATACGGAAGAGTTCCAAAATAGTTCGGCAGCTTGTAATAGTATAGTCAATAATTATAAGTAATAACATGACTTGAGGGAAATTAGCGATTAAATTTCCCCGCCGCCGAGGGAAGATTTGTGAAAGTCCGAGGGCCGCAGGCGGAGGACTTTTACAAATCTTCACGAGGCAATTAAAGGGGAGATTTAATAGTGAATTTCCCGAAAAGTCATGTTATTAGTTTGTAATATTATGATCGCCAAGGAAAACTTTGAGAATCTTACCGACAGGAAATTTATACGGTTGATCAGAGAAGTTGCATCCAGTTTACCCGTGCATGTTGATGAGGGAAAATACATATTTCTTTGTCTTCGTATTAATTTTCCCTCATCAACATGCACAGGAAAATTAGAAGGATTTCTTTGTCTTCTAATTTTCCCTCATCAACATGCACGGGAAAATTAGAAAGCAAAGGATAAATTTCCCTCTTGCACCACGCTTGCAGGGGGGTTAGTAGGGGATTATAGGGGATATATTTGAGGAAAAGGGCGAGCGGGAAGAACCTCTGGACCAGAGCGCGATTCCTCTGATCCCGCCGAACCAATCAAAATGCTAAGATGACATTTTTAGTCAGAAATTTGGATGTAAATTCTGATTGGTCAAAATAGAAAAACATATCTAACGAGCTGTTTTATTACTCGGGCGACCTGCGGTCGGCCGAGTCTATTTTTTTTTTTGGGGGGGGGGGGGGGGGGGGGGGGGGTCCACAAAAGTGGCATTATTGCATCATCCCGTCAGGCCTTGCGAAACTGTAAGGCGTGCTCGATTTTCGATTTTTCGAGCTCTTTCTTTTCGACAGCTTTGCCTTTGATCGAGTTGGGTTGAGGTGGTTTCGGCGGTGAATTCATAAGTGGTTGATCAGTAATGTTGCTGACAAGGTTTGTCCATGAAGACAGAATAGACGAGTATATTACAAACAGGAGAAAATGTTCAAAATGCCGTGTTGACATCAGTACCTAGGAAGCCTTGACTTGAGGACTAGAGGTACAAGAAAGAGCCACATAATATCAAAGAACATATACGCCTGTTTACCTAGTATTAACATCTTCGTTCACCTTTTTACTTACCCGTTTGGAAGGTTGGTGCAAGCCGTAGCCCGGTGGGGGCCTGGGGCGAGTAGCGGTACTTGGATCCAGGTTAAGATCCATCCATTCCGGATCTTGAGCTGACCACCACCACTCGGTATGGCTTGCACCGATCACACCAATTAATTGGTGGAAGTATTACACTTACCTCTTCGATTGAAGGGAGGGACGGTGGGAATATCAATTTCCTCTGCCTCCAACGCTGTCTCTGACTGCTAGCCCGTTAACGCGGCAATGACGACGCTCAGCTAGTGCCAGTCTTCCATTGCCGCTGACCTCAAGCTTGCACCACGCGCGGTTACCTAGCTGTTAACCTTGGTTACTGCATAACCTCATTTAACATCTTCGTTCACCTTTTTACTTACCCGTTTGGAAGGTTGGTGCAAGCCGTAGCCCGGTGGGGGCATGGGGCGAGTAGCGGTACTTGGATCCAGGTTAAGATCCATCCATGCAGGATCTTGAGCTGACCACCATAAGCGATATACTGGAACCAACAGAGCCAGGATGTCACCCTTCCAAGTACCGTATCTGGACCCACACCAGTCGAAATCATCCAAATGGACACAATACTCACCTAGCAACACTCATAGCGAGTAGTGGGCAGCACCGTAGTACGCCATTTTTAGCAACACTCATAGCGAGTAGTGGGCACCACCGTAGTACGCCATTTTTAGCAACACTCATAGCGAGTAGTGGGCAGCACCGTAGTACGCCATTTTAGCAACACTCATAGCGAGTAGTGGGCAGCACCGTAGTACGCCATTTTAGCAACACTCATAGCGAGTAGTGGGCAGCACCGTAGTACGCCATTTTAGCAACTGACTCATAGCGAGTAGTGGGCAGCACCGTAGTACGCCATTTTAGCAACACTCATAGCGAGTAGTGGGCAGCACCGTAGTGCGCCATTTTAGCAACACTCATAGCGAGTAGTGGGCAGCACCGTAGTACGCCATTTTAGCAACACTCATAGCGAGTAGTGGGCAGCACCGTAGTACGCCATTTTAGCAACACTCATAGCGAGTAGTGGGCAGCACCGTAGTACGCCATTTTAGCAACACTCATAGCGAGTAGTGGGCAGCACCGTAGTACGCCATTTTAGCAACACTCATAGCGAGTAGTGGGCAGCACCGTAGTACGCCATTTTAACAACACTCATAGCGAGTAGTGGGCAGCACCGTAGTACGCCATTTTAGCAACACTCATAGCGAGTAGTGGGCAGCACCGTAGTACGCCATTTTAGCAACACTCATAATAATAATAAAAATAATATTTAATATTTATACAGCGCTTAAATTATGTTAAATATTCAAAAGCGCTTTACAATGATTCAACAATATATACAATGTCAGTGAACTAAAATAATAGAATATCCTAACTAGGTAGAAATGACATTAAAACGTTTCACAAAACACTGCAATCAAGATTCAATGGTATATACGGAGGGCTACAGCATAAAAGCCTCCTTAAATTAAGAAATATATTAGCATTAAAAAATATCATATTGGGGGTTAAAAAGTTATATCAAAAGCTTTCTTAAAAAGAAATGTCTTCAATTGAGACTTAAAGCAATTAATAGTTTCACTTTGTCTGATGTGATGGGGCAGCGAGTTCCAAATTGACGGAGCAGCATGGGCAAATGCTCTGTCACCAAGAGTCTTGGCTTTAGTTTGCGGAATAAGAAGCAGGCACTGATTATCTGATCTTAATTGATAACGGCTGGTGGTTTTGGTTGACAGCAATTCCGTTATATAGCTAGGCGCCAAACCATGGAGAGCTTTGTAAACAAGGAGTGCAATCTTGTAATCAACTCGAAACTTTACAGGCAGCCAATGAAGGTGCATCAGAACCGGAGTAATGTGAGCAATTCTAGGTGTAAAGCATGTCACCCTTGCAGCGGCATTGAGAACTTTCTGCAGACGCTGAAATTGATATTGAGGAATTCCAAACAAGAGAGAATTGCAGTAATCCAAATGCGATGTCACAAAAGCGTGTACGAGAGTCTTAGTCGATTCGATGGAGAGGAATTTCCTTATCTGGCGTATGTTGTACAAACCTCTGAACGCTTTGCTGCAAACCTTGCCCACATGGACATTCATGGACATATGGCTATCGAACCACGAGCCTAAATTTCGAACACTTTCAACAGGTTTGATATCCACATTTCCAACTCGGACAGAGTCAATTTTAATCTTAGCGAGTTGCTGGCGAGTTTCTATTATCAGAAATTTCGTTTTTGAATCGTTGAACATCAATTTGCGAGAAACCAACCAGGCGCGAACGTCGGCGATGCAAGCCTCGATATATAGCTCTGACTGCTTGATCTTGAGCTGTAGATGACTCGGGACGGAAGGATAAATAGAGCTGGGTGTCGTCTGCATATCCGTGAGCAGATGGTAGATGCTTATTAACAACCTGAAACAATTGAGAAAGATAAAGTAGAAAAAGAACGGGTCCAAGGCAGCTCCCTTGGGGAACTCCGCAGTTCACCGCAAAACTGGTAGAAAACGCTTGGTTGATATGAACACGCTGTTTTCTGCCAGAAAGAAACGATTTGATCTACTTGAGAGCATTTCCCACAACGCCAAAATCTGACTCCAATATGTCCAAAAAAATTCCGTGATCAATCGTGTCAAAGGCAGCACTCAAATCCAAAAGCACTAGAAGCGTCACTTCCTGTTGATCCATGTTCATAAGAATGTCGTTTTGAACTTTTAATTAAAAGAGCAGTTTCGGTGGAATAGAATTGGCGATATGACGATTGATTGGCGGGAAGAGGGGCATTGTCAGTGCATTGCTTAAATAACTGACTAACAACCGCTTTTTCCGTAGACTTGGACACAAACGATAAATTACTAACCGGTCTAAAGTTTTCAAAAACTACATCAAGGCCAAGTTTTTTCAGGAGCGGCGCAAGAAGAGCGACTTTCCATGTATCTGGGACATGTCCTTCCTGTAGTGACAAGTTGATCATTTTCGTAATGACAGGTGTTAATTCGTTGGCACATAGCTTCAGCAACCATGTTGGAATTGGATCTAACTTGCAAGATGCATTCGACGAATTCGTAATTATATCATGAACATCTTTTTCAGAAAGAAGCGCAAATGTTTCTAACTGACTTCAGGTGAACGGTATTCTACAGATGGTGGATTCACAGTGATGTTATCAATGTCATCCTTTATTAATTCAATCTTTCGACAGAAGTATTTGCCAAACTCATCCGCCAGTTGGCACGAATCATCATGTGGAGGCAGAGGCTTCTCCTGACGTACTTTACAAAGTGAAGACACAACTTTAAACAGTTTTCTTGAATCGCCCGAACATTGATCAATGAGCTCGGAATAGTGTTTGTGCTTAGCATTGTTCAATTTGGCAGAATATTTGTTACAAATGCTGCGATAAGCATCTCTATCCCTTCGGCGTTTTGATTTCAGCATCTTTTTCTCTAATTTTCTTCGTTTAGCCTTTAGGTGTTTAAGTTCTTCGTTGAACCATGGTACTCTTGGTCTGACGACAACAACCCTTCTTTGCAGAGGAGCATGTTTTTCTAGGATGCGTGACAACGTAACATCATAGCACTCCACCAAATCATCCAGGCTGGACCAAGGTACATTACACAAATTAGATGAAGTAATATCAGTTTTGAAAGCCTCGAGATTAATTTGTTTCATCTTACGAAACTGAATTTCCTTCATTGTGAGGTTAGGACGAGGAATGGATAGGCTGCATTCAACGAAGCAGTGGTCAGATATATAGAAAGTGGTCTGGACTGAACGAATGTTAATGTCATTGGACGCTCTCGAAATCAGAAGATCCAATATGTGATCGGACGTGTGAGTTGGAACCATGACATGTTGTATAAGGCCAAATGTTTCCAATAAATCGATAAATTTCTTGGCATCACCGTCTGATGAATCATCAAGATGAAAATTGAAATCTCCAGTGATTAGCAGTACTTCAGAGCACATAACAATGCTCTCAAGAAAGGTAGAAAATTCTTCAAAGAATACACTTGGAGAAACAGGGTGAGCCTGGGAATACGGCGGACGGTAGACAGCGACAGTTTTGATAGTACGATTGGTTCCAATAAAGTTCCATTCAGAAAATTCGAATGACCGTTTTTCACCGCCATCAACTAAAGAAACTTTAAAATTGTTATTGAACATGACACCAGTACCACCGCCTAATCTGTTGGATTGTCTTGGAAAGCTTTTAAAAGAGTAACCAGGCGGAGATAGCGCAGCTATACTAACAGTATCTTTATCTTTTAACCAAGTCTCGGTTATAACGCACACATCAATCTTCCAACCCAAAACATGATCGACGATGCTCGCAGTCTTGTTTTTTACGGATCTTGCATTGACATTGGCAAAACGTAATAATTTCTTATGGGAAGAAGGATCAATGTGCATTTAGTGTGTGGTGATTCGGATGCGATTTTTTTCGGAGTATGACCGTTGGTTGCCATGTGATGAACTAGCAGGACGATGGGTAATTCTCACTGGGATATGATATAGATTGCGATCATCGGGCTTATAATGACCAGGTTGATTATTAGAGTAATTACGTGACCAGGACATATTAGAACGATCGTTTCCAGTTAGCTCATCAATTTCATCTATTGACTCATTATGCGACGAACAAGTTCTAGATGGGTTAGCCAACTGGCAGTCCGATTGATCGTCGTTTGTTCCCGAAAAAAATCTCGATGGTATTTCTTCTGAATTTCTTCGTTGGATCGCCTCCGAAAATCCCTACTGCACGGCCTCGTTTTCTTTGACGACTTTCCAAATTGTTGTCGCCGTTGATTGGTCGCTCTGTTGTTGCTAGATTGACCCCTTTGATTGTATGTCCTCTGATCTGTTCCATTTGAAGATCGCCTAGACTGCTGCCGCATTTTTAGGGTCGCCCTATTGCTGGTTAGTTGACCCCGTAAAAACCCCTGGCCAACCGATCTCCGGTTAGTTCTGCTGGACAATTCTCTTAAACCAGATGCCGGCGCAGGTATATTTGGAAGCGATGACTGAAATATCTCATGCTGTTTCTTGCCATAATCTTGTAATTGCTTGGTGAAAGAATTGACTGATGGAGTTGATTTGGAAGACATATCAACTTGAGGGCAAGTAGGCATGTTAATACGTGGGTTGACATTAGTCATTGGATGAGTTATCTTATTACTGACATGTTTTTTCCTATAGTCTTGTAATTGGTCATGGAAAGATTTACCAAAATTAACATTTGTCTCGTCAATTGTTGAACTCGATTTGGAAGGTGAAGTGCCGACTTCAGGGCGATTAGGCGTATTTGTGCGTGAGTTTGTATTGTTTGAAGTCATTGAACCAGGACATTCTTCTTTCATGACTGACTCTTTAATGAGGTCTTCGATTTTACAAAGAGAAGATATTATTAATGAAGATAATTTATTGTAGTTCTCATCCCTTTCCTGAGACTGGCATTTATTTATCTCTATATCGCGTTGTAGAGAAGAAACAAGCTCCGAAATGGCTTCGATTCGACTTTGGTAGGATTGTTCACCATTGCAGGCATCTCCAATGCCGCCTACTTGTTTAAAGCCGACTTTATCACCTTCCGTTTTATTTTGACGCTCTCTAATTTATTCAGACTTTCGTTCATTTCTTGACGGAATTCGGATATTATTACTTCGTTATCTTGGCGGATTTTCGAGATCATTGCTTCATTTGCTTTGATCCTAGCCTCTGCTATCACTAAATCCAATTTCTTTCCTTCGATATCGATTTGAACCTCACCACATCGACAACGGCATGAGGGCTTCTTGTCTTCACCAGAGACCAATTCGATAGTATTCACGTTATAATTATCATCAATAAATGTCAGTAGAGTATGCATGATACCTCTAGCTTTTTCACCGTTTATTGCTAGGTATTTCTTATTCTTCCACCAAGATATTACAACCTTATCGGTGGTGAATTGTTTCTTCTCTCCACCAGGTGAAGTCCACTCACCCGTAATATTTAATTTTTCCTTCACAAAATCCTTCAAAGATTGATAATCACCGCTCCATGATAGTTTTAAATTTGACAAAGATACAGAGTTTAGGTTTATCGCTTGTGTTTGCTCTTCTTTGTCCTCCTCATAGCGAGTAGTGGGCAGCACCGTAGTACGCCATTTTTAGCAACACTCATAGCGAGTAGTGGGCAGCACCGTAGTACGCCATTTTAGCAACACTCATAGCGAGTAGTGGGCAGCACCGTAGTACACCATTTTAGCAACACTCATAGCGAGTAGTGGGCAGCACCGTAGTACGCCATTTTAGCAACACTCATAGCGAGTAGTGGGCAGCACCGTAGTACGCCATTTTAACAACACTCATAGCGAGTAGTGGGCAGCACCGTAGTACGCCATTTTTAGCAACACTCATAGCGAGTAGTGGGCAGCACCGTAGTACGCTATTTTTAGCAACACTCATAGCGAGTAGTGGGCAGCACCGTAGTATGCCATTTGGCAACACTCATTTATTTATTATTTTATTTACTTTATTCTTTTTAATTTTTAATTTTTTTATTTTTTTTTAAACCCAATATAATTTACAACCTTAAGCTTCGTGCCGATGTGTTCATTGTTTATTTTGTGCCAATGTGTTTATTGTTAAACTTGTGAATTACTCAGTACTCATTGATGGTAGATCTTGTGTCAAACGGTTGCCACGCCCTCCGACATACTCGGAGGCGTTCGAATATATAATTGATAAGCGTCGCTTAACTAACTCCCTTGTGTCTTAAGTAGGTGATCCGGGATATGCGGAAACTATGCCCTGAGTAATTGCCTTAAAAACCTAATCGTGTAACACATATGTAGCACATACGTGCGAGTGAGCGTGACCTTGAAGGAACTGGTCGGTCTTAGAAGACTTAATCGTGACTAGTATTATCGACGAGTTAAGTATCGCACTTGAGCAAAGGCACTCATACTGGGAGTGGCACCCAGGCTATAGTTGAGTATTGTAGGCATTGCACTTGAGCAAATCACTTGGACTGGCACTCGGACTGGCACCCAGGCTAGAGTTGAGCATTATAAGCGTTGCGCTTGAGCAAGGCACTCTTGCTGGGACTGGCACCCAGGCTAGAGTCGAGCGCTGTAAGCATCGCCCTTCAGCAAAGGCACTCCTACTTAGGCATTGCCCTTGAGCAAATCACTCATACTGGGACTGGCACCCCGGCTAGAGTCTAGCATTGTAAGCTTTGCGTTTGACCAAAATTAGTCGTACTGGGACTGGCACCCAGGCTAGAGTTGAGCATTGTAAGCATTGCACTTGAGAAAAAGCACTCATACTGCAAAGCACTCATACTGGCATTGCACTAAGCAAGGCTCACATACTGGCATTGCACTCAGCAAAAACACTCATACTGGCATTGCACTATGCAAAAGCTCTCATACTGGCATTGCACTGAGCAAAAGCACTCGTACTGGCATTGCACTAAGCCAAAGCTCTCATACTGGCATTGCACTGAGCAAAAACACTCATACTGGCATTGCACTCAGCAAAAGCACTCATACTGGCATTGCACTCAGCAAACGCACTCATACTGGCATTGGACTAAGCGAAGGCTCTCATACTGGCATTGCACTAAGCAAAGCTCTCATACTGGCATTGCACTAAGCAAAAACACTCATACTGGCATTACACTAAGCAAAAACACTCATATTGGCATTGCACTGAGCAAAAGCCCGCATACTGACATTGCACTCAGCAAAAACACTCATACTGGCATTGCACTGAGCAAAAGCACCCATACTGGCATTGCACTCAGCAAAAGCACTCATACTGGCATTGCACTCAGCAAAAACACTCATACTGGCATTGCGCTCAGCACAAACACTCATACTGGCATTGCACTAAGCAAACGCACTCATATTGGGACTGGTACCCAGGCTAGAGTTGAGCATTGTAGGCATTGCACTTGCGCAAATCACTCCTACTGGGACTGGCACCCAGGTTAGAGTCGAGCATTGTAAGTATTGCGCTTGAGCAAGAGCACTCCTACTGGGACTGGCACCCAGGCTAGAGTTGAGCATTGTAGGCATTGCAGGAATTGCACTTGCGCAAATCACTCCTACTGGGACTGACACCCAGGTTAGAGTCGAGCATTGTAAGCATTGCGCTTGAGCAAGAGCACTCCTACTGGGACTGGCACCCAGGCAGGAATCGAGCAGTGTAGGCATTGCACTTTGAGCAATCACTCCTACTGGGACTGGCACCCAGGCTAGAGTTGAGCACTGTAAACATTGCACTTGAGCAACTGCACTATACTGGGACTGGCACCCAGGCTAGAATTGAGCACTGTAAACATTGCACTTGAGCAACTACACTATACTGGGAATGGCACCCAGGCTAGAGTTGAGCACTGTAAGCGTTGCACTTGAGAAAAAGCACTGTACTGGGACTGGCACCCAGGCTAGAGTTGAGCACTGTAAACATTGCACTTGAGCAACTGCACTATACTGGGACTGGCACCCAGGCTAGAGTTGAGCATTGTAGCGTTGCACTCATACTGCAAAAGCACTCATACTGACATTGCACTAAGCGAAAGCTCTCATACTGGCATTGCACTAAGCAAAAGCTCTCATACTGGCCTTGCACTAAGCAAAGCACTCATACTGGCATTGCACCACGCAAAAGCTCTCATACTGCAGCACTAAGCAAAGCACTCATACTTGTATTGTACCTGCAGGACTTGTCCATTACTCATAAGCACGCCAGGAGTCCCACGGTTAATCTCTTTGACACAGTTACCGCCTATCTCAGGAGCTAAGCGTTTTTCGTTTCCTTGCCCCCTGGTAAGAAGTCGCTATGCTATATAGTGGTACTCGGATTCGTAAATCGGATTTGTAATCGACCTTAAACCGGTGATTAATCCTTAAGTATCTCTAAAAGGTTCTAAATCCTCGTACGTTTCGGACGACAAGAAAACTGTTTACGTGATTTAATAACTTAGGTAAAAACAACCCCGAGTGGTGACAACACTTGGAGTTTGTTAATTGACACTTCTTTATGCAAGTTTTCTTGATTGTTTTTCTTTTTGATACGTTAACTCTACAACATGATATCTTATTACTAACAAATGGTTCGGCTCTAACAGCTAAGCTATGATTCTTATGCGTCGCACGCTTTAGAGTCTCAAGCCAAAACGGGAACGCGTATTCCTCCCGAATAATGCACACGCTAGCGCCTATTCTCGGCCTGGGTCTGTTCCCAGTATCGTATGCGGAGTTTCTTTGCTGTTAATTCTTTGCGATTTCGCTTAGGTGTAAGTCGCCGCCATGGCGCCATGCATATCTGTCAAACCGATCGTAGCAGGTCGTGGCTGCTTTGCAGTTTAGGCAAAGTATCTTCGTTTAACGCAATGAAAACACGACATTTCTTGGGTATTCCCACTTATTCCTCAAACAACTTGATAAAATTCGTGTCGGTTAGCTCATTTGGCCCATGGGAAGTAACCGCCTGGTGTGTGACCTTTGTGCTCAGCCTCTGGCGTTCTTCTACTTCTCTTCGCGCAATGTCTTACATTCTTTTAAGGCCTCGCTTTCCCGCGTTATTTCTGTGAGGTTATCTCCGACACCGCTTTGTTAGTCCCTGGTTTGGTCTTACCTCTGTCCCGAAATTAGCCGAAGTATTTGCCACACGAAGAAAGATGGAGTATATTTAACATACCTTGATTGCTGTGCCCTGGGCTTGGCGTCAGTGCTTTACCTGATGTGGTAACCGGGAGAATGCCGCTTCATCGCTTCAAAAAGAGTCGGAGTCGGCTGTTATGGTCTGCTTTCCCCGCGGTCCAATCGCTTGAGCCACTGCTTGCGCTACCACTTGGCCCACGCAGGATTCTTATGACTGAAATACGCGTTAACCAATGGATACTGGTCGTTTCATGGCTTTGTATGGTAGGGATCACTTAGTTCTGAGGAGTTGCCATTCATAAATTTCTTTCTAATATCACTATCTGCAATGTTACTTGTAAACCTGGACTGGCTCTATTTGCTTGCGTCTAGCAATATCAATTTCCTCTGCCTCCAACGCTGTCTCTGACTGCTAGCCCGTTAACGCGGCAATGACGACGCTCAGCTAGTGCCAGTCTTCCATTGCCGCTGACCTCAAGCTTGCACCACGCGCGGTTACCTAGCTGTTAACCTTGGTTACTGCATAACCTCATTTAAACGCCTTGCTGCTTGGTCCAACAACTACAAAACACATGTGGTAGGCACCGAATAATGCAAAAAATACGTTTAGATGTATCAGTCGTCTCCCTATAATGAAGGTGTCGTATTACATTCGAAAATGTGTTTCAAAAATGCATGTTTAAATATTTTCTGTTGGTACGATTTACATGAATTCTATATCGGAACCATCGCTTGAATATGCCGAATTCAGCACTCTAGGTTTTGTGGTTTTGTCTAGTCTACTGAAACAGGGGCGTAGGAAGCTTGATAAAGTTAGGGGGGCCGACTCCCACGAGGCGCCACCATGGTTGCAGGACCGCCGTGAGTCAGGATTGGATTATTATTATTAATTGGCCGATCAGCGCAATCGAAGTCGCACTTATAATGCAATTTTTTTAAAAAAGCTATTCCGGCCCCCTTTTATAAAATATTGGGGGGGCCGCGGCCCCCGCCCCCCCGGCCCCCCTGCTTCCTACGCCCCCTGTACTGAAAGTATTAAGATCGTTTAATTATTCGGCTAAACGGGCTTGTTGTTTACGCCAAATCGCTTCATGAAACCATGTACTTCATATAAGACCATATATAGGGAATTGTATCGAGCGCCCTTCTGACATGAGAGTTTTGTTGCACACGCTGTTCCTCAGGTTTTCTGGATGTGCGAAGACTGCGCCAATATTTGCAGAAATCAGTAGCCCGAGTGAACGCCTAAAGCCGGTTTTCCACTAGGCGAAAAATGTCGCGCGAAGCGACATTTTCTTTTGTCTCGCAAGCTTTCGAGAGGAATTAATTAGCCAAACCAACAAAAGAAAAATGTCGAGTCGGTCGACAAATGTCGCCTAGTGGAAAACCGCCTTGAGCAGGCGTCTTGTTAAATATCGAACGCTTACGTCATCGTCCAAAAGTTGACATAATTATACAAGCGTCTGTCAGTATTTCATAGGATTCACAAACGCAAACAAAGAATTCTGCTGCCGTTTTACATGTAAACAAAGGTTTCTTTGTAAAATGACTTTACTTTCTCGCGAAGATTTCTCTTTTCTCTGAGTGTGTTGGTAATGTTTTAAAGCATTTCCCCGAGGTTTGCCAGCTCATGATCAGTGAGAATCAAGCTGAATGTCTGTTCAATTTCATGCAACAACGTGATGTCTTTGCCATGTTATATACCAACTGGTTTTGGAAAATCGCTAATTTTCCAACTGGTTCCAGCTGTGTGTCAAGAGCTTTATGATATTGGCTACATGACTTTGCCGAAAAATGCTGTAATGCTCGTGTTGTGTCCGTTGATTTCTTTGATCGAATCACACATGAAGGAATGAAAGCGACGTCAGCGACGAGACGTCTTCGTCATTGAAAAAATATATATAACAAACAACAAGATAGCATCGTTGAAATATATCCTGTAAGTATGTTGTTAGAAATCTATAGGCTTTCATTTGAAGTTCAAGTCGTTCAAGTTCCTGCGTTTAATATAACTAGAAATACATGAACGCAACAACCCCTCGCCCGCTTTTACATGCTTTTTTGAAACATCCCCCACCCAAACACCCACCCCCTGATTAAAATAAGCACTCCTGATATACAGCCAATATAAAAACAAACAGATATAAAAACAAACGATATTAAATCCTTTGGGATATTAAATTATAGAATTTATGGATAGGTCAAAAGGATGACAAAACTGATTTAAATCATTTAATGAAAGTTGAACATATCAAAGTAAAACTTGGATTTCATTATTAAATTCTGGTTGTAAAAAATATAAGTTTATTGTTTTTAGGAGGTTTCAAAAGGGATGGGATTATTTTTAGTAAGCCTTAATTTAAATGGCTTCTCTATGCATGTACATTTTGCAAAGGCAGAATTAAAAGTTAACAGCTCAAAAATTACATTTTTAATAGAGTCCGGATTCCACAAAGAAGTATTAAACAGACAACGTTTCAGTCGAAAATTTGGAAACACAGCCAAGAATTTAAACCGACAAAGCCCATGAGTATTTTTAATAATAAAAAGTACATGCATGTCCACCACGGTTAATATAAAGCCCAAGGTAGTGTTATGGTTTGGACGAGCAAAGGGAAAGCACGAAAAACGTGAAGCTGTATATTGTTTTAGGACATAAGGACAAAATACAAATCCCCTACCGTTAATTGAGAGTTGAGACCACTGAGCCACAAACACTGCAATTCAGATCGACTTTTTGTTTACCATACGGCGTTTGGTTTCTTCAGGTTCTCTGGTTTCGCTTCAAGATATATTAAACCGGCTGTTTGTATCCTTTTCTTCGTTGTTCTCTTTTAATTTAAGTAGAGCAGGCTCCATATTTTCGTTAAACGAAAGCAAAATAATACTGACAGATTCAGTTTTCTGCATCGCTAGTCACCAGTGTTCAACTATTCTTACCGCGTGACACCGTACCAAACATATATGTATATAAATAAACTATTTCCGAGATTACGTCTCCCTCGCTTTTTCTCCACGCGTGTAAAATGGACTCCACGCATGTCGAGATTAGCACCCTCACCGGGCTCCGGGCCTTCGGCCCTACGCCCGGGCTCGGGGATTAAACATCTGAAATTCTATTTAAACCGACTTCATGTGAGACGTTATGTAAATAAATATTTATTTATTATTAAGTGAACATTTTGGACATTTGAAAAAATTCCATATAACCCAGAAACATAAGCCATACATCAAAGGGAACTGAAGCTTATGAAATTTATAACAACATACGTACAAGATAGCGTTCAACAATGCATAGTTTGGAAGTTATTACTGTCTGAGTGTCTGCATAGTGAATATCGGGCAGCGTCATGTCGCCCGAACTAAAATCAAACCAGTTTTATTAAATTTGAGCAATTTTTAGTGGTCTAATGTATAGAAGACTGTCGAGACGATAGCATTATTACTTGTTTGAGAAATACAAAATAGAGTTGACTCTGGATTGTTAAAATATCATTAACCCGTACGGCCCTCGGGTGCGGCGGTTTCAAGTTTCAAGTTTTTCTCGCTCGCCTTCCGGGTTGGCCCCTCCCACTTTACCGCCTGGCTTCCTCGTGTGTCCCAGTTATCCCCCACGAGCGTCGAAAAACCTCTGGCACCCAGGGTAGAGCGATGAAGGAAATACGAGGTTTACATTCCCTCGAAGAACAAAAGAATCCGAGGCGATCATGGTATTATACAGTATATTCAATAGTATACCTTGGTCTCACTTTTAACATGTGGATCTTCCAAGTACATAATAGAGATAAAAACAAACCATGCAGTAGAATCTGATTGCCGCCGCGAGAAACGTAACTATATTGCAATGCCATGCAGTAAAAAATTTGGTCGACCACAAAATAAATTGACAAATTCATCTTGAGTACTGTAAATTCATCACGCGGTTGAACTCAAGTAAATTACCGATGTAAAACACCATATAGGTGAAGAAATAAGTTCTTCTTAGCTTTAATTCTTTTCTTTCCTTTTTTTATAGTACGTGATGACGTACATTTTACCTATATATATACTAATTATTGCTATTACACTATTGATCATATTATTTTTTCACAACATACCATGCATGCATATATGACTTACAGTGATTATTATTTTATGGCAAGACTCTGATCCTAGGACCAGGTCCATATTTTTCTTTCTTCCTTTCACCAAATTTAAAGCGAAAACGTTTGTCCATAGTCAGGTAGACAAGAGGGGTGCTTGCAGTACTGGCGTAAGCTCCAACGAGACTTCCAAAATAATAACAAGAATGAAACGAAACGACATTGACTGCCGTCAACCCTGCCACAATACCAAATGGAACCCAACATACAGTGTAGCATATCACCATGGTTAATGCTTGTTTCTTCTGTTTGACTACTTTAACTGTTTTTGTCACACCAAGAACTTGTTCAGTCTCTTGAAGATGTTGCTTTAGTTTTGAAAAGATTGCAAATAAAGACCGTATTATTACTTGCGTATGAACCGTAATCCAAACTGTTACCATGGCTATCAGGATAAAGAATCCGGCAATGTCTATAGGACTTAGAGTTTTTTTGCTATCGTTACAGATACTATTGCCTTGATAAGCTGTAACAAAGAACAATGATTCTGCACATGAAACGAGTATTAATGCCATTGCCCAACCGACGACAACAATCTTCGCTGATTTTCCAAAACTAAGTTTTCTTTGCGCTGGAAACTTGGTCACGTTCTCATATCGGTCAAAACATAAGGCAGCTATAGAGGTAAGGTTTATGAATAGAGATGTAAAATTGACCTGATGGAACACAATACAATAGTCTTGAACTAAAGGAAACGTTCTCCCACGACTGAGTATTTCTTCTAATAAACTTCCAAATAGGGAGAAAAAATTGACCACCGTTATATTCAGTAAGAACAATTTGTCGTTTCGCTTGCCTGCACCCAATTTCTTCACAACAAAATATAGTACTAATGAATTACTGACTACACCAACACCGAACACAATCCAGCCAACGACAGCTATTAAGCTTGCGGCGTCACACTGGCCAGAATATTGACTACCACTAGTTGTGTTGTTTGCGAGCATTGTCACCCAGTTTCCTATTTCTGCGTTGTACGAAAGTTACCTTAAAAAGTAAAACATGGAAATTATTTACATAAAAATATTTCAGTGTACCATGATTTAAATAAACAACTTGAGCAGGAAAAAAACCCGGTCCTAAAAAGTCCAACAAAAAAATCATTACAAACTTCAAGCTAAAAGACAAATACCTGTAAGTAGTCACTTCAGGTTTTATTACAATTCAACAGCAACTGGCTATATACAAACACGTTAACTACTCAAACACCACTACAATCTATTATAACGAATGCACACTGAATACAACATGCCGCGTAGCGCCGAACGTATTTGCAATGAATGGGATTTGAGTTTCACGTCAGCCTCCTTCTAAAAACACATGCGGGCGGGCACCCATTATTCATTATTCATTATTTATATAAAAGTAATATTCAGTGACACAAAACCTTCATATAGGCTTAACTGCGTTCCTTTCTCTCGCCCAACTGGAACGCAGGATATCAAAGACTTCGAGATTTTACTCTCTCTATTCTCTGATAACTACTAGCAAAATTGATTTTGTTGGAAAAGTTCACTCAGTGTTTATTTATATAGAAGTTATAGTATAGTAGTAGGAGACATTTATTAAATAGAATATTAGATTGCATTATTTTTGGTTTGTTTGAGATTTTTAATATCAAAGTTTTTTTCATGTAACATGTCTTAATATAGTAAACTTCTTTAAAAGGCTCCATTGCTGCTGATCAATTACATATGCTCGGGCCCATCCCGCCCAGGAGAAACTAGCAACCGCCAATCCTGGCGGCGGAGGCCAACAGGATCGCTGGCTCTGGGAATGAGATTGAACAATCGCAAACTAATAATTCAACAATAATTAATAACGTTTCCTAGCGCGGGTCGAGGTTTTACTTCGATTTTTTTCCCCAAAAAATAAAAAATAAGAAAATAATGGATTTTTTGTGAAATAATGTAATTTTTATGCGGTGATAAAAATGTGGTGCGGGCGCTGACGTGAAACTCAAATCCCATTGCAGATGACCTAAGATTTGTTTTTCGTTATTATTTACCTTCATTTTTGTCGCAGTAACTCTGAGAGTCTCCTATCAAATATATGCATTAAGTAAAAGATGTGTGTTTTGTATATATAGCTTAATTCTTGCATGCATAATTTGAACCATTTTGACATTTATAGTTTCTAGTCAATTATGCATGTATGTCGAAACCCTTTCCTTTATTTTCTGAATTTGAAAACTGAAGCTGCTTCAAAAGGCAGGAAACGTATTAATTGAGGTAGATAATGGAACAATCCAGTGGCGAAGGAAGCGGGGTGAGGGGGGAGGGTATTAATCCGATAAATCGCAGATGTTTGAAATGGCAGAAATGCAGCAAAGACACGACTTATAATTCAGTGAGCTTCGTGAACTGAAGCAAGGTGCAATCTTTTCTTTTGGACATCTTTAATCAACAATTAGGCCCGCCATTTCACGAAGGCACAAACGGTATTTAATAATGTAAATAAACAATCTGACATTTACCAGGTTCAATTCGCTTTTTAGCATCTTCGTCGTTCTATAAATCGTCGCCGAACTCTGCCGTGATTCAAACTGACTTGAGAAACCGCATCTGATCGTCTTCCATGAAAAAATCAAAGGCGAAATCGCAGTTGTGATTGATTTCGAGTTAGGTTTTACGTCATCAACAAACTATTGACTCTGACTGAAATATCAGTGATTTTCCTGACCTAGTAGGCTAAATGGCAAACACAAGAGGCCACTGGTAATGGTCACGTTGCAAATCTTTAATTTAAAAAAATAATCTTCAAAAGTTTCGAAAATTCGGCCGCCACTTTGGGCTGTCACGATAATTTATACAAATGCTCAATAATATATGCCTGCTGAAAATGTGCAGGCGCGTTTGTGATTGGTGGAAATTGACAATGACAAGCTCACGAGCCCAGCGTGATTTCGGGGGCGAGCCTAAGTGCTTTTCCGATCGGCCATTACGCTGACGAACCCCACAACGCGACGTTTGCGGGAAGAAACAATGCCATTTGGCCTCAGTAACTTCGCAGTTTCCGCTTAGCAACATGTTAGTTTCCCGCGTGAAATGTGTGTCCTCAAATTACGCGTGTCCCTACGGTAATTTTAAGAAGGGACTGGTAGCGTCGTACATGCGTAAATTACCAGTTGGCTACGCAAACACGATTGTGACGTCACGGCACAAGAAAATGGATGCCCGTAATTATATATAGCCTGACGCAAACACGGGAGTGAGTTGGGAGAATTCGAAAGTTATATATATATATATATATATATATATATATATATATATATATATATATATATATATATATATATATATATATATATATATATATATATATATATATATATATATATATATATATATATATATATATATATATATATATATATACACACACACACAAACGAGCACGTGTGATTTTGTTCACGGAATGTCGGAAAGTGCTCAATACCATAAAGGTAGAGCGAATATTTTTATGCCTACATGTCGAAATGATTTCTGATCTTTTATTGAGTACAAAGTGTTTGTCTGCTTTCATGATACAAAGTTTCTCTTCCAAACATAAATTGCACCTGCCTGATCCTCCTGAGTAGGGAGCCGCGCGTTTTAAAATAGACCAAGGTTATGTTGAAATTTTGTTTCTTTTCTTTTAAATCCCAGGCGTGTTTCGAAAGTTCAGTTTCGTTTGAATATTTTTTGTTTTGGAAAGATTTAGTGTGATTTCTGTGTCGCTCTTTGAAATTGTTTGCTGTCATGCCAATGTAGTATTCTGTGTTATTTATGTCGCTTGTGGAAACAGTTGCTTTGTATACTATGCTGTTTGTCATGCACTGTCCATGAAGTGGGCACTTGCTGTTTTTATCCCTGCAGTTGCAACTGGCTGTGTTTTCATTTTGTACCCGATTTTTTTAAGTATGTGTGCGTTGTGCTTCATGATTGTGGACTTGGCGTTGTTCATGCAACTGTAACTGACTTTTACTGTATTTCTGTTGAAAATTTTATGGAGTTTGTTTTCTGGTGGGAAATGTTTGTCGATTAGGTTAAGAAAGCTGCGTCCTGTGTTCGATCTTATGTTTTTGTTGTATGGTGGATTGAACCAAATGATATTGCGATGTCGGTTTTTGCTTGGTTGTTGTGCGTTTTGCTGTGTGTAATATTTAATTCCTGATTGAAATTACTGTGTCTTAATGCATTTTGGTAAATTGGCGCGGATTCCTTAAATGTTGTGTTGTGGAGATGCGTTTGCCGATTAATATTGGTAGCTGTTTTAAAATGCTAGGTGGGTGGTTTGATTGCTTGTTTACATACAATGGATCGTCACTGGGCTTTCTATAAGGCTTGTGTTTTCCGTTTTGGAGGTCGAAAGTTACATCTAGAAAGTTTACCACATGTAAATTTGTCCGGCCTGTTATTTTGAGGCCGAGCTGTTCGAAAATTTTGTGTAGATTTTTTCTTGTTTAATTTTGTCTGCCAATCTCGCGGTTTTGTTCTTTAAAATGGCCAATCCGTCATCTCTATATAGGCCGACATTTTCATTGCCAAACTTTTTTCCAAGGCTGTTTAAAATAAAAAGGTCAACCGTTCGCAAATTTCGGCGCCATGGTGAAGTCCAATAAATCTTGGCTGTCTTTTTTAATCCATGGTTTTTCTTTGTTGAAAAGGAGTGATTTTCTCCATGTTTAATAACTGTAATTTCATCGCTGTCTATATTTGTCAAATTTCTGGCCCAAGATAATGCTTTGTCCAGTAGGTTTTCAGCCGATAGAAATCGACAATGTCAAATGAAATAAAAGTATGTCTATTTTTTTCGTTGATATTATTAAACCATTCGATTACGTTTTGTGTGTTTCTCCATGCCTGAAGATCGCCCCGCGTGAAACTGACAATTGCAAAGCTCAGTTGAGGTAAGCCTATTATACTTATACTATATATATATATATATTTTTTTTTTTTTTGAATTTTTTTCAAATCAGTGTTTGCAACTTTTCATCAGGCTATATATAAATATGGGCGGCCATTTTCTATTTTTTTAATTAAATGCATTCCCGGTATGACAGCTATACACGCCAAATCGATTGACCAATGTTACCCTTCACTAATATGACGATCAGTGGCGTAGCCAGGGTCTTGGGTTTGGGGGGGGGGTGAGAACCTCTATCTCCTAGGGGGGTCCGGGGGCATGCCCCCCGGAAATTTTTCGATTTCTAGGGTCTTGGAAACACTATTTCCTGCATTTTGAGGCAAGTATTTAAGAGTAATCTGAAAACAATAAATTACATAATTTTGTTGAAATCAAACCAGAACATAGAATCGGATACACGTCAGAATATATTTAGATTTGTTTATAAACAAGTCGTAAATGTAAAAACAGGTTGGAGGCACTTTGTATAGACCTTTAGTACTGTAATTTATAGCACATGCATGCTTGCTATATATAACGCATCACTATCTACTCACTTGGAATTAAAACAACTGTACCCCCCCCCCCCCCCCCTAAGATCGCTGGACTAAACTGATATTAGGATGTAGGTAAGAAAGTTTTGTTTCTTTCTAAAGAAATAAAGAGTACAGTCATGAAAGCAATGCCAACTTGCTTCAGATGCTGCTGCAGGCGATAGTTCAATTTCTTAACAGCTTCTTTAACCATCTGTTCTTTTTATGATAATTTATATATAATCATCAGTAAAACACTTAACGGCTACCTTTTTATTAAAAAAAAATGAAAAAGTACTGGATTTTCTAAACTTGCAAATCTTTTTCTGCTGTTAATTAATGCTATATTCGACTCGGGGTATAAACAGCTTAACATTCAACGAATTCGAAAGTCATAAGCAAGAACTAACAGAACATTACAAACTTCAACCTGAAAATATTATGCTAACTACACTATTGCTACAAGTATAGAATTGGCAAATTATTTGCAGTTTTATATCTTATTTCTGAGAGTAGATTTACTAAAGTTATATACCTTACTCATTACATGGTGCAAAATGTATTAATATATGTTCTCTAAATTTTTAAGATCGCTGAACTAAAACATTAGGATATAGGTAAGAAAGTGATATATATAGACGAACAAATACCTTTATAATATATATCAATATAAAGACAAGGGCTATAGCTGTCGTTTTCTGCCTTGACGTGAACTTGTGGAGACGAGCTCAGCTTCAATGCTTTAATAGTTTTTCAGTTGTGTGTAATCTGTATTTCTTCTTATCAACGTCTTCGGTCAGTTTTGTTTCTTTCTAAAGAAATAAAGAGTACAATCATGAAAACAATGCCAACTTGCTTCAGATGCTGCTGCAGGTGATCATGGCCAGAAATCGAGGTGGTCAGCGGCAGTGGCCTGTGGGCTCAGATTTAGATGGAAATATTAATTTGAAGATTCTGATAGGCTCGATTTCCAGCCTTATCTCGACTCGCGGGACTTTACCCGCCCCCTACGAACGGCTGGACGCGTGAGCGGCCTGTTATGTCTGTGACGTAATGCATAATTTACCCACGGCAAAGATATTTTTGTCATTCATCCAACCAACACTATAAACAGAGTCAGTGAACGATAAATCGCAGATGTTTGAAATGGCAGAAATGCAGCAAAGACACGACTTATAATTCAGTGAGCTTCGTGAACTGAAGCAAGGTGCAATCTTTTCTTATGGACATCTTTAATCAACAATTTATAGGCCCGCCATTTCACGAAGACACAAACGGTCTGAAACGGTATTAATGTAAATAAACAGTCTGACATTCACTTGGTTCAGTTAGCTTTTTAGCATCTTCGTCGTTCTATAAATCGTCGCCGAACTCTGCCGTGATTCAAACTGACTTGAGAAACCGTATCTGATCATCTTCCATGAAAGAAATCGAAGGCGAAATCGCAGTTGTGATTGATTTCGAGTTAATATCAACAAACTATTGACACTGACTGAAATATCAGTGATTTTCCTGACCTAGTAGGTTAAATGACAAACACATCTAATGGTCACGTTGCAAATCTTCTAAAAAATAATCTTCAAAAGTTTCGAAAATTCGGTCGTACGCCTGGGCTGTCACGATGATTTATACAAATGTTCAATAATATATGCCTGCTGAAAATGTGCAGGCGCGTTTGTGATTGGTGGAAATTGACAATGACAAGCTCACGAGCCCAGCCGTGATTTCGGGGGCGGGTCGCAGCCATAAGTCTATTATTTCTATGGTCGCAGCCCGAAATAAGGCTGGAAACCGAGCCTAAGATTCTGATGGCTAAATATCGATCATTTCGGCTATAAACAGAAGTCTATAACAACAACTTAAAGTAGAGTTATTCCCTAAAATGTCTTATTGAGCCATTTCTTACCCAAATATCAAATTACAAAAGGTTTAATCGTCTAGACAGGCCTGTACACTCACAATATTAAATTGCCGCATACCTAAATTTCGGTTATTATTTCTGAATCCACAGTCTATAACAATGTAAATAATACAGCGGTAAAGACCATGGGAACCCCTAGCAACAGTGCTTTTATAATGGCGATCAAGAACCCGAATTGTCCAGCAATGTTTTGCTTCTTCACGCTTTCTTGGCGCTTGATGGATTAAATTGCAACGACTCTGCAGCATGAAAACCCTATATTTCAAGTCGTTTGGGAACAAGTTTAAATACGTTGCAATGCCTTTAGATGCTGGTCAAAACAAAGTATTGTCCACTTCGAATGCGTCTAGATGTGGGCCCGTGCGAAAAGTCGAATATATGTTGCCAAATTTGCGTCTAAGAAAACCTCACTTCGGCAAATCTTGTGGATTTAACAGGTGCGTATATACAAGGTAAGAGGTAGGAATATAAGCTTCTCGGGAACAAATTCAACCTTCACGGATTGACGCCAGATTTTCAGGAGTTGAAGCTTGCCTAATTTGCTAATCTTTTAGATGTGGGCCCGTATGAATTCTTCACGGGATCTAATAGAAAATGCGTATTGTGAATTTTCCCCTATCAAATCTATTGAAAGCCGCCATCTTGAAATTATTTGGGAAGAGCCCAACGCGCATGCTTGTCAGCCATGTTGTCCTCGATTTCTGCCATGAGTTCAATTTCTTAACAGCTTCTTTAACCATCTGTTCTTTTATGATAATTTATATATAATCATCAGTAAAACACTTAACGGCTACCTTTTTATTAAAAAAAATGAACTGAAAGTACTGGATTTTCTAAACTTGTGTCATATAGCTATAATTTTGATATTTTGAAAAGAATGTGGAAATACGAGATACAAATACAATTATTTAGGTTTATAAAATTTTCCGTATTCAGATGACAGCTAGCCTCCTTTGCGTAGTATAGCTTAGAACTTTACGAAATTTACAAAGAATGGTATTATAAATGTGTTCTTATCTTAATTGATGCCCGTGTAAATAGAGCTGCGCGAACGTTTTTGAAAAGGCTACAAGTTTCGGCGGAATGTATCCAGCGAATAATAAATTTTACGGGGGGTGTCTATCCTCCTTCGTATCCTCCTTCGCAGACGCCTTGTGGGCAACAGAACAGCAGAAATCCCGCTTTTTCGCAGTTTGTTGACCTGGTCTTTCATAGTATATGACCAGCAACTCCATACCAAAGGCAGGGCTTGATATATTTAGTTTGCTGCTCCAAGATCCTCCGAGTTTCACGCCTCGATTAGATCTTGAAGGTCAATAGGTCAGCTTCCCAAAATTTGGGAAGTTAGCTGTGATTGGTCCGTTTCAGGAAAGGAATTTCGTGCTCCATAGAGCAGACGTTGGTGGGCGGGAACAAAAGCCCACAAGACGTCTGCGAAGGAGGCTACATGACAGCTACCAGGGGTGTAAATTTGCTGTGAGGTGGGGGGGATGATCTCGAGCGCCGTAGGCGCGAGGCTTTCTGGGAGAGTCCGGGGCATGCCCCCCTTGGAAAATTTTGATATTTTTTTATGTTGACAACATACGTACAGCATTTTGGAGGAAGATTATAAAGAGTTTTTTAAAAGAAGATTGTAAAGAGTTTTTTTGACAGACTAGCCCAAATGAAGATGTGCATTTTCGTATGAATTGAGTTTTTTTTAACTTTAACTTTTCTTCTTCCATAATTCATGCATGGGGGAATGATAACATTGTCTTCCAAAATCTGGGGGTATATAACATTGTTTTCCAAAATTTGAGGTATATATACACCCCACCCCCCTATATTTACGCCCCTGACAGCTACCCTCTGTAAAATCAACACCTATATCTTATATTAGTGTCATGATCCGTGGTCTGAATTGCATGTGTCGTATGGCGGATTCGACACGGCCACGTTGACCTGCGTCCTTCGGCCTTCGCAATTCAGCCACATGTACAGGCTGCAAGTAAGGATTAGCCCCCGGTATAGTATTTAATTCGTCTATTAAAATCAGATCTTAAAATTATTGGGAAATAATTTGTTCAACACCCCACTTTCTCTTCTCGCATATGAAATTACGAATACGAGAAAATTATATGCTGCTGTAGCAATATCATGTTCTTGAACAATAGATTAAGAAACAGAAGGTGTATTAGGCAATAATTATGAGTTTTGAAGAATGCTTGACACCAGAAAAAACGGAGAACCCAGCGAAAAACCCTCGAAGCACATGAGGAGAAATCAACCACAACTCTACTCGCATGAGTCCCAAGCTCGACAACGGGGTCATTTCCAAGCGGTCACCCATCCAAGTACTAACCCATCTAACCTGGCCAATTGGGCCAGCAATCGGTGAATTGGTGAACGAATGATATGGCTTTGGCTTGTGTGATGAAGCGCCCCTCTTGATCCGCTGGGCTGCGTTGTCATAGGTCGTTGCCACTCGTTGGATTTGGGGTCATGCCTAAACCTGACTAAGCCACAATTGAGTGTTCGAGGTCAACGTTGTTGATCTTTGTTTTGATGTTTTCTGTGTTGTTTCAAAGAAATTGGTGTCGCAAAATAGTACGTTGTTTTGTTTGGAATTTGCGATGCATATTTTAACTATAGTAAACCTTGATATTTTCTTTTAAATTGGATGGGAATTCTATCGTATCGTGCATGGCTTTGTTGTATTTACAGGCAGTTTAATTATTATTTTAAGCTGTATTAATCCTAAACTTTGAATATAGTAGGGGGCTTTTTAAACTTATCAATTTCAACCCAGTCTTTACGAGTGCGAAGGCGCAGGTGCGCAGCGTGGTGAAGTCTGCTCAGTGCTCCCCATATGGATCCGACGAGCTTCCTTAAAGCTGGATTTCCATTCAGTGCATTTTGTTGCGCGACCGACTTTTTGCGATCGCTTTCTTTTGAATTGTGGGTTGTCAAGCGGAACGCATTTCATTAGCTTTGGTTGAATACACACATTTCAAAAGAAAGCGATCGAGAAAAGTCGATCGCGCGACAAAAAGCACTGAATGGAAATCCAGCTTTAGGCGGATTTCCATTCAGTGCATTTTATCGCGCGATCGACTTTTTGCGACCGCTTTCTTTTGAATTGTGGGTTGTCAAGCGGAACGCATTTCATTAGCTTTGGTTGAATACACACATTTCAAAAGAAAGCGATCGAGAAAAGTCGATCGCGCGACAAAATGCACTGAATGGAAATCCAGCTTTATGGGCTCTGAGAGACCGGCTCCGTTCCACCCGAGAAGGCACGAAACAAAGAAAGCGATCGCAAAAAGTCGCTCGCTCGACAAAAGAAGTTGAATGGAAATCCACCTTTAGGAGGTTCACGCGTGCTCCGGTCTTGAGAGCTATAGGCGCCTCATCTGAGGCGTGACGAGCGGCCCAGGGTGACGCCTAGATACTTATCGAAGTTGATGGGGTTGCCATTCACGTTGATCGTCAGCACTTGGTTCGCGTAGATGTTGGATAAGTGGAACACCGAGCATATTGTTTTCTTCAGGCTGAGCTTCGAGCAGGGACGTAGCCAGGATTTTGAAAGGGGGGGAGCCGAAATAAAAATAATTTTTAGGGGGGTCTGGGGCATGCTCCCCCGGGAAATTTTGAAATCGAGAGTCGCTGAAATGCCATTTCCTGGCTTTTGGAGGAAGATTTTACAGACTCCAAAAGTTAAAAAACGTCATAAAAAATACTCAAAACACGCAAACGTCACATAGATACTCAAAATGCATACACTCAGTAGATTGAATACACTGTTTACAGTTTATTTCCTGACACAATTCATATTGCATCAGTTTTGTAGTTACATGTCTGTTGTTTTATATCAAAAGGGGGGGGGGAGCCGCGGCTCCCCCGGCTCCCCCCCTGGCTACGTCCCTGGCTTCGAGTGCCATCGCTCGAAATAGGAACACATGAAGGTTAGGTCTTTCTCGAGCACAGGTTCAAGATCCTGGAAGAGTGGAAGGAGTTGCCTGTAAGATGTTAAACAGGATGGGAGCACGGACGCAACCTTGAGGTAGGTCATTCCGTAACTAACCTGAATGTCAGGCCTTTATTTGTTCCCGCCTCCCGCTAAACCCGGCAGGCGGCAGAGGTGCGGGCGAGCGAGAAGGCGAGAAAAATAAAGGCCTGAGGAAACTCTCAGAGGAGGTTGGACAAGCCGCGCAAAGCATCATGGTCAGCTGGCTTTCATTTTTGCGTGGGCGTCTCACTCTACCTCTGACCTCAGACGAGGAATGAACTCTGCCCAGTGGACTAGATGCGCAAAAACGTTTGAAAACTCGTCACAGTTGATCCAGAATTGATAAATCTGATGGTCAGCAAAATACGAGAACAATTCGTGGTTATCATAGACTATTAATATGATCAGATTGTGCTTTATTTGGCGTATATTCGTGAAAATGGCGTTATGGCGGATGGGCATTCAAGATAGCTCAAGTTCATTCGGATTCGACCACTGAATTCGACGCATTTTATGTTACAAATAATGGAACAAATCAGAAACAAATTAGATATTTACAACAAAGAAGGATTTGGTTGTGCTGTGCAACGTGTGATTCGTTAATACCGACTCACTGGAGCTGAGAAAAACTTGAGGTGAGAAATCAACATTATTTGTTGTTAGTGGTTAATGATTTCCCTCTCAAATTCTTCCCATTCTAACCTTATGATGGATGCATTTTCCGTGGTTTAATGTTTTGCATTCTGCAATATTACTGTAAACTTCTAATTGTTGTAGCAATTATCTGGTTCAACCAGATACAACTATCATCCCGGGGGGGGGAGGGCGGAGAGGATGTTCAATTTTTTAATAAAACACTCTTGTTTCCTTTATATTTACTGTACTTGTATCCCAAATTTTATAAAATTGTGAATAAAGCTAGCTTAAAATTTATTATTCAATAACAATCTTGTATTTTTCTTTGTATTAAGGTGAATTCAAAATCGAGATAATTTATTGGATTTCCTCCAAAATCTATTGATAAATTATATAACTGGTCAAATATTTTATCAAATAAAGTCTATTTCCTGTATCCTCAACATAATATATGTAAATAAGGAACTTGAATAAAATTAAAATATTTTATCTCAATATTGATCTTGGTTACTTCTAAAGCACAGTCTACCGTATTGATACTGATACAGGTATTCAATCAGGGGCATTGTCAACATTTTAACATTGGTCCAACATTTTTCAGTGATGCACCCCACCCCCACCCCCATCTGCCAAGAAAACGTCAACTTGGCACATTTAGAGAGGGCATCAGAAAAATTACTGTATTAAGGTAGACATGTGTATGTGAATGAACTATTATAAGACAGACAAAGTCCAGTCCAAGGGTGTCTGTTTTAGAGACATAGTTCACTGTTTATTAGTATGTACATGCAGTAGCACTCAAAGGCAAAGGGATGAATAATATCCAGGCATTTAATTAGGCTCTGAGACCCAGCATTTGGATTGTATCAATAATATGCGAGATAATACTTCTGTAAAATTTTATTAGTTATGTCCACAATTATTATGCAATGCCTTATGTAATTATACAACATGACAACATCTGCAAAACTTCAAACTACATATTATTTGAATGTTATTTAGTAAAAGAGAATCCATCAATTTATCATTGTAAAAATCCTGTTCAGAACTGGTGCTTGTGCCTGGGCACTCAGTCTGAACACCACCAAAGTAACTTATTCCAACACTGACATCTGTACTGTATATCTTCACTTCCTGTAAAAAATGGGATGTGAGATAGAATTATTAACCCTTTCATGTCTTAAGAGTCGACTGTAATGTACAGCCAATGCCTATTGTATTCACTTCAGGGGTGGACACAGGGGCACATGCCAGCACCCCCCACCCCACCCCCACTTGGTTAGAGCCCCTTTTGCAACAAAAAAGCTCTTCATCAGAAGACATGTGCCTCCAGGCCCGCCCAGAGGGGAGGGCAACTGGGGCAATTTGCCCCGGGCCCCCAACTCGAGAGGGCCCCCCTAATTATAAATGCCGTAAAATGGCATGCGAAATTTTTGCAAGGGGGGCCCCAATTCTTTATTTTGCCCTGGGCCCACTTTAGTCTGTGCGGGCCTGTGTGCCCTGTGTGCCTCAAGGCCATCAAGGGACTTTTGAAAGTGTACACTTCCCCACCCATCAGCTTGCTTCTCATATCACTGACTCAGTTAAAATGGGACCACTGGCAAAAGGAATAATATATATTTGTATACTGAAAAATAGTACGAATAACAAATTATAACAAATTAGCAATACTAAGCAAAAAATACTACAACTACAATATATTTATATTCACAAAAACAATGACTAACAATAAACTACAAATAATCCACACATACATTTTTAATAATACTGATGTCATGGAACACAATGTTATTTAATAAATGAAAAACAGCTATACGTATCAGTTCTGTATACAGATATAGCAGATCTTTAAGAAAGTTCAGTACATTCTGTAATAATTACAAATGTATGTAGGCCTATAGTGATATGTATACAATTTTTTCAGAATGATGGTGTTTTTATACAGCGTTTTGGACCATAAAAACAGACAAATATCAAATTTTACTCTTTAATAATTGTCCACCACTCATTCTACACTTACTCTAAGGAATAATGCTCTAAATATTAGGAAACTTCCAAAATTCTTGAGAAAACAAACTTTAGTGGCGAAAGGCTCTCTTAAAATATTGGGCGCCATCTTAGCGAAAGCCAAAATACCATGGTCGGTTCAACGGCGAATATCTCGAAAACGGTTGCGGGGGCGAGGGGGGGCGTCCGGATAGAATCCAAGATTAGACATTTCTTCAACTTATTACGCAAAAATTAGAGAATTCGAACCATGGGAATTCGAGATTTTTTGCTTTGAAGATTGTTGAAAAACCGGAAGTGGGGTCTTCGCTTAGCGCGACACGACCTACATAAACCATCAAAATAAAGTAGAAAAATACATTTACCTTGCAAAATCCTGCAGATATGGATAGTCCAACAATATATCAAACGATATCGCTGCTTTTTTAAAGAAAAAAATGAATGACAATAGCGTAATATTCGGTATTCTAAGTCCAATGAAAAATTTTCAGCCGATCAAACGATGAGAAAATAAGCCATTTCATTGGTCGAGATATTCACGTGGTACTTGTCCAACCACCTCTGGAAACTCTTAACAAAACCGTCATCCGCCCACTTTGTTATTTTTAAACATGAACGAGATATGATTGATATGTTTTGTCAAAAGAACTCTCTCCTCCGCAGAGGCTCGGAGGGGCAGGCGTGCGGGTGAGGGAAGACGCGCGGGGAATGATGGGAAGAGGGAAAGAAGATTGGTAATAATTCCATGTCCTAAATAACCCAGGTACTTCATGAAAGCCTGACTATGCCTGCCCGTTTGTAGCAATATTCAATCCAATAAAAAATGCATTCAATCCAATCCACAAATGTTATTTAATTCAATCATATGTCAATTTTACTATGCAATGCAAACAATAATTTATAGTTTAATGTAAACAACACATATTTTATTCAATTCAATCCACAAAATATTCATTCAATCCAATCCACAAAATATTCATTCAATCCAATCCAATCCACAAAAATATTCATTCAATGCAATCTACAAAATATTCATTCAATCCAATCCACAAAATATTCATTCAATCCAATCCACAAAATATTCATTCAATCCAATCCACAAAATATTCATTCAATCCAATCCACAAAAATATTCATTCAATCCAATCTACAAAATATTCATTCAATCCAATCCACAAAAATATTCATTCAATCCAATCTACAAAATATTCATTCAATCCAATCCACAAAAATATTCATTCAATCCAATCTACAAAATATTCATTCAATCCAATCCACAAAAATATTCATTCAATCTTCCTGGGGCGAGCGCGGTCGTACCAGTCCTCGCAACTGGTACTGTCGCGCTTTATTTCCCGCTCAAATATCTCAAATGCTTCGTCGTTGAATTAGAACATTTGAATAACAATGGCTAATATTAATAAAACAATATCTGATGTTGCTGATATACTCAAAGAAGCTTCCGAGATGCTGCAGAAGACTGCTCAGGATCAATCTTCTGATCCTAGTAGTGGGAATTCATGTTCTTCCGAGTCAGCGTCCGCAGGTACAAGGCCAACGGAACGACGAAATAGAAGTGAAACTGATGAAGAATCGCGGAACACTCTGCGCCAAACTCTACTCAGAGCAAGAAATATGATAAGTGAGAGTTCGTCGAGCGGTGGGAATCGGCGAATGAATAAAAGAGAACGTCTGCGCTCTGCTGCCCCGTACGACCAAAAACAGCAAGGTAAGAGTGAAGCCAAAACAAATACGGCAGCCAAAAGACGGCAGAAGAAACCTATAGAATTTGCACTTTTGAAGTGCTATGATGATGACGATGACGAGCTGAATGATGAACACAATTTAAAATTGGATTCAGTTATCGCAAATGGAATGATCATGACCGAAGAGGATGACAAAGAAACAAACATCCGAAACAAGCTAAAGGAATCCCCGGTCAAAACGTTTGAAATCATTGGAGAAAATGATTTTGAATTTGTAAAAGTAAGACAGAAAAAAATAACTGTCCTAGATCTTGGTCCACAAACAGAATATGGATATCCAGTGGTGAAAAAGATGGCTGGTCAGGGCCTACTGTATATCAAAATAAAGCAAGGCTATGATTTTGTATACAACTCTAAGTGTAGTTACGAAGAAGACAAAGATTGCATAATTGTTGATCCCAATCCCAGTGATCCATCTAGTTGTGGTACACCAACTGCAGTTCAAGCAGCCACTGGTATTCCAACCAGTACAACAGTTGTGTCAACTCCTGGTACTTTTGCCAGCACAGTTCAACCAGCTGTTGTTACACCTTCTGCCATACAACAAGAAAGTGGTGTACCTTCCACTGATCAAATAGCTATTGTGATATCTTCCAGTGTTCAACCAGCTAGTGGTAGTGTACCAGTTCAAACAACAAGTGGTGTGCCTGCTCCTGTTATAACGGCATCAGCAGGTGCTGATTCTCGTTCTGTAAATGATGCAATAATACAACAAATTATATCAGAAGGATATCAGGATGCCTTACATAATCCAGTACAGATTCTGTCAAGAATACAGAAGGAGCTGGTGCATGGTAGAAAACTGGATTTGACTGATCATGAATCAACCTGTGAAGGAGAAACCAACTATATCTGTGTTAACAGAGAGGATATTTTAAAGACTACTTTTATGGAACTTGAAAGTGTAACAGACTTTTGCATGACATTCGAGGTTGACTTCATGGGTGAAATGGCACGTGATATGGGTGGTCCTAGAAAAGAGTGGATTCGTTGTGTGAACTGTGCAATTAAAGAGAAATATTTTGACCATGGGCTTCTTGACTTCTGCTCCAATGATTACTTCTATGTTGGAGTGATGATGGGAGTTGCCCTACTTCAGAATGGTCAGTTACCCAAATTTCTACCAGAAGATGTTATTGCCAAGCTGGTATTGCCAAGTACCAATCCTTGCATGGCACAACTACAAAATGGCCTTCATATTTTTGGATTTATCCAACTTTTTCAAGCATTTCCAACCCTGCTCCATTTGTTACACCCAAGCAATGAGAAACTCACTCCAAAGTTACTTTTGAACCTTTTGACACCACAGTTTTCACCAGATGGATCAACAGCTGTCTCTAAAGAGAAGCAAGTGTATGCTATTTTTGTACATTATGTACGACAAGTAGCAAGTGGCAGGAGGAACCCTGTTTCATTGAATTCCATTTTGGAGTTTGTAACAGGTGCATCTGAAGAGCCAGTTCTTGGATTTGCCATGCACCCTACTATAACTTTCACATCTGGTGAATGTTGTCAGGTAATTAGGACCAAACTATGTGTTATAATAAAGTTACTAGTTACATAATGTCAGGCAAAGGGTTGACCCATCCTCCTCAGAGGAGGGAGTTAGGTGGGAGAGAGATGAGTCACTGGTGAGTGGTTAAGCTACATGAAAAATACCAATTTTGCTTGTTAGAATAACTTATGGTGTGACTGTATGTAAAAAAGATTATTCAAATTTACTATTTTTTAAATGACAAGTTTACATCCACTGTTTGTGAAATAAATGTTACCCAGCAGTATATTTCACATATTGCCAGGGTTTTACATAGGTTCTTGGGAAAGGGCTGTTACAAATTATATTGGGGAATATATAACCTTAATTGAGAAAAAGCATATCATAATTTTGTAGTCATGACTTGCTTTCATTATTCCAAGTGTCAAAACACCATTCTGACTGCAGATGATTACCTCAAAAATTTGAAAGTTCACTTTTATTGCTTGAAACCGTACAGTGATTTCTATAATCCTTGGATTATTTGAATTAATTTAATTGAGGAAAGGGGTGCCACTTTGCCAATTTTGATGAGCCTTTTCAAGGCCCTGGGGAAAACCCTGATTACACTTTACCAGTGTTTCAATTATTTTTCAGGGTGGAGACAACAATACCAGTATGGTATCCTATCTCCCTACAGCACATACATGTTCAAATACATTGGTTCTTCCACGTGGTCCATTGGTGGAAATCATACCTGAAGAAGACCAGCTCTTCAACATATATGACCTTGCCTTCACAAGTCTATATTTTGGAGTTGTGTAACTTTAATAATTACACTGTCATAATCAGTTGTTCTCTTGCATACTGCATTGCCATATTCTCACCCGACATTTCAGTGTTGGTTTAAAAATTATATGAGTAACTTGCAGTAATATTTTAAACACAAATTTGTACTGTATTTACTTAACCCTTTCACTACTAGACTTTTTCTCATGACAAGTAAAATCGTCTGATGTTAGCCAGAGTAAAATACTAAAAGCCCCAACAGTAGTGAAAGGGTTAATAAAAGAATCTTCACTAGGCATTTGCAAATTGCTTGAGCCAAATTGACAATCAACATTGTGATTTGGTGTAACAATATTGAAAAGTAGCAGTGCAATAGAACATCTGATTTGACTACTTACATGTAAGTAATATATGTAGATCTAAGATGTTACTGTACAAATATTTTTTTAGAAGTTCACATTATACAGTCATGCAAATACTTGCAAACTTAAGTACACAAATGGGTCATTTCAGAAAAAATCATGGTTTTTTTCTGGGATGACCCAATGCAAGGAAGGTACAGTCTGATGTACTGTACACAAATGTTTAAAATTTGAATGATATCTGGTGACAGTATTTGGCAAACTAAACTGGCCTGCTGGCAAAATACTGTATGGCATTAAAATAAGCACAAGAAACTAAAGAGTTCTTTTGCTTTGTTTATGTCATATCAGTTCAGTTCACACTTGATAATTCGTACACCTATGCCTGTGCTTATTTCACAATTGTGAAACAGGTGGCTTTAACTTAGCTGTTAGGTAAATTTACAGTGGTGTGCTGGCCTCTGTCAGGGGAGGCCAACATTAAAATTGGCATCCCATCATTCTTGATTTAAAGTTTGTGCCATGGACCAGTTTTGTGAAAATCCCCTTTTGCAAGATCTTCAACTCTACCTAGGCTTTGGGACAAAGCCCATCAAATCTTTTCCAGTCAACCCAAAAACATAATTTTAACTTGTTTCTCTGACTATGCAGACTTGCCAAATTTTGACAAATCTTTTTGTGTCAGTACTTTGTGGGCAATGTTTGGTACACTCTTCAAACTTTTTGGGTTGCCCCTCTAAATGTCTTCACAGGGCTGGGATCAACCCCCCTGCCAATATGCTAGTACATGTACTTTAGTTTACTGTTGTACACACGTTTGACACAAATTCTTTTGAAACATTCTACATGTATGACTTTGCTTTTACTTGTGTAAAACAAAATTTAACAAGAAACAGCTTACAGCTGGACTACTTCAGTTAGACAATACAATCCAAGATCTTACATTTGTTTATTTTTTGTGTTAATAGTTGTTCTTTACAGTTGCTGTTTACTTTCTCCATAAGTTCAATAAAGTTTATAGAATCCCAAAAATATTCTTAGTTTCAGTTTGTATCTTTAATAATCAGATGCTGTATATAATCATATAATTAATAGCAATTATTTTAGCAAGATGCCAAAACTAATCTCACTGTTTATCCTAAAACAAGGTTCTCACCAGACCATCCAATTATAGTATTCCAAAATTTCTGTCTAGCATCATTAGATGCTGAATCTAAGATATCTACTTGGAAGTAATTCTTCAAGGAAAACATTGATTAATTTAAAATGTCTTTGAAGTTAAAAATTCTTTGGTAATTTTTTGTTTTAATGAACAGAGAAGCATGGCTGACAGGAGCATTTACTGAACATTTCATGTGAATCTGGTGCATACTTTAAAGGGTATGGATACTAAGCTGTGAGAACCCTGCTAATTATTGTTAACTAACATCCTTAGTTTTAAATCAAAAGCTTTAACAGACATTTTGACGTCACAGTACATCATAATTATACTGAGTGCAGAGCACAGTTGTTTCTTTAAATACTTTTAGATCAGTTCAAGTTTATTTACAACAAATGCTAAAACTTGGGTGTAAATTTCAATGCCAAAATCTGTTGATGCTTTGTTTGGGTCAAAATTTTGATAAACGCATCTTGTTATTTCTGAAGCATGTGGCATTTCTACAGGCAATACTACCACATTGTTGTCCCGGTTTCCAACAGAAATAGGGCCATGGGGATCTTCACCATAATACTGATAGTCATTCAAACTATCATCCAGGCTATCGTGTACCCTCAATGGATTTCTCTGATCCATCATACCATTTATCCAAATCTGACTTGGTGTCCATCCATGTTCAGTTGATAGGCGATGGTTATTGAATGCATGCATAAATTCTTGCAATGAAAGATTTATTCTTGGTTGGTACACCAGGTGAAGTGCAAACATATGAATTGGATTGTCAAGATCAAGAATTCCTGTCTGTTCCATAGCATAGAAAGTATAATAATATACCAGACACACACATCGGAACACATCTCGCCAAAGCCTTTCAATTCTTTGGTTTCTGGTAGAAGATCCAGCTATAAAACTACCTCGGCCTTCTCCATGATGGTTAACCATGGCATCACAAATCAGGACATTCTCTACACCATAATCCACACGTATCCGAGATGGCCAGAGACCATCATGTTCATCAATAGCCTTTTTAAAAAGTCCTAGAACTGTTTCTGCCTTATTATTTGTATTGCAGGACAGGTACATAATTTTTCGGGATTTCCCATCAATGCATCCATGGATTACAAACAACCAACGGATGAGGGAATGGTGCCCATCTATGTGCCATAATGAATTTGGCCAAGGGACATGGTAAGTTCTTCTTGAAACCAAAGCACCCCAGCGTAATGCGGTATTAACTGGATCAACTCGGTTGATGCTTGCTCGTATTCTTCTTCTAGGAATGTGGTATCCCAATGCTCTTAGATGACCAGTTAGGTATGGCTCACCTGTGGCATGGCCATGTTTTAACATGAAGTCCTTCACAAGATTATCAATCTCGGTGTCAGAAATTATTGAAAATCTGCTGAAATTTTCCAACCCATATTCCCTGATACGGCGAAGCAATGTCCATCTCGAGACACCGAACATTTTAGCGATTTTATTCCATGTAAAATGTAGCGATCGCAGTTCCTCCAAGGTCTCCTGGGGAATATCATATCTTGGTCGTCCTGGCCTACTTGAAGCAACAGTTGGGCATGAGATAGTACATAACATTGACTTGGCGGACTCATTAATGTAGTAAAAATTAAACTGTCGATGAATATCGCTAAAAACGTTTTCTAAATCTAACCAAGTTTGTTCGTCGTTTGATTGTGACCACTGACATGTTGTCCATCCATTCGACTCCCTGCTTATCTGCAAAAGTTCGACACTTTTTTCCAAAAGGTCGATATGAAGAAGAAGATCACTGGTTGTTGCTGGAAGATCGTCAGAGATAAGAGACTCTGACTTGTTCAATACGTCCTCCAAAAAGCTTTTGAGATCACCGTCTTCATGGAAGTCAGCCATGATTGATTTTGATTTCTGATCTCAACGATGACATCATCACAGACCGCGCTCGCCCCAGGAAGATTGAATGAATATTTTTGTGGATTGGATTGAATGAATATTTTGTAGATTGGATTGAATGAATATTTTTGTGGATTGGATTGAATGAATATTTTGTGGATTGGATTGGATGAATATTTTGTGGATTGGATTGAATTAATATTTTGTGGATTGGATTGAATGAATATTTTGTGGATTGGATTGAATGAATATTTTTGTGGATTGGATTGAATGAATATTTTGTGGATTGGATTGAATGAATATTTTTGTGGATTGGATTGAATGAATATTTTGTGGATTGGATTGAATGAATATTTTGTGGATTGAATTGAATAAAATATGTGTTGTTTACATTAAACTATAAATTATTGTTTGCATTGCATAGTAAAATTGACGTATGATTGAATTAAATAACACTTGTGGATTGGATTGAATGCATTTTTTATCGGATTGAATATTGCTACAAACGGGCAGGCATACCTGACCCCAACACACACCCTAATCCTAACCAGTAAATTCGTGAATATAGGACATGGATTTATAACCAGAAAATGAGCCTCTGCCATCCTCTGCCAGATAATGATGTCAATATGGCGCCCAAATTCCGTGATGGACCACGGGCTTTAGGAAAGGCTCAGTATGGCTCGAGTGAAAAGGTGTTTCACCATACGATTATAAACAAAAAATTGTGTATTTGTCTTACCTTAATGTTCAATGTACTTTCTTATGTATGATACAAAGTCTAAGGTATCTTGAAATACGTTACAATCGCTTCGCAGTCTTCCTATATAATATAGGAAGACTGCGAAGCGATTGTAACGTATTTCAAGATACCTTAGACTTTGTATCATACATAAGAAAGTTCATTGAACATTAAGGTAAGACAAATACACAATTTTTTGTTTATAATCGTATGCTGAAACACCTTTTCACTCGAGCCATACTGAGCCTTTCCTAAAGCCCGTGGATGGACTAGGCGCCAGACTCGGAATTTCATTATATAATCAACAAATCTACTACGCAAAAGTCGGAAATCACTAAACTGTGGACAAAAGACACATTTAAATCGCTGATACTTCTCAACTCGACAATGTTACTGCAACACAAGGACAGGATTTTCCGGTTTTGAATTTATGCAAATAAAAGTATAAAACAAACGCTACATGAGGAAGTTTATCATTCATCTCAAAGGACGAACTGTTGTAAACATAGATCTTACCATTATGTCGTAGAAAGTTAGCACCGAGAATATTTCTAGCGCTGTTCGTCGGCTTTGTTTATCAAGTTAATACTTAATCAGGAGTGGAAAGCTTCCAGGCAGTTGACAACGTTCGATGAAACGTTTGTCAGTCTGGCAGCGTTTCGAATTTTTCGACCCGTTCGGCAGGTGATTCCATAGAAAAATTCAGAATAACATCCAGAAGTACATTCTAGCCTTAGATCTTGAAGAAAACAATGTACTTCGTGCAAACTATCGTCGCTGTCTGCCATGACCAGAGAACCGCGGATTTGTCCAGAGAACGGCACATTATCTGGCAGCAGTGTTGCCTAGTCAAGTTTTGTAAAAATCCCTGTAAAGGTCTGAAAATATCCCAAGATTCCCTATTTTTTACCAAAAAATCCCAAGGTTCACAGCTTCATTTACTGTAGCCTGCAGGTAACCACTAAAGACTTCTGCTTTCCTATTGGTTGAAATTTCGCGCGTTTTTATTGACTATGAGTAAAACTGCAATCGTCATAAGTGGATTTAGCCCTGCTATTTTCCAGGTCTCTATCGCGGTTTGAGTGTGCATGTTCCAAATTTTTTTCGTTGGCATTAACATATTGCAATCTGAGCCCACTTTATCAGTGATACTTGATTTGAATAGAGTACTTCATCTTGACTAAATCAAACGCATACATAAAGAACGCAGGGGCTGGACACTGAGTATGGTCTAATGATCAAGTAAATTTAAAAAAAATACAATTAACATTGAAATCAGCTTTTTAAAACCGAAACTGTTTGCTCTGGAAAAATCCCAAGAAAAATCCCAAGGTTTAATCCCTGAGAAAAAAATCCCAAAAAAATCCCAACTCCTTCAAAAAATCCCAAGATCTTGGGATAAAATCCCAAGGTTGGCAACACTGTCTGGCAGAGGCTTCTTTTCTCGTTTTCCGTCTTCCCAGGGTTCACCGCACGCCTCTGACCTTACGCCCACGTTTCTTCCACTAGCGGTTTTCCCTCGTAGCACGTAGCTACTTCATGTTAGACCTCATTATCCACGCAAAGCCTCTGCGGAGGAGAGAGTCAAAAGAACAAAGCGTATGTTTTGATTTTATCCCACAGAAATATATAGTCTTTCTCCGCGTCTGGTTAAACTGGTTTTAATAGTCCAGACTAGTCTAGGCAGACTTGCACTCGAATCTAGAGAAGAAGTCGAAGAATTGGAAACTACGATATAAGAAACCGAGAAATTTGACAATTTGAGAGTATACATATATATTGATTCAAAATTCCACCATAATAAAAGATAAACACGATTTGATAGCCGCCTTGATATAGTTTCGACTAAATTAATAAAATATATAATTTTGTAGCATTAGAATTTAAATTTTAGAATGCAGGTAGACCATTTAATATATTGATACATAATTATAAACACGTCTCAACCAGTATAAAATAAACTCAGTCATCCACAACTAAGACTATAAACTGTAAAACTGCTGCGAGATTCCCGTTTTGTTATACGGGTCTGACAGTGACAATCATTGTTCAGCACTGCCATAAACAACTTGGACTTTCGCATCGGCTTCGCCTTCAGTAGCCATCGTCACTAATCATCGAGTCTACTTGCTACTTGGGTCCTTCGTTCGATCGTGGTTGCTTTTCGCAAGGTCTCCACCTGCTACAACGAAATTCCTCACCGTGCCATGTTGAAGTCGATGAAGTTCACAGAACACAAATAGCAATATCTGATATATCAGACTTTTACCAAAACCAATGGGCAGAACAGCAAAGACATCTTGGCTGTCAACAGACAAGTAGACAACAGCGAGCTTTCGAATGCACGTCGTTTGTTCTGGTTTCAAAGACTCATAGCCGAAATGCGTCAATGAATTTAACAAAGCAGTTTCGAAAAATCCTTCTATGGTTTGATTTTGCGACATAATAAATGATTAATGAATGAATTGGTCACAGAAACGTACAGAAATGACGATGTTGTCACGATGTGCACCTTGACGGTGCACCTTTGGGAACGTTGTTTACCTGAATGGACCAATCAAAATCCTTACTTCAATTAGTCAGCCAATCAGAGCTCCCGTCCATGAGATGGACGGAGAACCCCCAGTTTTATTAAGAGTTTCCTCAGGCCTTTATTTTTCTCGCCTTCTCGCTCGCCCGCACCTCTGTCGCCTGCCGGGTTTAGCGGAAGGCGGGAACAAATAAAGGCCTGACATTCAGGTTATTCCGTAACCGACGTTTCCTGCTACGATCACCATTTGAGGTTTCCAAGAAGAACGTCGTCTGCCTTGAACCATGACTCCCCATAATGAAGCGTACAAGCTTAATGTCAGGTATAACTTTCAGGAGCTTAAGGTGAAGGGCTTTGTGCCAGACCGTGTCACAAGCGGCGGTGAGATCAACTGACACAGGGCCAAATTTCTCTTTCGGCTCGAACTCGACGTTGTTGAGACGATCGATCTGGTCTTACCTCTAGACGGCGAGCCGGGGCTCTTGGGTACACCCCCCCCCCCCCCCCCAAATCCCCAAGGAGAGCCGGTTCACAGACTATTGCCTCTTATGAATCAGCTTGCACGCGTGGGAGATGGAGATCCACGATAGCATTGATTGAAACTCATGCTGAGCAGTGATATTATTGTAAAGTGCTATAACACAAATGTTATAACTCAAATTGTCTCTGCTTTATACCTATAGTTGCTTCGCGCGAAAAAAGTCGCCTAGTGGAAAACCGCCTTTACTACAAAGTATTAGCTATAATTCCATGTCTCTATCTGCCACGATAAGTGATACAATGAAAATGCGTAAATACACTTACGTCAGATCTCGTTTTAGCACTATATTAAAATACTTTGAGATTTTAAAAGTTTTCTTACAAAATTATTATGTCTGCAATAAATATCCAGGATTTAAAAAACACCCACGATTTATCGTGGGTGTTTTTTAAATCCTGGATATTTATTGCAGACACAATAAAAAGATTATTGCATGGATCATTTACAGCAAGTTTTCACTATACAATCGAATCATTACAACAAAATATTCTACAAAATCCTTCATATACCTTAGTAGGGGGTGCAACGACTCGTATATTTTGCGGTTCGATATCTGCGCTACTGTTTCTTTTAGAGGTGTGCGTCGGATCGGATTGACTCCTTACAAACCGAGGGTTTGCCTAAATTGTCAAACCGAAACCGATCCGATCCAAAAAATTGTAGGACGAACCGATCTGAACCGAAAACAGATGCTCAAATCCAATCCGATCCCAAAAAAATAAAGAAAACCAATGAACAAATAAATTTAAGAAAACTAATATTTAACAATTATTTGCCGAAGGCGAGGTGAATATCAGTGAATAATAACCGAGACGAAGTCGAGGTTATTATTCACTGATATTCACTGAGCCTGAGGTGAATAATTGTTTTAGTATAAATAAAAATTTTCCTACTTTAAGAAACATCATTTTCTTTGAACGTGCTTGAAATTGTTAATTTCCTCGTCTGTCGCATTGCCATTTGGCTGGCGGCCATCTTGAATAAACGCTGTAGGTGATTATCGAGAATTAGTCCGAAGTAACTCGACCAATCAGCGCGCGCGATTTTCTATAATCACCTGTGTATTTATACTAAACAATAATAATCTTATGCAATAATAGCCTTCATATGTTGTGCAATGTGCATACAATTAGTGAATTGTTAATTTTGTGACAAAACCAATGACAAAAGTGAATCTAAAGCGAGTAAAAAAGAACAAAATCCGATCCGATCCAAAAAAAAGAGAACAAAATCCGATCCGATCCGAACGTCTAAAAGTTTACTCCGAATCCGGTCGGATCGGAGTCGGATCGGATTCGCATACCTCTAGTTTCTTTGGCTTTGTTGTTTCTTATACTGCTTGTTATTTATGACAGTTGAAAGAAAACCGCAGTATGCACTTCAAAACTGTTTGAAATATACACATTTAAATTTAAGAAATGGCTCATGGTTTAGCGTGCTCCATCGAGTTTTAGTATACACCCACCCATCGTCTATTACAAATCCTGCATTCTGATTGGCTACTCAACCGTTGTCTATTCGTGATGGACAACGTTTGAGAAAAATGAAAACAAACCTGAAAAAACATGGCAGTAAACTCTCGTTTTGCAGACGTTTCGGAGGAATTTTTTGAGAGTTTGATAGAAAATTCTATCCCTGAGAAAACTAAAAACGCCACAAAATATGGCATGAAGATTTTAATGGTACGTATTTAATTAATTAAATCTGCTTTTACTTGTCGCTCACGAGTGGTTGAATAACACAACATTTTCGTCAGTTTGCACTAGAAAAATTGTATTTTTTAGAGTTGGTACAGGGTGCCGGTATACTAAAACAATTAGACAACTCGTCCTCGTTGTCTATGCGCGAATAGTCAACTCAGGCTTCGCCTTCGTTGACTATTCGCTCATAGACAACTCGGACTCGTTATCTAATTGTTAATTATACAATACCCTGGTTGCTATGCGTGTTTTCATTGGTTGTTGGCCATGATCTATTAGAGGACAGACACATGGATCACGTCAGCTGACTTGCTTTTTTCTTTCTTCATGCCCCAAAATCCGGCAAGAAGTATTGTGTAATTTTTATATTGTATAAAACAAATAGACTCCATTTTTGTTGAAACAAAAGACTGAAATTTTTGTTGTCTGTTCAGTTATAGATGCACAGAAGACGTCACAACGTGGTAGGAACATCAGTGACCCACTCGACTGCGTCTCGTGGGCCACTTTTTTGTTTTTACAACGTTGTGACGTCATCTGTGCATCTATAACTGAACAGACAACGGCAAAATGGAATCTATTTGTTAAATGGAGCACGCACGACAGCCAATCAAAAACGTTGCTATATCAAAGCTGTGTTATAAATATATTTATACAGAATTCCTACTCCATTTTGCAATATTTGGTGATATTCATGAATAAAGCGAAAGAACCGTCGGTATGAAAATACAACGAATCGTTGCAGCCCTTCCATGAAATTTTTCAAAATGTAAGGGACTTAAAAATTAAGAAGCTACAGTAACCGCATTCAATGTATGGGTTTAACTGTTTGTTTCAACAGCAATATGATCATTTGCTCAGGATTTGAATAGGTTAAAATAGTGCTTCCTTAAATTTAGAAGATGAGAGTCGCTTCCGTGTCATAGGATGGCACAGTCATCTTTCTTTTCAGCAGGACCATTTTGTTGTTTCTCAATTTCACTTAGTACAGCGTAAAATACTTGTTCCACACTCTTATGAATAACAAAAAATAAATTAAATTAATTAAGAAAGGAAGGAGGGAAGGAAGGAAGGGAGAAAAAAGGAAAGGAAAGAAAAGGAAAAGAAAAAGAGAAGAAAAGAAAAGAAAGAAAAGAAAAGAAAAGAAAAGAAAAGAAAAGAAAAGAAAAGAAAAGAAAAGAAAAGAAAAGAAAAGAAAAAAGAAAAAGAAAAGAAAGAAAAGAAAAAGAAAAGATCAATCAAACAATGGTATTTTCAATCCATTACCTTGTGTTCCTTGGCCGAAGTTTCAAGAAAAACTGCTTTCCAAGTGTTAGCTAATTGCTTTCCTGTCTCTGTTGATATTACTCTAGAAAAATGTTTATTATTAAATCATTTATTACATGTACTGTAATTTAATAATTGTGATTGTATTCTGAAACTATTCATCTAAATGTTCACTGGAAAATAAAACAAAAAAGAAAGAATAGGAAGAATAAATTAAGATTTTGTGGTTGGCCTTATTACCTTTTTATGAAAAAAATTATCATATATATACCTTTCCATATGTAGGTCATTTTTATTCCCAACTAAAACCAAAGGAACTCTGAAGAGTTTATATAAAAAATTCATCAATAATACAATATGATACACTATGCTACATTACTCTGTACTCCACTAATGCTGTGTTTATATGATCTATATATAATGCAAACCCAAATTGTAGGTGAGACCGTGAGAGTTCACATGCATAAGTACTTTAGTGTTTCCATAAACTTTGCACTACTGTAAAAACACAGTTGGCTATTTTCTATTGTATACATTTACCTATTTTGGCCAGTAAGATCCAATAATTTATCATGGATAACTTGGATTACTTCAAAACTAATAATACATGAAAAGAAAAATAATTTAGTGATAACCCAAAATGTGTTCAACTTTTCAAGCTGCATGGTCATTATTTAATAAGCAAACTATATGTGTGAAACAATTTACAGTATTGTCAAATGTGCATGTCACTCATGTGTGAACTTACAGTCTTGCTAGAAGTAACCTAACAGTGCATTTGAGGTGGTCAGAGTTAGGTCAAACCAATTAGGACAAATGGTGGTTAAAAAGTGGTCAAAACCCAGTAAAAAAGCAGTCAAATCTGCAATTTGAATACCAGCTTTTAACTTTAAAACTGCATGCTTTCAAATATTTAACGTTTGAGTTACATTTAAAATAAATATATAATACATACACATATATAATGCAAGTGTCTTCTGCAATGTCACAAAAGCACTTTTGAGGTCTGTTGCAGTTCATGCAGTCTGCAGAGCCATTAGTCATGCAGTCATCAACTGACTGGGCTCAAACCTAGGTTTGACCGTTTGTGGACTGAGGTTCAACCTGTACAGGTTAATTCAGCCTAGGTTCAACCTTTGTGTAACCTAGGTTTGACCTAATTTATCACAGGTTTTCACTATATAGGTTACTAAGCAGTACTGTATAGTCATTTATTTTATGTTTGAACACACTAATTATTCAACAAGAAAAAAGTAACAACTGGAATACATTCGTTGGTACCTAAGTGTGTACACAGCCCATCAAAACATGTTCTAAATTTAAGCCAAAGTTAACTGTTTTGAAATCAACACTGTGGGATTGGTGAGACGTGATTGGCTAAGGGGACATTCATGTGACAATAATGTATTGGTTCGAATGTATCGAATGAAAACCCAATACATTCCCAAGGTAAACATTTAACTTTGACGTTGATATAAAACATGTTTTGACAGGCAGTCAGTACACGCTTAGATGCCATTGACTGTATTTACTGCACCTTTTCTCTGATGTTACAGAGAAAACAAGAATATAACCATGAATTCCCATTGAGTATGCCTGTGGAAACATTGAATATTCATCCTGAAAGGCAAGAGGTAAATATACAAACACTGCAGTTGGTATTATTAACACTCCCACTCCCAATGACTTGCATTAATATAAACTTTAACCAAACTGAATATGCTCCCTAAGTAAAGAAGGAAAATTTCCAATGTCTTGGCACTGTCTTATACAACTTACTAATTACTGACAGTAAAAAAAAGTATCCAGGATCGAACCATGTTCTTAACTCTTTCTTCTCTGAATTGCAGGTCTTGATATTTTATTCTGGCTAATACCAGATGACAATTTAGACAGACAAAAGAAACAGCAAACTACTTTTAGTACTCAATGACACTGATAATTTTTAACTGAAATAAAAGAGGACTAGTTGTCTTCAATAAAATACTCTGGACAATTATGATTCTGGAACATTACAGTTTACTATAATTTTGTTTTTTAATGTAAGCTGATTATAATGAATATTAATGCCAAATAAGTGTACTGTATAGTAGTAATTAAGTAAAATGTAAAAACAAATTACAAACTTCCTGAAGGCAAATACTTTCTAGCACTGTACAAACCTGTCATTTAATTTTAATAGATAAATCATAAAAATTAAAAATTATAGCAGCCCAGTCAAGAAACACAACAACTTATGATGTCAGCGACGACACAACTGGGTCATACTAAGTCAAGTTCTGAAAGTGGAATTGAGCCAACTACTAACCCCTGCATGGCCAATTTTTATAGGATCATACTCAAATAAAAATCAGCATTTATTGCGACTTTCAAGTTCTGAACCAACTAAATCTTGGAATCAAGAATGATGCAGGAATTGCATTGGCAGCACTGGATTTGAGCAAGTCATGTATATACATCAAAAATTGGCAAACTGCCTGCCAGAAACTATTCAACAAAACTATATATTGTTATAGATATATATTCTTGTGTAATTATTTATCTATCTACAGTATCTATATAATAGACACCCATATATTGATACAATAACAAAAGCTACTCAGATCTGAATATGAATTTAATGTCGATATTATGCGATTACATCAAACCAATGATTAACATTCGGTTTATAAAAAGTTTGTTTCCAAGATTGTAATTCTTCTTCTGTAGAATGAAATTGAAGTGTTGTGGTCTTGTGGAACTAATGAATTAGATTTATATCGAAATTATAAATATTTTTAAACCACAGAGTTTTTGTTCCTATAGTTCATTGTATAATTTGCTTATTAATATAAAACCAGGTCACGTACAGACTGCACAACTCTAACATGACTGATATTTGAGGAAAATATTTAATATACCTGTCCAGCAGTGTCGACCAATTCAAGAAGATATTCTTGCCCTCGATTCTTTACAGTTTTCGTAAAAGCTGCAAAATAAAAAGAAAATAGTCTTGTCTTAATACTCGGATCATTGCCAAAGTGTCGGTGTATCCATTTCACTAGAATAATATTCGATATAAGATCCACAAAAAACAACCAAGTTCACAACTTCACACATGCTGTGTTTTACTGTCTTTAAAATATAATACTGTAATATATAATATATTAAAACACGCGATCGTACTCACTGTTCTCGATTGTTGGATCATAGGAATCTACAAACTGATTTTCAACAAATTGTATGGTCAACGACGACTTTCCTGCAAATGTTATATAGTTTTACATGTAACTGGGTTGTTGCTAATCATATTTATACGCTATTATGAATTCGAGATTACATTTCACACAATTTTTATTGTACAGTCTTACCAACGGAACGAAAGCCCATGATTGCAATTTTTCTTGACTTTGGTGGTGCCATAACTAAATTCTAATGGATGATATAACGAAAAGTTTAAAGATCATCTGAAGAGACTGACCTGTCTTCTATAAATATCGAGAACAATTCGTTCTAAACATATAGAACGTGCAGAAGCCCCAAGAAGGACAGCCCACTTTCTTCCCATCACGCAATCTTCTATCCAGACCTTGACCCCGCCGGGCACATCGTGTCAATTTCCATGACATAGAATAGGGAATGAATGACTTTGTAACTATACTTTTGAACTTTTCAGATACATTGCAGTAAACACAAAAGCAAATTTATAAAGTATTTTATTCCTTAAAAATAAACGCAAAAATTCATAAGAAAAAGAAATGTCATTATGAGTTATGGAATTTAATCATAAATGGAACAACGAAGAGAAAGTCGGAAACAGTCGGAAATCTGGAATAAATTATATTAGGTTTTGATTTTTTCTGCATTGCAGGCCAGGGAAATTAAGCAGGATTTGTTATTTTGTTATATTCTCCACTTGGTAAGCAAGTAGGTTACTGACATTATTATATTTATATATTAAACATCTATTTTAAGTTTATACATGTATTTTGTATACAAACTCATGAAATGTTTATAAATTTAATATGAAATATCTACTGTACTGTACTGTACTGCTGTTATGTATGTGAATTAACAATTTATTTCTTATTTTCACATAGTCTGTATTTTCAAACCTTGAGGCAACTTCAGAATATAAGGCCACTTTTCTAACTTTCTGTCTCTCAACGAAAGATTTAATTATTAGTCATAAATTATGCACAAATCAGTGTTAAGCCCGAGGGGGGGGGGGGGGGGGGGGGGGGGGAGGCTGGGCAAAGGTGGGGGATTTGGTAAATGACTGTATCCCCACCCTGTGGCATTTGCTCTTGAATCACAACCCCGGGGTTGGGGCATTGAAATATTCGAAAGGAAATTTTCAAATGTTCCTAGTCAGAGAGGGGCAATTTGCCTACATTTGATCATAATTCTCTGCCCCAAGGTCATGCTTTTGAACACTTCATTTTAAAAAATTTAAATCCTCCACCTTTTTCCTGGCCTCCCCCCCCCCCCTTGGGCTTAACAATGATTTGTGCTCAAACCAAAAAATTATAGAAGTTGTTCCTTCCCTTTTTGATACATAAAAATTATATTATAATTATGATAAGTAATTAATTATATTATAATTACCAACAAGTACTTGTAACCGAGCGGTTGGAATTCGTTCCTAGAGGACTGGGCACAGTCTAAGGTATAAGTACCTTAATTAACCTTGCTCCGCTATCTGAGTTCTGGATCATCTGAAGCATCTAGCATTCAGAAGGTTGTGGGATCGAGTCCCACTCAGAGTTCAGAGTTTTTCTGAGTATTACTAACTAACACAGCTTGTACAGCAAACAACTAACTATTATACCAATAATTTGTTACCGATAATAACTACACTGCAGTAGGGAATCTTATAACAAAAAGCTACAGGTAATTAAAGGTTTTTACTTTTTAATAGACCTATTTATAAAATAGGTTGTGTCTTACGCATGCTGTGATTGGTCAGTTACCAATGTTTAATTTATATCAGGCTATGCAAACACGGTTGTGACATCATGGCCAGCTCACTTTTTAAATGGCCACCCTGTGTTATATAACCTGATGCAAACACTCCACTGAGTTCGGGAGAATTCGAAAGTAAATAGGAACTCGTCCATTTCATGTATGAGGAAGACTTTTATTAGTTATATAACTATAACATCTCGATCATTGACAAAGAATGATGAGAGAACTAAAATGTGAACACATGTTAAGTCGTTCCCAGGTCTCTGTCTCTGGGATTCATCCCCAGGTCTCTGTCTATATGTTTATCTATTACGCTCTATCTCCCCCTAAGTCTTTAGTGTTCCTTGTGGATATGAACAATCTGGAGAGATTGGGTGATAAAGACTGATATTTAACATTATATTAAATGATAACGCAACAAGGTCATGCAGACAAATAATAAGGATCATTCCATACATGATTACCAACTACCATTGGTGGGAGTCTCCTGGTGTACGTGTTCTGTCCATCTCCTGGCTGCCTTCATGTGTCTGTTCCTTAGGGCTTCCTCTCGGGCAGGTAGCGTGTCTTGCCAGGTGGGATGGGGCCTGTAGCGGCCAGGTAGGATAGGTATGAAATCTTTGATTGGTCTTCCGAATACACACTAGGCTGGAGACAGCTTCGTGTCAGGGTCCGGGGTATTGCGGTACTGAAGTAGTCAGCGCGTTGTAGTGTGTCTGTGTCAAGACTGCCATTGGGGCTGGTGTTGTTGGTGATGATTCGTTTGACAGTTTTCACACCGATTTCTGCCCTGCAGTTCAAATAGGGAAATACCACGGATGACAGTCAGTGGTGTACTCCCCACTCCTTTAAGAATTGGCGTGTAAATGACTGCTGTGAACTCAGGACCACCATCTGTTGCACACTCGTCTGGAATACCAAATGTCACAAATGTGCATCGCAAGCAGTTAATGAGGCCCTTTGCACCCTCATGTGTCCGTTTGATGATGGGCCAATTGGAGTATTGGTCTACTACAACAAGGTAGTTTACTCCCTTGTAGTGGAAGAAGTCGGCACACACGTACTGGAAGGGATATGCTGGTGGTGTAGGTGGTGAGAGAGGGGCATTGGGTTGTGAAGGTGCCATGTGATTGCAACAGTTGCAGTTTCCCCGCAAGGCTTTAATGGCTGAAGTGATACCTGGCCAGAACACAGTTGTTTCTGCACATGCGGTCATGGACTGTTACGCCCTGGTGTGTGGAGTGGAGTACAGTCAGAACATATGTTGCTGGAGTGAGGGTGGTATGACTAATATGCGGTCCTTGTGGAGGTTGACACCGTCCACTGTGTATAGGTGTTCACGGAATTGGTAGTACTCATGGAGTGTTGGTGGCAGCTCCTGTCGAGACTCAGGGAAGCCCGATTCGATGATGGAGACTAACTGGACCATCTCTTTGTTGCTTGTTGTTGCCAGCTTGACTTCGTCCCATGTTATTGCCATTGTGCTCAGTGCTGAAGAAGCAGATGATGTCAGTTGGTCGTTAATAGTAGAGGAGTAGGTTGGTGATGACCACTCTTCACAGCGAATGCCAGCCAAAAAGGGGCGCCTAATGGTGACAAGTGGGGTTGGGATGACTAAATCACTGGTGGTTGCTACATCGTCTGATAAGATAAGTTTCTCTGGGTTTGCTGGCCTGGTGGGGTGGTGGGAAACTGCGTCGGTCGTTTTGTGTCTCACACCAGGGATGTTAACCACTCTGAATCTGTAGTGTAGCGTCTTCTCTTTGCGGTTACAGAGCCTGGCATTGGAGATATCCTCGAGGTTTCGATCACCAAGCACCTTGAGCAAGGGCTTGTGGTCCACTGCGATGATCAGGTCACTGCAGCCCAGGATGAAGAATCTGGCTTTGTCTAAGGCGTCGGCTACGGCGAGGGCCTCTCCCTCAACTGGGGCATAGCGTGACTCTGCAGCGTGGGTGAAGCGGCTCCCCACGAGTGTTCTTTTCCAACCTGTGGGGCAGCAGAAGCGCTCGGTGGATGTGCACTGGCAGTGCTTTTGGAAGAGCCAGTATCCAATGCCAGTTTTTGACCAATCCGTGGCTAGGCAGGTTGGCTTAGATTTGCCGAAGATACGGACTCCTTCCTCGATCTCGCCGATGATCACTGACTTGGATTCTTCGAAGACCTGGTTGAGTTTGTCGTCCCAGAGGAATGGCGTTCCAGATTTGAGTAACTGACGGAACGGTAGCATGCGCTCTGTTCCGGCAAATGCGTATGAGACCTGGTTGATGAGGCCGAACCAGGAGCGCACGTCTGTTATGTTTGCTGGCTTTGGGAAGTTACGGATGGCGTCGAGGTACTTCTTACATGGTCGCACGTTGTTAGTGGTGATCTCGAATCCCGCGAACTCGACGGTGTCTTGGTCAAACACAAACTTCTCGGGGTTGAGTGTGATGCCATGGCGTCCGCAGATGTCGAGCCAATCAACTACCTGGTAAAAGCTGGTGAGGTTGTCTGGCTATAGAAGTGTGTCGTCGATGCACTTGGTTTTGTTCGGGATGTGAGAGACAATCTCATCAAATCGTCTCGAGTAACCGTCAGTCCGTCACCTGATGCTATGTAGCCCTGAGGTGCGGTCTTGTATCGGTATCGTCCCCATGGGGTTATGAATGTGGTGAGATGGCGGTCATCTACATGGAGTGGGACGCTGTGGTAGCCATTCCAGCAGTCGAATACGGTCTTATTTTTACCATGTGGTACAGAGCGAACTTGGTGGAAAGGGCTCTGTGTGTGGTGGGTCTCGCGTGTTGCGTGGGCGTTGAGTGCCTGGAAGTCCACTGTGCGTCGGGGTTTGCCATTCTTCTTCGCGCACACCACCATACGGTGGCACCATGTTACGAGCTCTCCCACTGGAACTTTTTCGAGGACGCCCAGCAACACATCCTGGTCAAGACCGGCCTTTACATCGTTTTGCCAGTGAAGTGGTACTGGGATGGGGTTGTGATGGGCGATTGGCTCCGCGTTGGGGTCGACCATGAGTTTCATAGGGGTACCCTCCATCAGTGGTAGTGGTTGGTGCTCACACGTGTTGAATGTACTTGACCCGTAGCAGTCCAGAAGCCATTGGTGTAGGCGCTTCCTGTTAGCCTCAGTTGCTGGGAAGGGTAGTTGAGTCGGCTTGGCTGGTGGTGTTTGGCGGTATGGGCAGTTGCATCGTGCCGTGAGTGCACTCTCGGGTGTAGGCGATACAGTGTTTGTGTTGCTTGTTCGGTCGTATCAGACTCCATGTCCTGCTCCATCTCTGTGCTCACTTGAAGGGCTTCACCCACAGTGGGGAAGTTCTCAGAGATCATGCCTAGGGCCATGCAGGCCTCTCGACTCAGGAACAGTTTGTTGGAATCTCTTGTTACATAAGTGATTTGTTGAGTTTCAAGGGGTCTGGCCGAATTTGGATCTGCCAGAAAATCTTATGATGGCGGCGCCGAGGATCTTAATGCCGTTGTTGTTTGCAGCGTACATGCGCATTTTAACTGGAATCAGATCCTTCCTAGGCCAAGGCGTTGGATCACTTGCATGCTCGCTAAGCAGCTCTGACAGCCGGTGTCAGCCATGGCAGATAGTTGTATTGTCTTTCGTTGGGAGGTAACAAGCTTCATTCCAAGAGCTGCATGGTCCTCCGAGCAGATTGTGACTGTTAGTGCAAGGAATGGTTGAGGTTTGGATATTTGTCGGACCCATCGGTCATTGAGGTGGTGGTAAAGGTGATGATCTAGTGAGATGGCGTGTCTGCCTGGATCCCGGGTGGAACTGGTTGTGGTGCAGATGGCATCAAAGATGGCGCCTTCAGTCTCTAGTAGTACCACTGGGAATGGTGGGTTGTCGATTTCTTGTGTTGTCCTTGCTTCGGCACGCTGCTTCAAAGTGGTTGGTTCGACCGCAATGGTCGCATGTCTTTCCGTATGCAGGGCAATCACTCTTCCTTACCTTTGGTGGAGCATTGTTTCCATGGCCGCGCTTACCACAATATGAACATGTTTCATTTTTATTGTCAAATTTGTGGTTTTTGAGCTCCTCCTGTTTGCCACGGCGGTATTGACTGCGGGTAGCATCAGCTCCCTGGGTTTCTAAGAGGTGTCCAGTAGATCTTTTACCGGCCTCTTTCGCTTCGATGAACTGAAATACTTCTTCCAAGGTCATGTCTTGGTTCTTGTCACCAAGTAAGTCAAGTTGGATTTCACTGTCGGCAAGACCACGTGTTAGGGCATCCCGGAGGATGTTATCGGTGTAGTTCGCCTCTGCATCACAGCCAGGGCAATTGGTCAGAAATTTACAGACACCAGCTTGCCCACGTAAGCGTGCGCCAAAACTGCGTATTGTTTCATCTCTGTCTTGTCGCATGTTGTGGAGTTGCACGCGAGCGACCATTGTGTTTTCCTCTCGCACAGCAAGTTTTTTTATTGCCATCATCACTTCGTCTACACTTTTGTTGGTGAGTGAGCCACCGGCATTCCGTGTAAGGTCTTTACGGAATTCCGTGTAAGGTCTTTACGGAGTTGTTCGTCACAACATTCGAGCAGTTGTATTACTTTGTCTGTGCCTCACTTTTGTGGCCTCAGTATAGTCCTGCCAGCGAGTAACAAAGTTGGACCATTCCTCACTTGATCCTGCGGTAGACACTGTGGGGCGCTTGACCCGTTCAGCCTTGGCTGTTGTAAATGTTGGTGCAGGAGTGTTCGTTGGAGCAGTGTGTGCGCCTGTAGAATGGACCTGAATCAATACAGCAGCGAGTGCATCTGTGACGTCATCCGTTTCATAAGTGCAGTCGGGAAATGGGCACTTGTAGTTTGGCATCGTTGTGCTGTTTAACCAGGAGCCTGGATCTAGTCGTCTTTTTGACGTCACGCAAGGTAGTCGGTTTATAGCTTTGATGCTGTTGCTTCGATGATCGGAGCTGCTTTGATTTACATATCATTCCATCGATTCGGCCAGCGCTCGACAAACGTCACATTCTTAAAGTTCTAAGTATTGTCTAGCAATCATGTTTAGCAGTGAATCAGATTCTGAGATCAGTTATCAGTCTGATGACTCGAACATAAACTTTACGCCGTGGTTATAATTCCGACACCAGAACTTTAAGTTCGATTGCTACATACAGTTTATTATAGATCGCAGTACAGTTTATTTCACGCTTAGTCCTCGTCGGATCTTTTCAACAATAGCACAGGGTCCGACATTATCACTCAGTCTTAGGTCATCGATCGAGACAATACATCGTAGCATAAACACTTGGGAAGACCACAGGGAAGACTGACACAGTGCAGCGATTATAGAAATATTAATCCAAATGGTGTAATAAAAGTAGCGTGCTGCGTAGGCAGTGTAGAAACAACAATCGAAATATAGTAAGGTTAGATATACTGCCGAAACAGAGAACGTAGGAGTCTAACGTTTCCAGCGAAGGCCCCTCTCTGACGAAGGGCCTTCGCTCGAAACGTTAGACTCCTACGTTCTCTGTTTCGGCAGTATATCTAACCTTACTATATTTCGATAGAAATATTAATGCGGTTACCGAACTGACGAACTTACGGCCGTGGTTAACCTTTTGCCCAAAACTCAAAAGACTAAATAATGTCGGGCCTTGTGCTGGTTGTTGAAAAGATTCGACAAGCACTAAGTTCAAAGTAAACTATTTCGCATGCGTTATGTCAATGTCGGATCTATATAGCCATCGAACCTAAAGATCCGGTGTCGGAACTACACGGCGTAAACTTTATTCGTGGATATGGTGTGATAGAAGATGCAGAAATCAATGTCGGTGAAAGTCAACATGAATATTCAAGTCGAGAGGAAGGTATTAAACTCCAGCTTAGAATAAGCCGAACACTTTAATTTTTGATAGATCGGTTTTGTTTGACCATGTAACACGCAATATCTTCTCTCGAATTCCTTAGGCTTGAAATTATCTGAGCAAAGTGTTGAAGATTGCGAAGGTTCGAAGACACGTTTTGTCTTCACGAAATCTGAATCAACCCAAATTTTTCTTCGCTTCTTAGCGTCAGATTGGTCATCGTTGAAATATGGAATGGTTGAGAAGACTTGCACCATTCTTGAGACTAGCTTTATTCGTACAATTGGCAGCAACACAAATAAACACCATCTTTTCACAAGTTTTCTAACGATACAGCAAGCGCAAATGTTTGTAGATATCGAAATTTATAGCATAAAGCCTTGAAAGCGCTATAGTCTACGAGTACCTTGCGTGACGTCACAAAATACACTCGTTCCAGCCTCCTTGAAACGAATTATTTTCACGGAAGTGTGCCAGCTAAGATCGCTGTTTTGCCAATTTCAAACTGCCCTAAAAACCGGAGTTTTTTAAGAAATTAAATTTTGTCTTCGCAGAAACACTAGAAATTATGCCACGATTTGATATAGCTAAAAAAAGTTTTTGGGGTTAGGGGCACTTTAAACAACTTTACAAAATCCAAGATGGCGACCAAGTCGGAGATCGAATTTCCTGTAGTTTTACCAACTTTTAACAAAGAAAGAAGCCTGTCGCCGAATTTTCAGTTGCTTGTGGGGTCCCTTGTACATAGTTCTCTCATCATAAATAGGAACTCATCCATTTCATGTATGAGGAAGACTTTTATTAGTTAACTATAACATCTCATTGATCAAAGAATGATGAGAGAACTAAAATGTGAACACATGTAACGTCTTTCCCAGGTCTCTGTCTCTGGGATTCGTTCCCAGGTCTCTGTCTATGTTTATCTATTGCGCTCTAGAAAGTATACTTAATATATAAATTATCCCAACTCACTCTCGTGTTTGCATCAGGCTATATATAGTAAACACAGGCAGCCATTTTCTATTTCTTAAATATAGGCCTTAAAGTGTCAATGATGGGAAAAACTAGTTGGCACTTTTTTGTTCAATTAATATAGAGCACAACAGGATCGAGTCCAAATGTCTCCAAAAATAAAGTAGCCATATGGGCCAATTGGTAAATTTTGAGGCCTAATTTATAATTCGAGAACTATACAGCCTATATATATATATATGCTAAATATATTCTCTTGGAATTTTTACTGAGTGCTTTACTAATATAAAGATTTCAATGAGTTTTCCAATGCCTCCCTCAGTTTGATGCGGTGTTTAAGTTTTTCATACAGTTTAATTTTCACTTTTTCAGTAATTTCCTATATGGCATTATGTCTTATCCATTCAAGCAGTTTCGGTATTCCATTAATTTTGATATGATATATTGTGGGGTTTTTTTACAATTTTTTTGCGGTATATTGTGGTTTAGAGCAGGGCCCTCCATCTCTCCAAACTGTAAAGAATCAAGTCTTGTGTATTTTACTCATCTGGCTATATCACCAGATGATTTTACTTGTCACATCTACTGGGAAAATCCACTGACAGAATAGGATGGGATTAACCATTTACAGTACTGGGTACTAACTGGGTACATTTACAGATGGGATTAACCATTTACAGTACTTATCGTTTTTTGCTTATTCGGTGCTGGACCAGACCTCACGTCCACAAATGGAGTGTTGGTGGCACAGTTGTTAGTGCACGTGCCTTACACCTCTGCGACCCGGGTTCGATTCCTGTACAGTGCAGTTATCTGATTAAAACAATTTTCACCCTGGCTGCATGTGAGAAGAGTGCTTCCAGTTTAACTCTACCAAACACCACAGGTTTCCTCCTGGTAGTCTGGTTTCCTCCTGTAGTAACAGTGCTGGACCAATGAGGGTGGGCCCTTACTGGACCTCTGAGGATAACAGTTTAGATATAACTAATAGAGTTATCCAGTATAAATAAGGTTAGTTTAGTTTTTTAGTTTTTTAGTTTTTGGTTGATTTCCAGAAGTCGATCTCGACTTGATGAGTAAAATTGTCTGGGACTAAAAATTAATAAGTTGCTAAATGGCAACAATACTCCAATATGCAGTAAATGGTTAAGTGGAGAACACTTTTATAATACAGCATGTTAAAAAATCACATTTTGCGCATTTATATCTGCAATCATTGACAAAATTAGTTGAAACGACTTGAGTGAATCATGCCATGTTAATTGCTAGGCCTCTTTTTTTGCATGAATTGCTATCCCCCCGTCCCCCCTTTTCAATGTTGATACTCTGAACATTTAAATGTAATGGCAGGTGACTGAGTGCAAATTGCAAACGTTTTGAGGTCCACAACATTGAAGTGGGGGGAAGGGGGAACATGAAACCATTTCATGTTAGCTTTGTTTCAAGAATTATGTCAATGATTGTCTGAGAACAAACTGGACGCAAACGCAACAGATTTAATTCATAAAAATCCATTTTCTCTGATGGATTGACCATTAATGTTTTAAAATATGCTAAAGAAGAATATGTGGTTAGTTTATATGCATATTATATTGTCGAACGGGATTACAATAATTTTTTTGTAAGCATTTGAAGTTAAAGTTTTATGCGATGAGCAAGCGATTAATTACAGTTGTAGCCATTTAAAAGAAGTTGCGTATGCCACGGTTCACAGGCATAATGACCTATGTGACAAAACAAGTCGAAGAAGCCACTCTAGTTAAGAAATTACCAAGTCATTTTGAAAAAGATTAGTAGTTTGATAAAGGAACTCTCGTCCTATTGAATTTCTATAGAACCGTGGCGAAGTCGAGTGGCTCATGTGCCGCTGGTTGCTCAATTACTTTGAATGATCATTTTTCGCGAAAGAACATAGTGGAATTAGTGTGGCAGCATAACAGGAATTATTCGTAAATAAAATTTAAGCGTCAGGAATAACATGGAATTTAGGCGGTTTCTGCAATCGATCGTATACGATTACGTTCAACCGGAGAAATGAGCCCGACATGTCTTGTTTTTTGAACAAATCTCCCAGGGGGTCTATGGCAACATGGCGCCTTGCTGCTTAGCATTCGCTATATTGGACAAATAAATAGTGTTATAGAATTATTTCGAGTGAAATGAACTGTTTATAGTAATTTCTTAGCTACATCGTTTTATATCAATTCAGTTTACCATATCAATTCTGTATTTTGCCACACTTTACCACACATTTTACCACACTTTACCATGCTTATGTTAATAAATTAGATTATGATTCTTTTATATATGCAGATTATGGTAAAGTGTGGTAAAGTGTACTAAATTTTAGTGTAAGTATATGGTAAAGTGTGATCAAATGCAACAATTATGCCCACTTAATGCTTAAATAGAGCTAAAGTTTAAAAACATCTTTGTGTAACGAATATTTCAGTTGAAATTGCACTGAATATTATGCGAAGTTTGTGGTAAAGTGTGGTAAACTGAGCTTAATTTTAGCGGTTTCGTACACAGCAAAGTGCAATGATATCTTAGAAGTATATATGTGTTGTCAACTATTTGTCAACTATTTGTAATGATAAAAGTATAAGGAGAAATGTTTGGGTATCGATTATTTTTGTTGAAATCGAGCTGAACTCCTCGATTCATTGTTTATTTATGTTCCTTGACATATCAGCTCTTTTATAACACGGGTGCCAGTTGTAACTTGAGATGAATTCGAAGCCTTGGGTAATTATTCTATTGACAAGTTTTTAATGAATGCAACTGGTGAAAGAATTTTTTCCCCCTTGCTGCAAACAATTTGTTCTGTTCTTTTGGGCATTAACTTAAGACAATTTCTTCCCGACTTTTCTCTTTATATCAGCATGAATGGTCAAATATTTTAATGATTTGCGCAAGTGCAGGGTATACATTATCCTTCATGATAGGTCTGCAATAAAGTTATCGGCAGATTTTAATTTTACGTGTAGGTTTTGTGTCAGAATTATAAATTCATCATGGAAATACAGAGAGCGTGCGCAGCTTTTAAATCGACAATAATTTTGAACCTGATTTCCGCGTAGTGACAGTTAACATTACGACGTCATGGTGACGTCATGTAATTAACCTTTAAAATTATCGTTTGTTGTTAGCGATCAATATATGTGTTAAATGTATGTGAGATCACTTTGCGCAGTCGTGGGTAAAATATACTGTTTCTCTGCAACGAAAAATGTACGGAGAATTATTAACGTAAATTCAGACAATCATTGACAAAATTAGTTGAAACGACTTGAGTGAATCATGCCATGTTAATTGCTAGGCCTCTTTTTTTGCATGAATTGCTATCCCCCCGTCCCCCCTTTTCAATGTTGATACTCTGAACATTTAAATGTAATGGCAGGTGACTGAGTGCAAATTGCAAACGTTTTGAGGTCCACAACATTGAAGTGGGGGAAGGGGGAACATGAAACCATTTCATGTTAGCTTTGTTTCAAGAATTATGTCAATGATTGTCTGAGAACAAACTGGACGCAAACGCAACAGATTTAATTCATAAAAATCCATTTTCTCTGATGGATTGACCATTAATGTTTTAAAATATGCTAAAGAAGAATATGTGGTTAGTTTATATGCATATTATATTGTCGAACGGGATTACAATAATTTTTTTGTAAGCATTTGAAGTTAAAGTTTTATGCGATGAGCAAGCGATTAATTACAGTTGTAGCCATTTAAAAGAAGTTGCGTATGCCACGGTTCACAGGCATAATGACCTATGTGACAAAACAAGTCGAAGAAGCCACTCTAGTTAAGAAATTACCAAGTCATTTTGAAAAAGATTAGTAGTTTGATAAAGGAACTCTCGTCCTATTGAATTTCTATAGAACCGTGGCGAAGTCGAGTGGCTCATGTGCCGCTGGTTGCTCAATTACTTTGAATGATCATTTTTCGCGAAAGAACATAGTGGAATTAGTGTGGCAGCATAACAGGAATTATTCGTAAATAAAATTTAAGCGTCAGGAATAACATGGAATTTAGGCGGTTTCTGCAATCGATCGTATACGATTACGTTCAACCGGAGAAATGAGCCCGACATGTCTTGTTTTTTGAACAAATCTCCCAGGGGGTCTATGGCAACATGGCGCCTTGCTGCTTAGCATTCGCTATATTGGACAAATAAATAGTGTTATAGAATTATTTCGAGTGAAATGAACTGTTTATAGTAATTTCTTAGCTACATCGTTTTATATCAATTCAGTTTACCATATCAATTCTGTATTTTGCCACACTTTACCACACTTTACCACACTTTACCATGCTTATGTTAATAAATTAGATTATGATTCTTTTATATATGCAGATTATGGTAAAGTGTGGTAAAGTGTACTAAATTTTAGTGTAAGTATATGGTAAAGTGTGATCAAATGCAACAATTATGCCCACTTAATGCTTAAATAGAGCTAAAGTTTAAAAACATCTTTGTGTAACGAATATTTCAGTTGAAATTGCACTGAATATTATGCGAAGTTTGTGGTAAAGTGTGGTAAACTGAGCTTAATTTTAGCGGTTTCGTACACAGCAAAGTGCAATGATATCTTAGAAGTATATATGTGTTGTCAACTATTTGTCAACTATTTGTAATGATAAAAGTATAAGGAGAAATGTTTGGGTATCGATTATTTTTGTTGAAATCGAGCTGAACTCCTCGATTCATTGTTTATTTATGTTCCTTGACATATCAGCTCTTTTATAACACGGGTGCCAGTTGTAACTTGAGATGAATTCGAAGCCTTGGGTAATTATTCTATTGACAAGTTTTTAATGAATGCAACTGGTGAAAGAATTTTTTCCCCCTTGCTGCAAACAATTTGTTCTGTTCTTTTGGGCATTAACTTAAGACAATTTCTTCCCGACTTTTCTCTTTATATCAGCATGAATGGTCAAATATTTTAATGATTTGCGCAAGTGCAGGGTATACATTATCCTTCATGATAGGTCTGCAATAAAGTTATCGGCAGATTTTAATTTTACGTGTAGGTTTTGTGTCAGAATTATAAATTCATCATGGAAATACAGAGAGCGTGCGCAGCTTTTAAATCGACAATAATTTTGAACCTGATTTCCGCGTAGTGACAGTTAACATTACGACGTCATGGTGACGTCATGTAATTAACCTTTAAAATTATCGTTTGTTGTTAGCGATCAATATATGTGTTAAATGTATGTGAGATCACTTTGCGCAGTCGTGGGTAAAATATACTGTTTCTCTGCAACGAAAAATGTACGGAGAATTATTAACGTAAATTCAGACAATCATTGACAAAATTAGTTGAAACGACTTGAGTGAATCATGCCATGTTAATTGCTAGGCCTCTTTTTTTGCATGAATTGCTATCCCCCGTCCCCCCTTTTCAATGTTGATACTCTGAACATTTAAATGTAATGGCAGGTGACTGAGTGCAAATTGCAAACGTTTTGAGGTCCACAACATTGAAGTGGGGGAAGGGGGAACATGAAACCATTTCATGTTAGCTTTGTTTCAAGAATTATGTCAATGATTGTCTGAGAACAAACTGGACGCAAACGCAACAGATTTAATTCATAAAAATCCATTTTCTCTGATGGATTGACCATTAATGTTTTAAAATATGCTAAAGAAGAATATGTGGTTAGTTTATATGCATATTATATTGTCGAACGGGATTACAATAATTTTTTTGTAAGCATTTGAAGTTAAAGTTTTATGCGATGAGCAAGCGATTAATTACAGTTGTAGCCATTTAAAAGAAGTTGCGTATGCCACGGTTCACAGGCATAATGACCTATGTGACAAAACAAGTCGAAGAAGCCACTCTAGTTAAGAAATTACCAAGTCATTTTGAAAAAGATTAGTAGTTTGATAAAGGAACTCTCGTCCTATTGAATTTCTATAGAACCGTGGCGAAGTCGAGTGGCTCATGTGCCGCTGGTTGCTCAATTACTTTGAATGATCATTTTTCGCGAAAGAACATAGTGGAATTAGTGTGGCAGCATAACAGGAATTATTCGTAAATAAAATTTAAGCGTCAGGAATAACATGGAATTTAGGCGGTTTCTGCAATCGATCGTATACGATTACGTTCAACCGGAGAAATGAGCCCGACATGTCTTGTTTTTTGAACAAATCTCCCAGGGGGTCTATGGCAACATGGCGCCTTGCTGCTTAGCATTCGCTATATTGGACAAATAAATAGTGTTATAGAATTATTTCGAGTGAAATGAACTGTTTATAGTAATTTCTTAGCTACATCGTTTTATATCAATTCAGTTTACCATATCAATTCTGTATTTTGCCACACTTTACCACACTTTACCACACTTTACCATGCTTATGTTAATAAATTAGATTATGATTCTTTTATATATGCAGATTATGGTAAAGTGTGGTAAAGTGTACTAAATTTTAGTGTAAGTATATGGTAAAGTGTGATCAAATGCAACAATTATGCCCACTTAATGCTTAAATAGAGCTAAAGTTTAAAAACATCTTTGTGTAACGAATATTTCAGTTGAAATTGCACTGAATATTATGCGAAGTTTGTGGTAAAGTGTGGTAAACTGAGCTTAATTTTAGCGGTTTCGTACACAGCAAAGTGCAATGATATCTTAGAAGTATATATGTGTTGTCAACTATTTGTCAACTATTTGTAATGATAAAAGTATAAGGAGAAATGTTTGGGTATCGATTATTTTTGTTGAAATCGAGCTGAACTCCTCGATTCATTGTTTATTTATGTTCCTTGACATATCAGCTCTTTTATAACACGGGTGCCAGTTGTAACTTGAGATGAATTCGAAGCCTTGGGTAATTATTCTATTGACAAGTTTTTAATGAATGCAACTGGTGAAAGAATTTTTTCCCCCTTGCTGCAAACAATTTGTTCTGTTCTTTTGGGCATTAACTTAAGACAATTTCTTCCCGACTTTTCTCTTTATATCAGCATGAATGGTCAAATATTTTAATGATTTGCGCAAGTGCAGGGTATACATTATCCTTCATGATAGGTCTGCAATAAAGTTATCGGCAGATTTTAATTTTACGTGTAGGTTTTGTGTCAGAATTATAAATTCATCATGGAAATACAGAGAGCGTGCGCAGCTTTTAAATCGACAATAATTTTGAACCTGATTTCCGCGTAGTGACAGTTAACATTACGACGTCATGGTGACGTCATGTAATTAACCTTTAAAATTATCGTTTGTTGTTAGCGATCAATATATGTGTTAAATGTATGTGAGATCACTTTGCGCAGTCGTGGGTAAAATATACTGTTTCTCTGCAACGAAAAATGTACGGAGAATTATTAACGTAAATTCAGACAATCATTGACAAAATTAGTTGAAACGACTTGAGTGAATCATGCCATGTTAATTGCTAGGCCTCTTTTTTTGCATGAATTGCTATCCCCCCGTCCCCCCTTTTCAATGTTGATACTCTGAACATTTAAATGTAATGGCAGGTGACTGAGTGCAAATTGCAAACGTTTTGAGGTCCACAACATTGAAGTGGGGGGAAGGGGGAACATGAAACCATTTCATGTTAGCTTTGTTTCAAGAATTATGTCAATGATTGTCTGAGAACAAACTGGACGCAAACGCAACAGATTTAATTCATAAAAATCCATTTTCTCTGATGGATTGACCATTAATGTTTTAAAATATGCTAAAGAAGAATATGTGGTTAGTTTATATGCATATTATATTGTCGAACGGGATTACAATAATTTTTTTGTAAGCATTTGAAGTTAAAGTTTTATGCGATGAGCAAGCGATTAATTACAGTTGTAGCCATTTAAAAGAAGTTGCGTATGCCACGGTTCACAGGCATAATGACCTATGTGACAAAACAAGTCGAAGAAGCCACTCTAGTTAAGAAATTACCAAGTCATTTTGAAAAAGATTAGTAGTTTGATAAAGGAACTCTCGTCCTATTGAATTTCTATAGAACCGTGGCGAAGTCGAGTGGCTCATGTGCCGCTGGTTGCTCAATTACTTTGAATGATCATTTTTCGCGAAAGAACATAGTGGAATTAGTGTGGCAGCATAACAGGAATTATTCGTAAATAAAATTTAAGCGTCAGGAATAACATGGAATTTAGGCGGTTTCTGCAATCGATCGTATACGATTACGTTCAACCGGAGAAATGAGCCCGACATGTCTTGTTTTTTGAACAAATCTCCCAGGGGGTCTATGGCAACATGGCGCCTTGCTGCTTAGCATTCGCTATATTGGACAAATAAATAGTGTTATAGAATTATTTCGAGTGAAATGAACTGTTTATAGTAATTTCTTAGCTACATCGTTTTATATCAATTCAGTTTACCATATCAATTCTGTATTTTGCCACACTTTACCACACTTTACCACACTTTACCATGCTTATGTTAATAAATTAGATTATGATTCTTTTATATATGCAGATTATGGTAAAGTGTGGTAAAGTGTACTAAATTTTAGTGTAAGTATATGGTAAAGTGTGATCAAATGCAACAATTATGCCCACTTAATGCTTAAATAGAGCTAAAGTTTAAAAACATCTTTGTGTAACGAATATTTCAGTTGAAATTGCACTGAATATTATGCGAAGTTTGTGGTAAAGTGTGGTAAACTGAGCTTAATTTTAGCGGTCTCGTACACAGCAAAGTGCAATGATATCTTAGAAGTATATATGTGTTGTCAACTATTTGTCAACTATTTGTAATGATAAAAGTATAAGGAGAAATGTTTGGGTATCGATTATTTTTGTTGAAATCGAGCTGAACTCCTCGATTCATTGTTTATTTATGTTCCTTGACATATCAGCTCTTTTATAACACGGGTGCCAGTTGTAACTTGAGATGAATTCGAAGCCTTGGGTAATTATTCTATTGACAAGTTTTTAATGAATGCAACTGGTGAAAGAATTTTTTCCCCCTTGCTGCAAACAATTTGTTCTGTTCTTTTGGGCATTAACTTAAGACAATTTCTTCCCGACTTTTCTCTTTATATCAGCATGAATGGTCAAATATTTTAATGATTTGCGCAAGTGCAGGGTATACATTATCCTTCATGATAGGTCTGCAATAAAGTTATCGGCAGATTTTAATTTTACGTGTAGGTTTTGTGTCAGAATTATAAATTCATCATGGAAATACAGAGAGCGTGCGCAGCTTTTAAATCGACAATAATTTTGAACCTGATTTCCGCGTAGTGACAGTTAACATTACGACGTCATGGTGACGTCATGTAATTAACCTTTAAAATTATCGTTTGTTGTTAGCGATCAATATATGTGTTAAATGTATGTGAGATCACTTTGCGCAGTCGTGGGTAAAATATACTGTTTCTCTGCAACGAAAAATGTACGGAGAATTATTAACGTAAATTCAGACAATCATTGACAAAATTAGTTGAAACGACTTGAGTGAATCATGCCATGTTAATTGCTAGGCCTCTTTTTTTGCATGAATTGCTATCCCCCCGTCCCCCCTTTTCAATGTTGATACTCTGAACATTTAAATGTAATGGCAGGTGACTGAGTGCAAATTGCAAACGTTTTGAGGTCCACAACATTGAAGTGGGGGGAAGGGGGAACATGAAACCATTTCATGTTAGCTTTGTTTCAAGAATTATGTCAATGATTGTCTGAGAACAAACTGGACGCAAACGCAACAGATTTAATTCATAAAAATCCATTTTCTCTGATGGATTGACCATTAATGTTTTAAAATATGCTAAAGAAGAATATGTGGTTAGTTTATATGCATATTATATTGTCGAACGGGATTACAATAATTTTTTTGTAAGCATTTGAAGTTAAAGTTTTATGCGATGAGCAAGCGATTAATTACAGTTGTAGCCATTTAAAAGAAGTTGCGTATGCCACGGTTCACAGGCATAATGACCTATGTGACAAAACAAGTCGAAGAAGCCACTCTAGTTAAGAAATTACCAAGTCATTTTGAAAAAGATTAGTAGTTTGATAAAGGAACTCTCGTCCTATTGAATTTCTATAGAACCGTGGCGAAGTCGAGTGGCTCATGTGCCGCTGGTTTGCTCAATTACTTTGAATGATCATTTTTCGCGAAAGAACATAGTGGAATTAGTGTGGCAGCATAACAGGAATTATTCGTAAATAAAATTTAAGCGTCAGGAATAACATGGAATTTAGGCGGTTTCTGCAATCGATCGTATACGATTACGTTCAACCGGAGAAATGAGCCCGACATGTCTTGTTTTTTGAACAAATCTCCCAGGGGGTCTATGGCAACATGGCGCCTTGCTGCTTAGCATTCGCTATATTGGACAAATAAATAGTGTTATAGAATTATTTCGAGTGAAATGAACTGTTTATAGTAATTTCTTAGCTACATCGTTTTATATCAATTCAGTTTACCATATCAATTCTGTATTTTGCCACACTTTACCACACTTTACCACACTTTACCATGCTTATGTTAATAAATTAGATTATGATTCTTTTATATATGCAGATTATGGTAAAGTGTGGTAAAGTGTACTAAATTTTAGTGTAAGTATATGGTAAAGTGTGATCAAATGCAACAATTATGCCCACTTAATGCTTAAATAGAGCTAAAGTTTAAAAACATCTTTGTGTAACGAATATTTCAGTTGAAATTGCACTGAATATTATGCGAAGTTTGTGGTAAAGTGTGGTAAACTGAGCTTAATTTTAGCGGTTTCGTACACAGCAAAGTGCAATGATATCTTAGAAGTATATATGTGTTGTCAACTATTTGTCAACTATTTGTAATGATAAAAGTATAAGGAGAAATGTTTGGGTATCGATTATTTTTGTTGAAATCGAGCTGAACTCCTCGATTCATTGTTTATTTATGTTCCTTGACATATCAGCTCTTTTATAACACGGGTGCCAGTTGTAACTTGAGATGAATTCGAAGCCTTGGGTAATTATTCTATTGACAAGTTTTTAATGAATGCAACTGGTGAAAGAATTTTTTCCCCCTTGCTGCAAACAATTTGTTCTGTTCTTTTGGGCATTAACTTAAGACAATTTCTTCCCGACTTTTCTCTTTATATCAGCATGAATGGTCAAATATTTTAATGATTTGCGCAAGTGCAGGGTATACATTATCCTTCATGATAGGTCTGCAATAAAGTTATCGGCAGATTTTAATTTTACGTGTAGGTTTTGTGTCAGAATTATAAATTCATCATGGAAATACAGAGAGCGTGCGCAGCTTTTAAATCGACAATAATTTTGAACCTGATTTCCGCGTAGTGACAGTTAACATTACGACGTCATGGTGACGTCATGTAATTAACCTTTAAAATTATCGTTTGTTGTTAGCGATCAATATATGTGTTAAATGTATGTGAGATCACTTTGCGCAGTCGTGGGTAAAATATACTGTTTCTCTGCAACGAAAAATGTACGGAGAATTATTAACGTAAATTCAGACAATCATTGACAAAATTAGTTGAAACGACTTGAGTGAATCATGCCATGTTAATTGCTAGGCCTCTTTTTTTGCATGAATTGCTATCCCCCGTCCCCCCTTTTCAATGTTGATACTCTGAACATTTAAATGTAATGGCAGGTGACTGAGTGCAAATTGCAAACGTTTTGAGGTCCACAACATTGAAGTGGGGGGAAGGGGGAACATGAAACCATTTCATGTTAGCTTTGTTTCAAGAATTATGTCAATGATTGTCTGAGAACAAACTGGACGCAAACGCAACAGATTTAATTCATAAAAATCCATTTTCTCTGATGGATTGACCATTAATGTTTTAAAATATGCTAAAGAAGAATATGTGGTTAGTTTATATGCATATTATATTGTCGAACGGGATTACAATAATTTTTTTGTAAGCATTTGAAGTTAAAGTTTTATGCGATGAGCAAGCGATTAATTACAGTTGTAGCCATTTAAAAGAAGTTGCGTATGCCACGGCTCACAGGCATAATGACCTATGTGACAAAACAAGTCGAAGAAGCCACTCTAGTTAAGAAATTACCAAGTCATTTAGAAAAAGATTAGTAGTTTGATAAAGGAACTCTCGTCCTATTGAATTTCTATAGAACCGTGGCGAAGTCGAGTGGCTCATGTGCCGCTGGTTGCTCAATTACTTTGAATGATCATTTTTCGCGAAAGAACATAGTGGAATTAGTGTGGCAGCATAACAGGAATTATTCGTAAATAAAATTTAAGCGTCAGGAATAACATGGAATTTAGGCGGTTTCTGCAATCGATCGTATACGATTACGTTCAACCGGAGAAATGAGCCCGACATGTCTTGTTTTTTGAACAAATCTCCCAGGGGGTCTATCGCAACATGGCGCCTTGCTGCTTAGCATTCGCTATATTGGACAAATAAATAGTGTTATAGAATTATTTCGAGTGAAATGAACTGTTTATAGTAATTTCTTAGCTACATCGTTTTATATCAATTCAGTTTACCATATCAATTCTGTATTTTGCCACACTTTACCACACTTTACCACACTTTTACCATGCTTATGTTAATAAATTAGATTATGATTCTTTTATATATGCAGATTGTGGTAAAGTGTGGTAAAGTGTACTAAATTTTAGTGTAAGTATATGGTAAAGTGTGATCAAATGCAACAATTATGTCCACTTAATGCTTAAATAGAGCTAAAGTTTAAAAACATCTTTGTGTAACGAATATTTCAGTTGAAATTGCACTGAATATTATGCGAAGTTTGTGGTAAAGTGTGGTAAACTGAGCTTAATTTTAGCGGTCTCGTACACAGCAAAGTGCAATGATATCTTAGAAGTATATATGTGTTGTCAACTATTTGTCAACTATTTGTAATGATAAAAGTATAAGGAGAAATGTTTGGGTATCGATTATTTTTGTTGAAATCGAGCTGAACTCCTCGATTCATTGTTTATTTATGTTCCTTGACATATCAGCTCTTTTATAACGCGGGTGCCAGTTGTAACTTGAGATGAATTCGAAGCCTTGGGTAATTATTCTATTGACAAGTTTTTAATGAATGCAACTGGTGAAAGAATTTTTCCCCCTTGCTGCAAACAATTTGTTCTGTTCTTTTGGGCATTAACTTAAGACAATTTCTTCCCGACTTTTCTCTTTATATCAGCATGAATGGTCAAATATTTTAATGATTTGCGCAAGTGCAGGGTATACATTATCCTTCATGATAGGTCTGCAATAAAGTTATCGGCAGATTTTAATTTTACGTGTAGGTTTTGTGTCAGAATTATAAATTCATCATGGAAATACAGAGAGCGTGCGCAGCTTTTAAATCGACAATAATTTTGAACCTGATTTCCGCGTAGTGACAGTTAACATTACGACGTCATGGTGACGTCATGTAATTAACCTTTAAAATTATCGTTTGTTGTTAGCGATCAATATATGTGTTAAATGTATGTGAGATCACTTTGCGCAGTCGTGGGTAAAATATACTGTTTCTCTGCAACGAAAAATGTACGGAGAATTATTAACGTAAATTCAGACAGTCTGAGAACAAACTGGACGCAAACGCAACAGATTTAATTCATAAAAATCCATTTTCTCTGATGGATTGACCATTAATGTTTTAAAATATGCTAAAGAAGAATATGTGGTTAGTTTATATGCATATTATATTGTCGAACGGGATTACAATAATTTTTTTGTAAGCATTTGAAGTTAAAGTTTTATGCGATGAGCAAGCGATTAATTACAGTTGTAGCCATTTAAAAGAAGTTGCGTATGCCACGGTTCACAGGCATAATGACCTATGTGACAAAACAAGTCGAAGAAGCCACTCTAGTTAAGAAATTACCAAGTCATTTTGAAAAAGATTAGTAGTTTGATAAAGGAACTCTCGTCCTATTGAATTTCTATAGAACCGTGGCGAAGTCGAGTGGCTCATGTGCCGCTGGTTGCTCAATTACTTTGAATGATCATTTTTCGCGAAAGAACATAGTGGAATTAGTGTGGCAGCATAACAGGAATTATTCGTAAATAAAATTTAAGCGTCAGGAATAACATGGAATTTAGGCGGTTTCTGCAATCGATCGTATACGATTACGTTCAACCGGAGAAATGAGCCCGACATGTCTTGTTTTTTGAACAAATCTCCCAGGGGGTCTATGGCAACATGGCGCCTTGCTGCTTAGCATTCGCTATATTGGACAAATAAATAGTGTTATAGAATTATTTCGAGTGAAATGAACTGTTTATAGTAATTTCTTAGCTACATCGTTTTATATCAATTCAGTTTACCATATCAATTCTGTATTTTGCCACACTTTACCACACTTTACCACACTTTACCATGCTTATGTTAATAAATTAGATTATGATTCTTTTATATATGCAGATTATGGTAAAGTGTGGTAAAGTGTACTAAATTTTAGTGTAAGTATATGGTAAAGTGTGATCAAATGCAACAATTATGCCCACTTAATGCTTAAATAGAGCTAAAGTTTAAAAACATCTTTGTGTAACGAATATTTCAGTTGAAATTGCACTGAATATTATGCGAAGTTTGTGGTAAAGTGTGGTAAACTGAGCTTAATTTTAGCGGTTTCGTACACAGCAAAGTGCAATGATATCTTAGAAGTATATATGTGTTGTCAACTATTTGTCAACTATTTGTAATGATAAAAGTATAAGGAGAAATGTTTGGGTATCGATTATTTTTGTTGAAATCGAGCTGAACTCCTCGATTCATTGTTTATTTATGTTCCTTGACATATCAGCTCTTTTATAACACGGGTGCCAGTTGTAACTTGAGATGAATTCGAAGCCTTGGGTAATTATTCTATTGACAAGTTTTTAATGAATGCAACTGGTGAAAGAATTTTTTCCCCCTTGCTGCAAACAATTTGTTCTGTTCTTTTGGGCATTAACTTAAGACAATTTCTTCCCGACTTTTCTCTTTATATCAGCATGAATGGTCAAATATTTTAATGATTTGCGCAAGTGCAGGGTATACATTATCCTTCATGATAGGTCTGCAATAAAGTTATCGGCAGATTTTAATTTTACGTGTAGGTTTTGTGTCAGAATTATAAATTCATCATGGAAATACAGAGAGCGTGCGCAGCTTTTAAATCGACAATAATTTTGAACCTGATTTCCGCGTAGTGACAGTTAACATTACGACGTCATGGTGACGTCATGTAATTAACCTTTAAAATTATCGTTTGTTGTTAGCGATCAATATATGTGTTAAATGTATGTGAGATCACTTTGCGCAGTCGTGGGTAAAATATACTGTTTCTCTGCAACGAAAAATGTACGGAGAATTATTAACGTAAATTCAGACAATCATTGACAAAATTAGTTGAAACGACTTGAGTGAATCATGCCATGTTAATTGCTAGGCCTCTTTTTTTGCATGAATTGCTATCCCCCCGTCCCCCCTTTTCAATGTTGATACTCTGAACATTTAAATGTAATGGCAGGTGACTGAGTGCAAATTGCAAACGTTTTGAGGTCCACAACATTGAAGTGGGGGAAGGGGGAACATGAAACCATTTCATGTTAGCTTTGTTTCAAGAATTATGTCAATGATTGTCTGAGAACAAACTGGACGCAAACGCAACAGATTTAATTCATAAAAATCCATTTTCTCTGATGGATTGACCATTAATGTTTTAAAATATGCTAAAGAAGAATATGTGGTTAGTTTATATGCATATTATATTGTCGAACGGGATTACAATAATTTTTTTGTAAGCATTTGAAGTTAAAGTTTTATGCGATGAGCAAGCGATTAATTACAGTTGTAGCCATTTAAAAGAAGTTGCGTATGCCACGGTTCACAGGCATAATGACCTATGTGACAAAACAAGTCGAAGAAGCCACTCTAGTTAAGAAATTACCAAGTCATTTTGAAAAAGATTAGTAGTTTGATAAAGGAACTCTCGTCCTATTGAATTTCTATAGAACCGTGGCGAAGTCGAGTGGCTCATGTGCCGCTGGTTGCTCAATTACTTTGAATGATCATTTTTCGCGAAAGAACATAGTGGAATTAGTGTGGCAGCATAACAGGAATTATTCGTAAATAAAATTTAAGCGTCAGGAATAACATGGAATTTAGGCGGTTTCTGCAATCGATCGTATACGATTACGTTCAACCGGAGAAATGAGCCCGACATGTCTTGTTTTTTGAACAAATCTCCCAGGGGGTCTATGGCAACATGGCGCCTTGCTGCTTAGCATTCGCTATATTGGACAAATAAATAGTGTTATAGAATTATTTCGAGTGAAATGAACTGTTTATAGTAATTTCTTAGCTACATCGTTTTATATCAATTCAGTTTACCATATCAATTCTGTATTTTGCCACACTTTACCACACTTTACCACACTTTACCATGCTTATGTTAATAAATTAGATTATGATTCTTTTATATATGCAGATTATGGTAAAGTGTGGTAAAGTGTACTAAATTTTAGTGTAAGTATATGGTAAAGTGTGATCAAATGCAACAATTATGCCCACTTAATGCTTAAATAGAGCTAAAGTTTAAAAACATCTTTGTGTAACGAATATTTCAGTTGAAATTGCACTGAATATTATGCGAAGTTTGTGGTAAAGTGTGGTAAACTGAGCTTAATTTTAGCGGTTTCGTACACAGCAAAGTGCAATGATATCTTAGAAGTATATATGTGTTGTCAACTATTTGTCAACTATTTGTAATGATAAAAGTATAAGGAGAAATGTTTGGGTATCGATTATTTTTGTTGAAATCGAGCTGAACTCCTCGATTCATTGTTTATTTATGTTCCTTGACATATCAGCTCTTTTATAACACGGGTGCCAGTTGTAACTTGAGATGAATTCGAAGCCTTGGGTAATTATTCTATTGACAAGTTTTTAATGAATGCAACTGGTGAAAGAATTTTTTCCCCCTTGCTGCAAACAATTTGTTCTGTTCTTTTGGGCATTAACTTAAGACAATTTCTTCCCGACTTTTCTCTTTATATCAGCATGAATGGTCAAATATTTTAATGATTTGCGCAAGTGCAGGGTATACATTATCCTTCATGATAGGTCTGCAATAAAGTTATCGGCAGATTTTAATTTTACGTGTAGGTTTTGTGTCAGAATTATAAATTCATCATGGAAATACAGAGAGCGTGCGCAGCTTTTAAATCGACAATAATTTTGAACCTGATTTCCGCGTAGTGACAGTTAACATTACGACGTCATGGTGACGTCATGTAATTAACCTTTAAAATTATCGTTTGTTGTTAGCGATCAATATATGTGTTAAATGTATGTGAGATCACTTTGCGCAGTCGTGGGTAAAATATACTGTTTCTCTGCAACGAAAAATGTACGGAGAATTATTAACGTAAATTCAGACAGTATATATTTGGCTAATAATAAAAAAATGAATTCAAAGTTCAATGTCATGACCTTAATTAATGTTATCTAATTTTAGTAATTTATTATATATTGTTTTTTAATCTTTTGAAGTGTTGAATACAATATGTGCAATATGTTGGGTTGGACGAATATTGCGTTGACATTATTTTTGGTTTTTATCACTGAAATACTGTGTAGTAACGAAAGAAAGGATCTTTATTGTGGAGGTACGAATACTCAATAGTTAAAATAAAATGTTATAATGTTTGAAATACATGTATAAACAAGAATCGTGAAACCTAGACTCAGCTACCACAGGTAGCCTGAGTAATTGTACACTACGTACATCTCATGTAAACTTGTAATTGAACTTCCACTGGTCACTGATGTCATAATTTATGTTTACCGTATCCGTATTTACCACTGATCTATATATATATATATATATATATATATATATATATACTGTATATATACAGAGATCATATGTATATGCAGAGATTATATATATATATATATATACAGTTTATATAGAGATCAGTGATATTTACCCATAATTCTTAATTCTTAATTTTGTGCACTCAATGGTATGCTATAATTAACAGAACACATGATCTCAAAAGCACAAGACTTAAAATACACTTCAAATAAACGACAAATTTTTTAAGTAAACATGTTTCGGCAACTGACTTATGCCATCTTCAGTACTTAAGCAGTAATGGATTAAAATATTTACAAGCAGTATTTATGTAACTTAATTAACCTGATTTGTATTACAATGGTGATACTAAATCTAAATATAAAATTCTAACACGATGTGACGAACTGAGGAGAATATTGACAAGGTGACATGTCATTCTAATGAAGGCGTCTAGCATAAAAAACAAGTATAGAAATTCTAATTATAGTGGTGGAGATGTAAGAGGGAGAGAGAGGAGGGAAGGGAAAAAAACCCTTGAACGTTTAGGTCCGGTTTGGTTTTCTTAATGTATAGAGCTTCCTTTAGTTTCAGTGTGATGGCAGACAGTTTGTCGTGTCTAGAATGTTAAAGCATGATGAGTTGTATTGGATTTTATGTAACGGGAGTTACATCCCGCGCAAGAAAATTGATATACCACGTTAGATCTAAGTTCACTAGGGATGGGATCCTTAAAACTAAAAAGGTTTTTTATTTTGTATGAAGAAAACACTAGTTTGATGTCTAAGTCGGTGCAGAAACGTTGAACAATTGACTTAAGTCGGCGTTGCGTATTAATTTTTGAGTAAAATCCAATATATGGAAGTTTAAAGTAGCGAGTTTCATGTTTGTTGTCGTCTGTTTCGCTAGTTGTGTCCGAAATATATTCTTTGAGGTCTTCTTGAAAACCGAAATCCGTCTTGTTTATTTTGCGGGTCCTATCAAGTAATGTTTTGATCATGTTCTAAGCTTTTAGGGTGAAGGAAAATTCGAGTGTAGAATATACACATTTTAAGACCAAACCAGTTGCGAAAAATGCAACTGGTCCCGGTTTGGTCTTAAAATGTATATATTCTACACTCGAATTTTCCTTCACCCAAAAAGCTTAGAACATGCTATATAATCGAGTGAAATGCCCGAGCATATATATATATATATATATATATATATATATATATATATGCTCGGCCTCAAAATAACAGCCCAGACAAATTTACATGTGGTAAACTTTTTGGACGTTACTTTCGACCTTCAAAACGGAAAATGCAAGCCTTATAGAAAGCCCATTGTATGTAAACAAGCAATCAAACCACCCACCTAGCATTTTAAAACAGCTACCAACATCAATCAGCAAACACATTTCCTTTCTCTCATTGGACAACACAATATTTAAGGAATCCGCACCAATTTAACAAAATGCATTAAGACACAGTAATTTCAATCAGGAATTAAATTACACACAGCAAAACCCACAACAACCACGCAAAAACCGACATCGCAATATCATTTGGTTCAATCCACCATACAACAAAAACGTAAGATCAAACATAGGACGCAGCTTTCTTAACCTAATCGACAAACATTTCCCACCAGAAAACAAACTCCATAAAATTTTCAACAGAAATGCAATAAAAGTCAGTTACAGTTGCATGAACAACGCCAAGTTCACAATCATGAAGCACAAGGCACACATACTTAAAAAAAATCGGGTACAAAATGAAAACACAGCCAGTTGCAACTGCAGGGATAAAAGCAAGTGCCCACTTCATGGACAGTACCTGACAAATAGCATAGTATACAAAGCAACTGTTTCCACAAGCGACATAAATTACACAAAACACTACATTGGCATGACAGAAAACAATTTCAAAGAGCGATACAGAAATCACACTAAATCTTTCCAAAACAAAAAATATTCAAACGAAACCGAACTTTCGAAACACGTCTGGGATTTAAGGTGGCAACATACAGTTTCTAGAAAAATGGAAAATACAAGTTTGAGAGTCCAAAACACGTGCAGAAACAATTCGGAAAAAGAATAAAACTAAATGTTATGCATAGTTAAACATTTTGGTCCAATCAAAAACTGTTACCAAATAAATAGCAACAGTTGTTGCTATGGCAACAATGACGTCTCAAAATGGCTGCCAATTACCCTTCAAACTAATTTAATTCGAAAAAACTTTTGGTGACCTCCCATTTCTTTTTATTAAAACTTTTCTTGAAGTAGGAGTAATCAACAGGCCGATTTAAAAAAATTCTGTAGATCCAATTTTTTTAAAAATTAACGAACATGATTTTTTCGGAAAAAAAATTATTCCTTCTACAGAATTTTTGTAAAATCGGCGTATTGATTACTCATACGTCAAAAAAAGTTTTAATGGGAAAAAAATTGGGGGTCACCAAAGTTTTTTTCGAATTAAATTAGTTTGAAAGGTAATTGGCATCCATTTTGAAACGTCATTGTTGCCATAGCAACAACTGTTGCTATTTATTTGGCAACAGTTTTTGATTGTCAGAATATTTAACTATGCAAAACATTTAGTTTTATTGTTTTCCGAATTGTTTCTGATGTGTTTTGGACACACAAGCTTGTATTTTACATTTTTCAAGAAACTGTATGAAGCCACCTAAAAGTAAAGAAACAAAATTTCAACATAACCTGGTCTATTGGTCTATTTTAAAACGCGCGGCTCCCTATATATATATATATATATATATATATATATATATATATATATATATATATTTCGTTGTTTGTAGTAGATAAAAGAGTGCTCAAAATATATATATAAATATATATATATATAATTTGTTAAAAAAAATTAACGTTACTACTCCGAGTTTCACGCGTTAAGCGATCATCAGGCAACTGAAAAAGTTTCACTTTAACTTCTGTTTATATTGCGTGGCACGCGTGAGATCGCGGCACACGTGACATCGACGCACGCGCGAGATTGCGTGGGATAAGTTCGAGAGATTGTTCCCGGATGTGCATCTGTTCCTGGGCGGCGGACGTTCCCAGCATAAAATTTATTTTCATGCCGGCATTTTGAAATTAGCTCCGATCGTTTGTTGAGCAAGTTCGCCTTGTTAGCTTTCAGAATAACCAGCTTTTCTTCCAAGCACAGATTACAGCGGCTTGCTCCGCTTGTGTAAGGGGTGGTGCGTTTTACAACAGACCAATTTACGTGGAACGATTTCCCTTTTGATTTTAAGTCCCAAACGTACTTTGATAGTTCAGTTTCGTTCTTGTATTTCTCGTCATGGAAAGATTTCTGGTAGTTGTTGAAGCGTTGCTTGAAGTTGTTGGCTGTCATTCCTATGTATTGTTTTGTTGCACTCTGTCGTCTATTGTAAACGACTACTTGAACTATTACATATATATACACAAACAATAAGTGGGCTTACCTCAAATCTTGATGCTCGCTACTGTCAGTTCCTCGCCTGAAGATCGCCCAGCGTGAAACTGACAGTAGCGACCATCAAGATTTGAGGGAAGCCCACTTATTGTATTTTTGTTCTATCTTTACGGTATTGAGCACTTTTCGACATTTCGCGAACAACACTTTGTTTTTTGATCATCGTTTGTTTGCCTGATGATCGCTTAACGCGTGAAACTCGGAGTAGCAACGTTAATTTTTTTTAAATAATATATATATATATATATATATATATATATATATATATATATATATATATATATATATATATATATATATATATACATATACATATATATATATATATATATATATATATATATATATATATATATATATATATATATATATGATCTAGTGTAAAATATAAAATTTCGGCTGCAGACTGTCAGCCTTCCTCAGCTACTAAAAAAAATAAATTATATTTTACACTAGATCAGATTTTTAATAAAATATTTTTAATATATATCTATATATAGACTTGGATCAAGGTTAATTATCTGACCATTATAGTTTTATTTTTTTAGTTTGTAAAATTATTACTGATGAAGTCAAATGGGATATATCACAAGTAGATCCAAGAAAAACTTTAGAAGTTTGTGCTTAGATTTTATGTTGTTGTGAAATATTCAATTTAATTAATTTGCTTGTGGTTATTAAAACTTATTACAGTAACACAAGAAACTGTTGTAAATATCTTTTTTGAACCCTGCTAATAGAACTTTGTAATTATTAGCCTATGTTGGACTTTCTCTGTTTTAAATTATGTAATTTTGAAATTTTTTGTTCTTGGATGGTAGAATATCTGCATGTTTACAACAAATTACTAGAAATTTCTGAAATGTTTCCAGATAGTTTCAGAATAGTGTTATTAAAAGTTAAAAAATTATACTTTTTTTGTATTTTAGGTTGAAAGTTTTCGAATTGATTCCCATGGAAATCAAATGAGTAAATCGGTTAGTATAAAGGGGCCGTTTACATGAATCCGGATTGAGTTTCAATCCGGATTGATAAGTGAAGTCAATCCGTGTTTACATGGGAATTGGGTTTCTGGATTGAAATCCGCCTGTCGCCTGAAATGCGTAAATATTAGAAAACACGCATGCATGCATTGTTTGTTCCAGTCCTCTCTGTCACGTTTTTCATTCCGGAATGAAACTCGCACCGCGTTTACATGATTCCGGAACGAAATTTCAATCCGGAATGAGATTTCAATCCGGAATGAGAAACGGATTGAACTCAATCCGGAATGAAAATGTAAACAGATAAAGGGGTTTGATCAGAAGCGGAATGAGTTCAATACGGATTGAAACTCAATCCGGATTCATGTAAACGGCCCCTAAGAAAACAACTCAGAAAATCAGGGCCGGGTCATTCTTTACACACATTGCTTTACACACTCCACACATTATGGCGCACATCTGCCTCCGGCTCTGGTGTTGAGTTATTCTGTACTGGCATTACGTAACACTGACAAATATTGCACCATGTGCTGGGACTGGGAGCAGAACCTGTTTTCCTTTGTTTCGTTTCTGAGAGGGAAGAATAGGTTTATTGTGCTGCTGTATTTGTTGTTTTCCAAGTTGGAAAGAGTTCGAAAATTATATGTTAAACGCATATGGGAACTGGCAACTTCCTTAACTCTTTCCTGTCCGAATCGATCTTCAGTATTTTATTGTGGCGAACGATTCACCTCGGGGGTCTGGGGATGCAGCCCTCGGACAGGAATGAGTTAGTTCTGTCTAAAGTTTCAGGCAATCCCGATCTAAAGGCTTTGGGACATCAGGTGGAAACAAGAAACAACAATTTCGACAAGGATTTTAGTTCAAAACATACTCAACGAATTATTATATAACCGTCGAATTAGACCTGAAGTTATTGCAGTAGCTATTGTAGAGCGTAAATGGCCTCAGACTTGTAACGGACACGTTTTTATGGCACGTGGGCCTATCGCAATTATGTAGTATATATTTATTTATTTTCCATATTACCTCTATTGATGTTTTACATCCACTCTCGCTAACACCATCCATTTCCTGACATGCATTTCTTTACAGTACATGCATCTTGCATGTTTTTAACTTTTTTCACCTGTCCTTGTAACCTATAGCCACTGCCGTACGTGCAAACATGTACAGATCAATTGATACAGTGCGTAATGTTCTTCTAGATACCCTATGCTCGATCGGAAACGCATTTATCTGAGATTTTGGAAAATGTCTGCGAAAGGATGAACAATTACGCGGAGTCAACTGACAAAAAGACTGGAAGAAAAACTTACATAAGAACTTCTTCACGTAATGGAGAGGGTGTTACACTTGAAAACATATCTTTGAGTGGTGATATTGCTAAAGCTTTAAAATTTGCGGTAAGAAACCTATAACCGTGTACTGAGTTAACTGTTCTGATTCATTGCAAACGTAGTTTGTTATTAACGATTCTTCAATTTATTATAGTGTGAAAGTGTTATAGAAGATCATGAAGACACGATTCTTGAATTCTTTAAAAACGAAGGCCAACATGAAGTTGAAGAGCTTTGTGAAAGACGAACAGGTAAGTTGCATTTTCCGCAACTGGTCCCGGTTTGGTCTTAAAATGTATATATTCTATACTCGAATTTTCCTTCACCAAAAATCCCTAGACCATGTTATGTAATCACGAGTGAAATGCCCAATATTACTTCGAACAGGTATATAGTTATAGCTATGGTTGCATTCGCAGTCATTTCATCTTATGCATATTGTGAAAATTATTATAGGTTTGGTGCGCAAAATAGCGGATCCAGTATATCGGTCAGATAACGAAGAATACTTCTCATTAAAACTAGCGTGTTTTTTTGCTACTGTCTTTCCCAAGCTTATGAGTCAAAGGGAAGGTGTTGGGTTGCATGATGACCCTTCCATCCTCGGACTTAGGTCCATTTGTGAGGCCAGCGCTGACTGTTGCAGAGGTTTTAATAAGCTTTTGGGTTAGGAAGACGGCCGAGTTACACTGTATATTTAATAGATAATTACTGAGGACAGGTGAACGGCATTATTTAATATACTGCATGCCAGCTGAGGGCGTAACTGTTATAATTACAAATCAATTAAGTGTCAAATGTCGTCTAAAATATTACGCTGTTTTTGAAAAAGAAACGCTGATTTTAAACGCTTGTAAACGTGAAGCGAAACGCTTGTAAACGAGCTGGCTGCAAAATTTTTAATATTGCAGTTTGCTTGCCGAAAGACATAAACAGGCTGAAATAGTTGCCGATATAATGCATAGGATTTGGCAAGGGTCAGTAATTATAATTTATAAACGTATACTCTTGTAATTATAAACGTATACTCTTAACAGAAAGCAAAACATGGTAGAAAAAAAATCAAGGCCATATCGGCATATCGTTTATTGATGCCGACATGCAAAAACTCTTTACTACAATCCTGGACAAAATTCACGTTGACAGAACGAATTACGGTGTTCCCCTCCCCCCTACTCAATGACACAACATTGACGTTGGGGAAAGGGAAAGGGAAAGGGGAAGGGACATTTTATTTTAGCTGAAATGAAGACAAAGAAAGATATTCGCAAATCAACAACAAAGACATTATGGTGTCCAGGGCCGCCGAGAGAAATTGTGGGTCCCGGGGCAAGTTATCGATTTGGGGCCCCTGATGACGTCACATGGGTCGATTTGGGGCCCCTGATGACGTCACACATCATAGGGTCGTGTCTACGTGTTCTCAATTAGTCCCCTGGGTTGTCTAAAAATGAAGTTCGTGTTACTGATCTTTACGCCTTCTGGGCCTCATTCATGTTTTCTTACGGGGGCCCTTCTCAAGTTGGGGGCCCGGAGCAAATTGCCCACCCAAGCCCCCCCCCCCCCCCCCGCCTCTCGGCAGGCCTGATGATGTCCACATAATTTTGTCCAGGATTGTAGTCGTTATAATTCGTAAAGTTTACATAAATGATGTTTATTGAATTTTTTATTTTATTTCATTGTTTAGATCTATGCAACAATGACGCTGATGAACGTCATAATGAACTATAAAGGAAATTTTGTCAAACCTCCTATGTCTGGATAGCTTATACAAGACTATTTTGAAATTAGACCACGATATTACTTGGCAATTTGCAATTAACTTCACTATAAAAACTGACTGGTAGAAACAGCCAATTTTAAATGGTTGTTTCAGTTGTATTTTTGACCAATAAACAACCGTAAGTATTGGTTGAAACAAGTAAAGAACGGCCAATTTAAACAAAGTATTTGGTTATTTCAGCCTAAAAGTGGCCTGCATCTGCGATGTCCAATTCAATTCATTGGTTGTTTCACCTGGTCACTGAGTCAGTTTCTGCTTGTTTTATCGCATGCCAAGTGAAAAGGTAAAATACGAGTTTAGAAAACAATAGAATAAAACCGGAATCAAATAACTATAATTGACGAGAACATAAAGGAAAAGCAAGACCAATCCTAAAAGGGCAATGCCGTACGACCGAAGGAACTATAAGTAACTATAACGAATCGCATGCAGAATATAAAGTGCGACTAACTCGTGTTGCCTCGTTGCCGCACCGCAACGCAATCACGACTATATCGTGTTATACGTAATAGTGGTAATAGCGACACTTTTCTGTTCTCGCTATTAATATTTCAAGCGCTGTAGTTCTTTTCCGTTTGAGATAACATTGATTTTTCCAAATTAACACAATAATGAACATATATATGGAGCCGTGATTTGTGTATGTATATGTAAATTTTATGTAAATGTCAAATGTTTCACCTCACAGAACTAATTGCATGGGGACACTAGTTGGCTTTCCTAACGAGGAAACCCGGAAAATTAACCCTCGAGGCACAGGAGAGAACCAACAACTCTACTCCCACATGGGATCTATTTTTCACCGTTTTAAATTGGTTACCTCAGATCCATCTGGGGTACCGTCCTAAATTGGTTATTTTAACAATTATTTACAATTTTAAACAATAAAAATAGTTGTATTCACTTCACTTAAATGGTATAGACCACTTTCATAATGGCCGACGCTTTAAATATTTTTTATGTGCATCTAAATGAGCCTTCTTGGCCTCGTTATCAAGCAAAGATTCTTTTGAATTGCAGACACACAAATGAGGCCAGAAAGGCTTATTAAAATGCACATAAAAGAATATTCAGATTAGTCGCTATTACGAAAGTGGTCTATGTTTGTATACCGTATTTACTCTGTCGGGGACTGGGGTCTGATTACATCACCGGAAATTCCGAACATATAAAAGTGCCCTTGTTTGTTTTTGTTTCGTTCCCCGCAGGAACGAAACTGTTACTGTATTAGCTTTCCATTGACATCACAAAAGAAACTGTCATCACAGATGAAAATCGTCCAATCGTAGTGCAGTGTTGTTGACATAACTGTGATCTTATCCAATGAAATCAAAATTCCGCATAAAAAATTTAGTTGGAGGCGTGGTTAAACGCCAAAACGAAGTGAAAATATTGCTGATGTAGAGTAATTTGAAGACGTAAACAATCCCGTGCGAAGCGAATCATCAATCTTGTGCTGTAGAAAGTAGAAACTTTCCCCTCGTTGAACTCGAGAATGCATTCGTTATGTATGGCAACTGCGCGTTCCAAAAGGTCGGTCGCACTGTTTCACGCGTGTCTAATAATTTTAAAATATAGCTATTTTATGAACAATGTCAATAGTTTGAGGCTTATCATTCATTTGTGGCCCATCTAAATGGATTATTCTGATTCGAGAATTAAACTATGACCTATGACGACGAAAATGATGATAGTCCGTTATTGACCTAATTTATATTGATCCTTTTGGCCTTGGAAATTTATGGATTTGCTATTGGCGATTATTCAATAAATACCGCGGTGTCATAAATAAATCAGCTGCATGAAATTTAAATGCGACGTGCTAGCGTCTCGCAATTTTCCCAAGAAAGCAATTATTTTGGTAACGTTTTATTTTCCTCCTATAGACGGTCAGAAGAGTATTGCTACTGAATAGAAGATTTACGTTGCCAAAATAATTGCGTTCTCACGAAAATCGCGAGACCGCTAGCACGTCACATTTAAATTCAGTCGAATTTATGCGACTGCGAATAACCTGAAATAATCAATAGAGCCTGCCATCCGGACTGCGGAGGAGAGAGTAATCCGTCATGATCAGACGGTACAACGTCTGAAATGTGTGTTCGTTTTATTAGACGAAGCTTAAATTATTTTTTTGTAGTTTTATTATAATCTTCTCGCTTCAGTATATTTCTAGTTTGTTTATATGCAAAACAAAAATCGTCTAAATTAAATTTGTCGGTATGAAACGCAGGCGCGTAGTAAAAATTGTCGCGCCAGTCTACATGGGGGAAATAATTAGTTGAGCTAAAATTCGTCATTGCTGTTGAAACAGACCCTCATAAACGACTGACCGGAACGAAACAGCTATTTCTTTTAAGAAATAGTTTCTTGTTGAATGTGAGAGACCGCGAAGAGAGTGTGAGTGAGACTTGAGACAGCATTATACAATATATTCCAAATAAACTTACCAATTTAGTGACTTGTCTTGGATACGTTCTTTGGGAGGCGACGAAATTCAGGACAACTCTTTTAAGCGCCGCGGCGCTCTTTAAATTTTTAGTGTTTCGGACGAGGCGCTTATTTGAGGGCGGCGCTCTTTAAAAATTATTCAGTATTTGTAAACGATAACAAGACACCTGGGTCAGGTGTGCACTCGGGCTACTGGAAAGTGCAGAGGTCTCTATAACGCATGAGCAAAGAGGTGGGAGTGGGCTGAGGAAGATCAGATTGAAGGCTGAATGTGGTGCAGGACTATCCTGAATTGTCAATTTAAAGTGTCTAGAATTCAGGATTATCCTGAAGCCTAGGGGACTTCTCTGTCGAGTGTCCCACATGCAGGATGTTGAACTAAAAAGCATAACAAAAAACCAAAACAGTAGGGGTGTTGTGGTCAGGGTCTAGAGGCAGAAGTTTCTCCCAGGGGGATTGTGGTTAGATTTAGGGTTACTGGGGGTTGTTGTTAGGTTCAGGTTTAGAGGTGGGGGTCAGGGTTGGGTTTCATTTTCCTTACTATTCAGGATTATCTGGAATTCTAGACCATTTCACAATTCAGGATAATCATGTAAACAAATACAATAGATATAAGTGATTAAGGTCAGTAGCAGTAAGGTTTAGAAGAGAGTATGTTACAGGTCGGGATGAAGAACATTTTAAACATTGATTTCCAAAAAAAAGTTATTGATGTCATAAACATTAATTAATAATTACAGCATTAATGTAGTGATTAGAAAGTTGAGTTTTAAACCGATTAACTGAGGTGGATTAGACTACTCCAATAGTGCAGCACTTAGAAACTGAACTGTTTCTAGTGATTCTGACTGAATTATTGAGTTGCACAAAACTATTAATAGCAATATTAGTGACCTGTATAACATTTAAAATAGATAAGATCTTTCAGACATGCCAGTATGATAATGGTATAGTAGTAGATTAACTGTTTTCAGATGATCATTTGACAGATTGTATGATAAATCATCCAGCCAGTTCAAAAACTTAAAATATATTTAGTTGCCCTGCATTGTAGTCTTTCAACCTTACTGATTTTAGTTATTGTTTGAGGTGTCCAAACTTCACATGTATGTAGACCAAGTACAGATGCACTAGCAAATATGCAATAGGTGACTAGTAAAATATACCTGCACCCTACATCTATGCAATACTGTATCTTCATACAACATGAATCCTGATTCCATGTTTTTGCTTTAGAGCATGTTGAGAAGGCTCTTTGACTCTGCAGCGCTGGTACTGTAGGTGAATGTCAGACACTGTAATTTCTCTATAGAGTTTGGTACCATCAGCATATACTAACACACACTTGGTGGCTGATGTTATAATGGCCGATATGTCATTAAAGTATTACTGTATGTAATTGTATGTGAGGAACACGACTGGTTCAAAATTATTTTTCTGATGAATATCTTTTTACTCAATCTATGCATCAAAATTTATATCAAAATGAACATCACAATATGGATAACATACTTGTGACAAAATTACATTATAAATCCTAATGGACCAATAAAGCTACAATAACTGTCCATTGCCAATCTCAAACTCAAAGACAAGGAACAGTCAGTAAAAACACAAATGGTACATAAAACAATATGTGTATACAAGCTTCCTAATCAGCATAACAAATATATTTAACTCGTTTAGTAATATTAACTATTAAACACAATGATGACATAATTAATAATGCAAAAAATATAAAGACACCGTACTGTCAATGTCAACAAACTGTTTCCTGAAAGTCTGTCATCTTCATGAATGTTCCTTAATTGTGTTCTCACATCTTGGATTTTGTTTGCAATAGTTTTCATGAGGTTTTAACAGGTCCTGAGTTCAGACCAATTCAGCCAAGATCATTGAACAACGTACAGACAACTGTTACATGTAGTATTGCTGAAGCCAATATGTAGAAAACCTATGAACATTGCAATTGCTCGACCAAAGGCATTAGAAAGGCCAGTATAAAGATACAGAATGTTAGCGTTAACTCTGTACCGGCGGTATTAAATATTTATGGAATGTAGAGACCCGCTATAAAGCCATGAGAAAAATATACTGTAGTCTGTATATCGTTGTCGGTTGTAGTCCAGTTCCAGACCCAATGTCGGTTGCCACTTGGATGCGACAGCTTCGGCGGGGCTCGAAAACGTTTTGTGAACAACTGACTTCAAACACTTCCATGCCAAGCAAGCAGCTGGCAAAAACACTTCACTTTGAACTACTCGATCGAAATACCACTCCTCTATGAAAATCCGCCATGATTGAAACATTCAGCATTTGAGCTGTGACGTCATGCCTGCAGTTTCGCAAAGCCTCTTGGGGCAATATCGCGACCCCAAAAAACAAAAACAATAATCGCGAAACCTAGACTCGGCTACCATAGGTAGCCCGAGTAACAAGAAATGTTAACAACAAAATAAACATGTTTCAAAAGCGAGTTAAATGGGAGAGCATTGAAATATACTCACTTTGAACTTAAAAACACTGTAATACAGGAGAATAAATTTCCGAGGCTGATTTAAGATTGAGATGTACCATGTAGTTGTTTTTTAGTTTGGCTTCTCGAACAATTCTGTCTGACGGTGCTTCGATAAAGCGTCGCATTGTTGTGGGCACGCAGCGGCGCTTAATCGGGGGAGGCGCTTAAACGACTAAATACGGTAATGAACCATTGCACAATGATGAGAATAACAATTAAAATTGGTAGTTTCGACAACATATTTATTGGTTAAATCGACCAAATAGTAGATTTATTGAAATGACCAATTACATTAGATTAATTTAACTAAATGTCTTTCAACCAAACAATATTGGTAGTTTTGACCAAAAAAAATGGTTACCAGATCCATTTTGACTAATTTCTTTTTCTAGTTTCTACCACTCTGTATTTACAGTGTGGTCACCCATCCATGTAAGTACTATAAACCTCGTCTGATCAGGCTTAACTTCAGGGGTGAGAGGCCTAGTGCGTAGCTATTAGGGAGTTCGGGCGCGGGCGGTAGGCGGGCAACGCGAAATAACCGCCTGCCGGAGAATTCTGATTGGTTAGAATATTGATTTTTGATTTCAGGAGTTATCAGACATGAGCGGACAAATATTCAGCGAATGTATTGAGAAAGTATTGAAATTGGATTCTTTAAAGTGTTATGAAACTAAAATTAAGTTTGTCTTATTTGAAAGAACTCTTAAAATAATTGGGAAAATCAATTTACAGCTTTTTCTATCTAATCTAATCTAATCTAATCTAATCTAATCTAATCTAATCTAATCTAATCTAATCTAATCTAATCTAATCTAATCTAATCTAATCTAATCTAATCTAATCTAATCTAATCTAATCTAATCTAATCTAATCTAATCTAATCTAAAGTTCGGCTATCGTATCGCGTTTCAGATTTGATAAAGCACTCCTGTTCATATTAAAGAACATGTAGTACATGAACACAAATTCAAAGGTGCGCAAATGTTTAATGATCATATTTTTATACTGATGTCACATTCAATAAGTTCTTATTGTAATTTAATAAAATTTAAAGATTTGCACATGTCATGTACATCCCTTACTTGTCGGGAATATTTACATTGCAATTTGCAATGAATTATGATTTAGATTTACATTCCTGGCCATGCACACTGGCACAATTATTTACTAAAAATTGAAAACATTTAATACGATGTCCAGTGTCACTATAATTCCCTACTCATCCATGTCGTAGGCTTTCGAAGAGTACGAAATGGGATTGTCAAAGTGTTGAGGAGCGAATAAGTGATTTCGTTTTCTACGGCGGTAAAACAGAATTCCTCCCCCAATCGCCAAACATACGAAAAATAGAACAGTAATAACTATACCGGCCACAGCACCACCAGAGAGACCACTTGATTTATCTGAAATGAATTGGTACGACTTTTAGTCAGAAACGACAGTCAAGTGAGGAGAAACCAGACACAGTGCTAAAGAGCGATGGCTTGTTTGGCGCTAAGAACGTCGCGTCGTGTTTTAGATCTGATAAAATACGTGATGCGAGTGTTCTGAATGGCTTCAAAAACCACTCGTTATTGGAGGTTATGTTCATTAGTATTCTTTATATAAAATTGTATGTTCATTAGTATTCTTTCTGACGTCAAAAAGTTTAATCAGGCATAAAACCACGGACATGCATGGTACTGATTTCCAGTTAGTGTTTTCCTCGTGAATTATTGAGTTTTTGAAATACACGATAATATAATGCACGATATTCTCTTATTCCAAATAAACTAGCACGAACTACAATCTCAGACAATGTTCGAACACTACCTATTTTTGTCTTCTCCCCCCATTCAATGTTGTTTAGTTTCGATATTTTTACCTTGCAGCCGAAGGGAAACGCGCAAACGCATGAAATTTTCAACATTAAAAAGGAGGGAAGGGATTTGACGATAAAAGATCTTACGTGTCCTAACGATTTTTATCTGAGGTTCAATCTCAAACAATAATGTTGGGACACTTAACTACCGCCCCCTTTCCCAATGAGGTCATGCACCAATCACGTGAGTGAAAACGATCCATAGTTTATAGTTTATAAATAAGTTAATATATCTGAAATTTATTTCATACTGCATGAGCGGACTCACCTCCTCCTGTTCTAGCTTTGATCTGAGGGTTTTGATCTGAAGAAAAGAAGGAAGTCAAAGTCATGCACAGACGAACATGCAAACGATATAAGTGTTCTTCTTCTGATTTCGAACTACAGCTAAGAAGATTGAAAAGACAAGGTAAAGCTGAGTTTTTTAACCAGCTAGGCTGTATTTAAACATAGGAGGACGAACACTGACGTAAGTTCGAAGAGAAGTTGAAAAACGGGTTTAATTTGTTAAGCGAAAATGTTCCTGGGACTGTTTAAGGTGGCTCCTTACGGTTTTCCGTACATAACCGTAACCATAAAGTTGAAACAGATAAAGTTCCAGGGTTAATCGTCCATCTATGTACTCCATGTAATTTCATGTGGAGAAACTCTTATATACGTCATAAAACGCCATAAAAATTAGACAAAACCTGCATAAATTGAAAACATATGAAAACAGGTACTGACCTACAATCTCGAATGACTCTTTGTCAACCTCGAGGGAGCCAACTTTCCCCGTCTTCACCGCTTCTTCCAATGGTTGGGTGACGTTTACATTTTTAGAAAATTTTGGATTGAATACCAGTTGCAATACGGCAATAACACTTCCTTTACTATAAAATATGAATGTAGACATGATTCGTTGTAATGTACTATTTTATATGACGATGCTGGCATCTGCGGACACACAAAATGACGTTCTCTAATAAGTTGAGTATATGGTCAATGGGGCCTGTCAGTCTACGCGTGGAAATTTCGGCTAGCTTCATTTGAGGCCAAGCAACGAAAATCGTTTTTATAATACCTCGTGTTTATTCGGCCATCTTCATAAAACTACACTGTACAGATCCTGTCACGTGACACAAGCATACCTCAATGTCCATTGTCAAATACATTATCAATAAACGGCATTATAGTTTTCGTAAATTTTATAGAAGATTATCAATAAGAAATTGACAATCAGATCCCGTTCTCGATTGTACGAAACCTTCAGTGCAGATAAACACATGCCTCGCGCTATAGTTATTATTTCATTCATGGAACATTAGGCTATTTTTCGATATCACGTTTGCGATAAACTTTATCTCCATGACAAGTGTGGCGTTGTGGTGATCTTTTCATTTGGCTACAGGAATTCTACAGCACACAAATTAACTATTTTCTTGACTGCTAATTAAATCAGACTGCACCAGTTTAGCCACACCTCAAACGTCGGCTTTTTCAAAAGCACACAAATTTGTTAATGAAAGATTTATTCGCCTAGCCTGGTTGGCTTGCTTGTTGTGCTAACTGCATCATTTATCAGTTCTGGTAAGACACGAAGTCTGGTTGTTTTAAATATGAACTGTACATGAACAAGCAGAACTTGTGAATTGTTAATATGTCGAAAAAAGCTGATAAAAACAAATTTTGTAGCGTGTACGAAGCTTTTAATGCCAGCTCGGGTAGGCGAGCCAGCCCGGTCAATCGTGTGTAACCTCTCGGCTTAAACCCAGCCCGTAGGCAAGCCAGCCCAGTCGATCGTGTGTACATGCATGGGGAAAACCCAGCCCAGGTAACTTATATACAGCACGCCACTGTTTAAGTGCTCTTTTTATTCCTTACATTGAATGAGATTGACACTCGTCCAATGCACAGGATTTGTGTGACAATACTGACATATCATGACGTTTACTGATTTTGTACCAGAAAGCACATCCCAACATAGCACATGCATGAACAATCAATATTATGAAACATTATACAGTAAACAGATATTTACCTAAGTATATATATATATATATATATATATATATATATATATATATATATATATTATATATATATATATATATAATTATACTACACTTAAACTAATTTGCTAAACCAAATGTAAAACTCTTACCTCAGCTTCAGAACCTTTACACTTCGAAAATATTCACTGTCTTTGTAAACACTCGCCACCTTCATTACGAAAAGTAAAATTAACATGAAAACAGTCAAATACGTTTTTAGATATCCTTACAACAGACAGGCAAACAAACAAACAAACAAACAAACAAACAAACAAACAAACAAACAAACAAACAAACAAACAAACAGACAGACAGACAGACAGACAGACAGACAGACAGACAGACAGACAGACAGACAGACAGACAGACAGACAGACAGACAGACAGACAGACAGACAGACAGACAGACAGACAGACAGACAGACAGACAGACAGACAGACAGACAGACAGACAGACAGACAGACAGACAGACAGACAGACAGACAGACAGACAGACAGACAGACAGACAGACAGACAGACAGACAGACAGACAGACAGACAGACAGACAAACAACAACAAACAAACAAACAAACAAACAAACAAACAAACAAACAAACAAACAAACAAACAAACAAACAAACAAACAAACAAACAAACAAACAAACAAACAAACAAACAAACAAACAAACAAACAAACAAACAAACAAACAAACAAACAAACAAACAAACAAACAAACAAACAAACAAACAAACAAACAAACAAACAAACAAACAAACAAACAAACAAACAAACAAACAAACAAACAAACAAACAAACAAACAAACAAACAAACAAACAAACAAACAAACAAACAAACAAACTGGAATAAAAACAAAACCTCTTGGAAGAGATGGAAATCATAAACTTTCCTTTAGAAAAAAAATGAAAATTCTCGTATATGCACTTGCATATACGAGAATTTTCATTTTTTTTCTAAAAATCGGCCGTGTTGAGACGATTCTAACGATATACAACACTCCTTCAACGGATGAAAACTGCCCAAGATATTTGCTTCCAAACACTAATTTCGACTACAGTTGTTTACTTTACAATTGCGGACAAAATACCTTCGCGGTGTGTTTTATTCGAGTGTTTCAACAAACCAGATAATGGAAAAAAACTCAGAGAATGGTATAACACTTCACAGGAAGGCTTACACTAAAGGTTTAAGATTGGAGGCAAGAGAAAGACGCCAACTTTGGGTTGTTAACTTTTTAAGCGCAAACGTACACAAGTGTAAGCCAGTTGATTCCCAACGTCGGTTTCGCTAGAAGAGTAGTTTTCCAGTACAAGATAAGCTCTTTATCTCATGTATAGGAATGGATGGTATTATAGTAACGTTCTACCCACCCGCATCTGCTCCACACGACCACCAAGTGACCAAGAAGCGCTTTCAGGGCGAGCGATCCGAGTTACGCAGATCCGAGTCACGCAGTGAGAAATCAACAAACTCGTTGTATATTGTAATTTAATGCATTTTTTCCACAAATATGGACCTTCGGTATAATAACTTTTTAGATATTTAGATATTTAGAAAGTATATACGAAGAAGAGTCAAATACCACTGAAAAATCCCAATCTTCCATACCCTAACTACATTTACTCTTGAATATTTAATGAAAACAAAACAAGCAGTCTGATATCGTCCTGCCAAGCACCTTGTCAGCTGCTTGTCTCCTCGCAGGGTCCACTGATATTTTTCTCTTTACAGCTTTTACGTAAATCTGTTACAGCTGAGGATAATTGGACCTTAATAGCCCTTTATAACATATTCATCTCTAGCCTCACCCGTAGGCATTTCCAGAGTCTATTTATGTTTTAACTAATTTGCGGTCTGACAGGTAAAACACTTTTGCCATTGATAAATTGTAATATTTATTGGCATATCAGGAATACAATTTTAATGATCTTCCAAACTGTAGCTTTATTCTATAGATACGAATACGATGAAGATCACTCTTGTAATTAAGGTGAAGGGTTTTATACCGTCGTTAAAGAAGTTTAAATAATAAATAATAATAATAACCACAGTAAATAGCTGTAAAGCTCGAGAAAAAAGTCAGTGATTCATGTAACGCGAGAATTATATGTCGAGTCTCTTCGGGTATTAAATATCAACACAACCATTAACGTAAAAAAGTGTATATAATATCAAGATACTTGCCAGCGACATTACTGACTAATAACTATGTCTACGCGAAAGATCTGATCAGACATTAGGAAAGCAAAGAAAGAAAGTATTATTTCTACACATGTACAGCGTTCAATATGTCAAGTCTCTTCACCTTAATATTACACAGCTTCATGTTTACCTAGAAAGATAATATCAAGATACTTGCCAGCGACATTTATACTGCCCAATAATTATGTCTGTGAACACATAAAACACATCCGAGAAGAGAAAGACTTGATCAGACATCAACGCAGGCAGCTGACAAGATGTTCGACATAACGACATATGCTTGTTTTGTTTTCATTATATTTTCATGCTCGATGTATTCAGATGATCTGGAAGGTTGTGGTTTTTCAGCGGCACTTCTTTCTTTCTAAATATCTAAAAAAGTTATTTTACCTGGAGTCCGTGTTTGTTAAGGTTTCTCTAATATTAACAGGGACGTAGCGAAGCCTTTGTTGTTGGGGGGGTGTAAGGTGGTCATTTACCTGAATTTTAAAACATTTTGAAAATTTACCTGAAATTTCACTGTTTTACATTATGGGGCAATTGGGAGTTCTGCGTATTATTTCGCACGCAGCTATATCTTTCAATACCTTTTACCAACATCTGCAGAAAAATTGAAGTAACGTCATAGGAATACATTACCAGAAATTTGGGACAAGATGGTGGCGCGCGTGCGTATTAAGGACCATAATAATGGAGATTCTCAACCGTAAATAATAAGGAGAGCACATAATAATTCAAATTTTGCTTAAACGGTGACATATTTCTTCTTTTCCCGACTCCATCTGACTTCAGCATGGACTAAGGAACAGTTACAACTAAAAAACATTTGCTTACTTCGACGACAAAGTACTTCCCTAGCTCGTCTTATTTTTGCACTGAAAAGTGACACTATCCATAGCGTTGGCCATAGTAATCTTTGTAAACAGGTGCGAGAAATTGGCCAAATTGACCAACAACGTTACGGGCGATGCGAAGTGCCCGACTCGCGGTGCATTTGGCAGGAGTCAGTCTACTTCAACAGCACATAAAAGTCCTCATTTGTCCTTAGCATGGTACTTCCAAAAGCGTTTGAATTTGCTTGGTTTCACAGTGCTTGTGGTCGTTTACATGCACGATTTAGGCAAATTCTAAAGAACTCAATGACCTGAATAATGAAAAACATTGGAATACAGTAGAATCACACGCATTAGAAATTCTAGAATACATAATTATATTATTAGGCGAATATAGCTGCTGACAGAGAGCAGCGGCACAAATGACCCTAATTTCTGGTGATGATAAAATTTTATTTCAGAATAATGTTTAAAAGTTCAAATCCTTCTAACATTTCATGGTTGTAAAGCCTGTATATATAGTTTACGGTATTACATACTAATATTGAAAAAATAATTAAGTTGAAATGTACTTGTGTAGAATTCAAGTACGTATCTTAGTATGAATTCATCTGTGTTCTTAACAGTCAGTTAAACTTGAAAATATTTTTAGTCGATTGACAGTCGTCGGTTTTTCAATAATGACCACTTTTTGGCAAGCTTGTTTACGTCAACAGCATTGGTGATATCCTTTTCAGCGGCAAGAACCATGCAATCGTTCAAACGTTCTCCAGATATCTTGTTTCGTGAATAACTTTTCACAATCTTCATTAGGCTGAATGATCGCTCGTTCTTGACAACAAAAGGGGCGGCTTTTAGGAATAATTTGTAAACCTTTGCAGCTAACTTATTGAGACCATGGCTTTTGGGAATTTTTAAGAGCGATGTTTGCAGCTATCGTGCATGTCATGGGTTTTGCTTCTAAACCTTGTGCCTGAAGTTCATCTTGCTCCCGGTTATGCTCCTTCAATGCATACTCAAAGAAAATTGCCAATTCGCTGTGAATTGCACCACTTGATTCCAGTGAGAATGCCGACGGGAACGCAGCTACCAACTTTTGCGTGTCTTCAACTTTTCCAGTGTGAAACGAGTGTCGAAACTCGAAAAGTTTAAACCATTTTAACCTTTTGCGAAGGATGTCAGATTACAATTGCGTTTCGCTGCGGGATACGATATATGCGCGATTCCTTGGCTCGCAAATCGCGCCAGTGGCAATGAAATTTGACCCATTGCGGTGTGGAAGGGGAAAATTACACGTGTATTCAAGAGTTCAAGCCTTACATGAGCTGATATCATTTAATTTTACTGAATTTTCAGATTTCAATGTCTTTTGTCTGTCTCAATTTAACAGATTTATTTACCTGATTTTTTACCTGACTGTTTCATGATTTTACCTGAATTTGTTTCTTCACCTGAGTTGGGGGGTGTAGCACCCCCCCACACACCCCCGCTCGCTACGTCCCTGACTAATATACATCAGCCCTTTTTAGCCACGGGATATAGCGCTTCTCTTGTCTTGAAAACAATGTTTCCGAAGAAACCGTCTGGCCAGTTGAAATGCTTAGACCAAACAGTGCGCCATACTGTATCTTTGCGTTCGCACTTAACATCCTAACAATAAACATTGGCATCATTCTATTGCTTCTGGTATTAAATCTTCATCGTAAACTTCCCTATGAAGTATTGTACCGTTTTTAGGGTCTGGCTTGTTGAAACATCCGAATACAACACACCGCGAACGTATTCCGTCCTCAATTGTATGTATACTAAACAACTGTAGTCGCAAATACAACTTGTCCCGATTTGACGTCATCAGCCTTATTCGGACTCAGACTCTTTTCTCGCGGCCATGTTTTGAAAAAACATATTTTCGCCATGTTTAGAACCAAATATCTCTGGAAGTTTTCATCCGTTGAAGGAGTGTTATATATCGTTAGAATCGTCTCCATACGGCCAATTTTTAGAAAAAAAATGAAAATTCTCGTATATGCACTTTAACAATAACATATTTCGCTCTAGCATGGCCCTCCTCAAGTCAACATCACTTTCGCAACTAATGGTCTATTTTTACGGGATACAGAAATAGTACAATGCAATGTAACGTGTGTCCAGTGGGCTCTATAACTGAGTAAAATCTTTGAATTGGCTCGTCCATTGAAGACAAACTTGGGTGCACAATCAGCGGGAGTGTAGGTCTGAAGTACGTATAGTTTCAGTTTTCTACGGCGTAAGAGAATGAAACCATACGTATTCCAGGCCTATATGTTCGCCCTGTTGGTTTCAAATTTTGCTCTGTTGATGACTAGCAGATATCACTCCAGTTATATACCAGAGCTCACTGCGCGTGCCTGTTGCGAATTGAACGGATTTGTTGTTTTTTATTTTGTTTTGTTGATTATTAAGGCTATATTATTGTAAGAGTTAAACATATCGGACACGTCATAGGTCATAGCTGTGACCTTATTAGGAGAGCCGCGGTGACCAATCAGAACGTTTAGTGAGATCATGTGATTTTTGGACAGATTGAGTGTTGAGAGTGTGGCCCAGACAATGTGACGAGGAGAGAATAAACTTTACTTTCGTTTTTATCGTGGTTTTATACTTTACTTTTTTTTGGTGTTTGGGGAAAGCGAGGCCCGGATTCCCGACACTAAAAGTGGCGACCCCGGCAGGATCTCAAACGGGTTTTGATTCGGAGTAGCGAAACATTTCAAAAGCCAAGCGGATTCCAGACAGACGGCGACTGTGTAAACAAACACGTTTTAACCTTTACAAGTGAGTGCGATTGGATTTTACCACGATTGGATTTTACTACGATTGGATTTTTAATACCACAGTTGGGACGGTGAGTGATTACAGTTATTGAACGTTGGTCATTCTGAAACATTTTGGAGATTTACTTGTAACAGTATTTGTGGGCTAGTTGGTAATCAGTGTTTACATTGCTTTTATCTGCATAAATACGAACATAATAATGAGTATTAATACGGAGAAATATACTAAGGTGTTAAAGCTTGCGGAAGCCAGCCTTGGAGAGATATCAGCCATTGTGGAGAACGGAGAGCAAGATCAAGAGATCGAATCATGTTACGAACAGGTCTGTGGGTTGATAAAGAAGCTTGAACTTTCTGTGGACAAGACAAAGGATGAGATGTTAGACGCAGACGTGTCACTGGAGCAGATAATGGAGTGGGCCAACTCCCAGAAAATTAACCTAAGAAGATTTCGTGATATGCGGTCAAAATTGAAACAGTTGTTGGTAGAGATACAAATCAAAGAAGATGAGAAGGCATTGACGAAGGAAGTGGAGAAACAACGCGCCATAAATGAGGAGACTGTACGAGCTCGAGTAAACGAACAGAAAGAGATTGAAGCAGTGGCAATTCGACAGATCGAGAGAGAAGAGGACTGGCTTAGACGCAAGTTGCAAATAGAGAAAGAAGCAAGGGAACAAACAAAGGAAAGCCATTCGCCAGCAACTACTACACAGGCCGTGAAACTCCAAAAGTATACCATTACTCCATTCACAGGTGACTTCAAAGACTGGATGCGTTTCTGGAACCAGTTTTCTGTTGAAGTAGATGGCTCTAGCATATCTGAAATCAGCAAATTTAACTACCTACTTGAACTAACCAAAGGAAAACCTAGAGAGGACATCTTGGGCTTACCACACACCAATGAAGGCTACACAGAAGCAAAGCGTATTTTACTGTCAACGTACGGTAAAGACATCAAGGTTCACAAAGCATTAATCAAGGAGATTGAGAGTCTACATGCGATTACAAGTATCCACAAAACAGCAAGTATTCATGAGTTCTACAATAAGCTTTCTCGGGTGGTGAGAACACTTTCTACAATGAAAAAGTTGGATTCGGCACAAAGCACCGTGTACACGCTCATGGATAAACTTGGGCCAGTCAGAGAAATACTAGCACAATCAGATGACAAATGGGAGGAGTGGAAACTGGAGGAACTCACAGAAAACCTACGAAAATATGTTGAAAGGAACCCACTGCACACAGGGGAAGAGGAGAAGCGCAACAACAACCTTCGAGATCGAAGTCGAGAAAAACTACTTATGGGCAATGGGCAACAAAACAGGAAAATCAATATGGGATGTGTCTATTGTGGCAATGAGAACCACAAAAGTTCAAACTGTGTGAAATACTTGAGTGTGGCAAGTCGTCGAGAGATTTTGAAAAGAAACAGACTTTGCTATAACTGTACAGGAAAGGGACATACTGCATCAAGCTGTAGGTCAAGGAACTGTACCAAATGTGGGCAGAAACACCACACCTCATTGTGCGAGGAACGCAAGTCTACCATGGGAGCGGATCAGTCAAAATCTACTACAGAGAACCTGAGTAAATCGTCCACAGAGAAGGTGGGCCTGAGTGCATCAAGCAGTTCTACAACAACACTTCATCCAACTGTCAAGGCAAAGGTGAATGGTCATGAAGTTCGAATCATGATTGACACAGGAGCAAGCACTTCATATGTTTGCTCGGATCTAGTCACGAAGCTGTCACTCAGGCCAGTGCGTCGAGAGGAAAAGTGTATTGAGCAGATGTATGGGACTGTAACAAAGCGCGTGGACATTTACCGACTCCACATCCAATCAACGGTGGTGGACAACTTTGGTCTGGATGTTGACTGCATCAATGCAGAGAAAGGAGTTCTTACTTACTTACCCAATCCTAAAGTCAAAGTTCTGAAAGAGCAGTCCAGACGACTTAAGCAGCTACAATTTTGTGAGGAAGAAACAACCGACAAGTACCTACCTGTACACGTTATTCTTGGAGCTGCTGATTACCAGAGAATACGGTCAACAGAACAGCCTATCCTTGGTGAAAATCCAGATAAAGATCCAGGGGCAGAGTTCACGATGCTGGGATGGGTATTGTATGGTAAAAGTGTTTCCAATAATTCACCTGAGGAAAAGGGGTTCTTCTTAAATTCCAGCCAGAGTGAGTTCGAGAGATTGTGTTCAGTCGATGTGTTAGGCCTGGTGGAACCACCAAAAAATGAATCCAAGTTTCACGAAGATTTTAGTGAACACTTGCACCAAACAGAAGGAGGATTTTATGAAACACAGCTTCCATGGAAACCAGATCATCCAAAACTACCAGTGAACAGAGAGCTAACAGCAGCGCGATTGAGGAGCACAACAAGACGACTGGAGAAGGTTGGTAAGTTAGCTGAGTACCACATGGTCATGGAAGAACAGCTTCAAGAGAGGATTCTTGAACCAGTACCTTTAAAGCCAACGGGGGAGGTGGTACACTACATTCCACACCAGCCAGTAATTCGAGAAGAAGCTGAGTCAACGAAACTTAGGATTGTGTATGACTGTTCAGCAAAGCAAGTTCCTCAACTTCCATCTTTGAATGACTGTCTTGAGACAGGACCAGCCTTACAACCACTACTGTTTGACATTCTTTTGAGGAATCGAATGAGGAGCCATTGTGTTACTGGAGATATAAAGAAAGCATTCTTACAGATAAGGATAGATGAGCAAGACCGGGATGCTCAGAGAACGTTGTGGTACAATAACCTGACAGACATGCATATAGTCGAATATCGGTTCACAAGAGTGATCTTCGGAGCAGCACCAAGCCCTTACATCTTGGGTGCCACCTTACAGAAACACGTCAAGCAGTTCCAAACGGAATATCCAGAAACAACAAAAGCCTTGCTAGAAGACACCTACGTGGATGACGTTCAGAGCGGAGGAGATTCAGTTGGTGAACTAGAAAAGTTCAAAGAAGAAGCTACGACAATCATGAAAAAGGGAGGCTTTACCCTACACAAGTGGCACAGCGACGTCGCAGCCTTGGAATCTAAATCAGACCAGAACGTCAAAGACGATCAAAACCAAGAGATGGTGACCAGACCCATCGAAGAGTCAAGTAAAACAACCAAGATCCTGGGAGTTCCTTGGGATAAGAGTACTGATGTCCTTCATGTGGACTTCGAACCTTGCCTTCGCACAGCTTTGCCATTGACCAAACGAAAGATCTTAGCAGCGATAAACGGTGTATACGACATACTTGGTTGGGCATCTCCTGTAACAATCACCGGGAAGATCCTGTTCAGCGAGCTTTGTTTGCATAAGATTTCTTGGGATGAGCAAGTATCCGATGACATAGAACAACGATGGAACATGTGGGCTAAAGGACTCCGCGATTGCAGAAGGATCACCATACCTCGAAGCGTTGTGAATCGCAAGAAGGAGCAACTATCTCTACACGGTTTTGCAGATGCCAGCAAATTAGCAGTTTGTGCAGCAGTGTATGTTCAGGCAGCGTATTCCAGTGGAAAGACGAGCCAGAACTTGCTTGTCTCAAAGGCTCGCGTAGCTCCGAAGAACGTTTCCATACCACGCCTTGAACTCGTTGCAGCTCATACCCTCGCGAAGCTTATTAGTCATGTAAATCGGACTCTCAGTTCTTACGATATTTGGAGAAATCATTTATGGTCAGACAGCACGACAGTACTACACTGGTTAGCAAACAGGGGAACATGGTCAAAGTATGTGAGGAACCGAGTAAAAGCAATTCAAGATCTGGGAGACTTCACGTGGCGTTACGTACCAACGGATCAAAATCCGAGCGATTTGGGGACACGAGGAGTCGCACCAAAGAAGTTGGGAGATTTTTGGTTGAAAGGTCCGGAGTGGCTAGCGGACAGATCAGTATGGCCAAGTCAACCTGAGATTACAGAAACCGAAGAGGCCTCATCTGAAGCCTTGTCAAAAAAGAAAGAGAAAGTACTTCTGGAACAAGACGGGGGAGTATCGAACAACAGGAAGGAATGGGCAAATACAATGCTGAGAAAGCACAACTACTGGAAGATTCTTCGAATTACTGCCTTTATGATGAGATTCGTGCACAATTGCCAACAAAACGTGAAGCGCAAAGGACCACTAACCACAGAAGAGATCGCAGCAGCTGAAAATCGGTGGTTGAAAATCGCACAGGAAGATGGAGAAATGCAGTGTACTTTTGAACTAAAGAAGGACAACCTCGAACTGTGGAGATGTCATGGTCGCGTTACTGGCTACCATCCTGTATTCATACCCCGTAAGCATCCACTTGCAAAGCTGATCATTGAACGTTGCCATGAGGAAACATTACACGGAGGAGTACAAGCCACTATGTGCAAAGTTCGAGAGCGATACTGGATTCCTCAGCTGCGGCGGATGTCAAAGTCGGTACGGTTCGAGTGTAACAGATGCAAGAAGCTGAGAGCCAAAGCGTTGCCTTCTCCGACCACTTCCGCACTGCCGACGTTCCGAACCGAATTTACAGATCCATTCTCCACCACTGGAGTTGATTTTGCGGGACTCATGTATTACAAGACGCAGAAGAAAGAAATCGGGAAAGCCTACGTCGTCCTATTCACGTGTGCTAGCACGCGAGCTGTACATCTCAGGCTGTGCAAGGATCTCACCACAAATGAGTTTAAAAGATCACTGAAAGAGTTTGTCGCAAGGCGAGGCTTGCCAAAACAAATGGTGAGTGATAATGCAAAAACATTCGTGGCCGCGAAGAAATGGTTGGAAACCTTACAGAGTGATGACGAGATCAATAACTACGTGGCAGACAAGTCGATCCAGTGGAAATTTAACCTATCACGAGCTCCCTGGTGGGGAGGATTTTTTGAACGATTGATTGGAATCATGAAGTCAGCGTTATCAAAGGTCATTGGAAAAGCTATGCTTACTTTTGCAGAACTTGAAGAAACCTCGTTAGACGTTGAGTGCTTTATGAACAATAGACCACTCGTATATCTTGGAGAAGAAATCGAAGGCCGAGCGGTAACGCCAAACATTCTGCTCAGAGGTGAACCAGTAACATTTCTGGAAGAAAACATCGAAACATTGGGAGACGAAGCAGACGTGACACGGCGGATAAAATATTTAAAGCGTTGCCGGGAGCAGTTACGAAAACGGTGGATCAACGAATATCTGCATGCACTGGATGAGAAACAGAAACGAACCTCGAATGGAAATGAATCTAAGCTGGAAACGGGACGAGTTGTCTTGATTAAGGATTCATTGAAGAACAGTGCACAGTGGAGAATTGGACGAATCGAAGGGAAGATATTTGGAAAAGATGGAGTTGTAAGAGGATACAAAGTGCGAACCGGTAATGGATACCTAGTGGAGAGACCAGCACAGCTCGTGATTGATTTGGAAATCGGGGGTGAATCTACGAACACAAATACATGTCGGAACGCTTTCCGACATGTATTTAAAAATTAAATCCTGACGCGAAGGAATTCTTACCGAGAGTAACCGTACGAAAGGCAAAAGAAACTGCTCGAAATAGAATGGTCGGTATTGCACTGAACGAACTAGAGGAAGACTAGTTGTATAATATTAAAGCTGCACTGTATGACACTTTAATAGGGGGAGAGTGTTGCGAATTGAACGGATTTGTTGTTTTTTATTTTGTTTTGTTGATTATTAAGGCTATATTATTGTAAGAGTTAAACATATCGGACACGTCATAGGTCATAGCTGTGACCTTATTAGGAGAGCCGCGGTGACCAATCAGAACGTTTAGTGAGATCATGTGATTTTTGGACAGATTGAGTGTTGAGAGTGTAGCCCAGACAATGTGACGAGGAGAGAATAAACTTTACTTTCGTTTTTATCGTGGTTTTATACTTTACTTTTTTTTGGTGTTTGGGGAAAGCGAGGCCCGGATTCCCGACATGCCCAGCAGAAAAAATCCAAACAAAAGATCTGCTCTTTTAACCAAATGTCAACACGAAAAACTTGTACACCATGTTTTTCTTACCGCATTTTCAATTTTATCACTCGCTTTTATAAATTCATCTGACTTCTTATCACTCAATTTGTTATCCCATTCCAAGTTCGTGAAGCGTACAGACACATTAACATATTTTTCTGTGAAAGAAAAAAGAAAGTATCGAAATGCTGAAAATGTTAAATTTATTCTCAAGAAAATATTATTAAACTAAAAATAAAACTGAAAAAGAATATCAAAAAATACAATTAAAAATTCTATTAAAATCAACAGAATTACGGTATATACTGTACTTTTTTTTATTTTAACCCTTTTATCAAAGAAATATTAGTTAGAATATATGACACGTAGTTATGCGTTCGTCTTTTTATTTGCTTGGCAATATGAATATTTGTCACCGGACTACGTTTTCCGCCTGGTAGCTCAGTCGCTAACTAAATGTCTTTATATTAAATGTTTTATGCATGTTTTTATCGCTTTAATTTTTCCGCAGGTGTACTCACGTTTTGTTGGTTCTATAGTAGGAATTATTTCCGCTCCTAAAAAAGATGCAAGGCATAAGAACATTAGAGAAAACCTGGCGTCTCGTAATTGCATTATACACTTAGTAAAACTTCTCACCAACCTCGTATTCAGAAACTCATATCTCAATAAGGCCTGATTCCACTCAGGAAAATTTTCCTGGGACAGGAGAGTTTGCACTATCTTTGAATCATTAGTTCCGTCTGAAAACCAAATGCAACTTTCCTGTCCGTTCCTAGCTGTCCTGAGCGGCTAAGCCTAAGAACAATCTTTCTGTGTGGAAACAGCCTTCAGGCTGGAGTTCCACTTGGCGAAAAATGTTGCGCGAAGACAAAAGTAAAAAGCGCTTCGCACGAAAAATATCGCTTAGTGGAAAACAGCCTATAACTCATTCCTGTCCGGGGGCTTCCCCAGAGGTGAATAAAATCGTCTGGCGTTAGCCAGAATAAAATACTAAAGACCAATTCGGACAAGAAAGAGTTAAAGAGATAGTTTATAACTCATTCCTGTCCGGGGCCTTCCCCAGAGGTGAATAAAATCGTCTTGCGTTAGCCAGAATAAAATACTAAAGACCAATTCGGACAAGAAAGAGTTAAGGCGGTTTTCCACTAGGCGACATTTGTCGACCGACTCGACATTTTTCTTTTGTCTTGGCTAATTAGTTCCACTCGAGAGCTGGCGAGACAAAAGAAAATGTCGCTTCGCGCGACATTTTTCGCCTAGTGGAAAACCACCTTTAGACCCCATTCTCGAGTATGTATTCGCTTTAAGTTTGTTTTGTTGGAAAGAACTCTTCAAATAGAAAAAAAAGCTTTTTCTTTCCTTGCTTCGTTTTCAATGCATTTCAATTTGTTTGTAATGCAAATGTCACATGTTGTGACGTCACACTCAAATATAACACTTATATCGGAGGTCATGTATCTTTGGTATTATCAAACAAAATCACTTGAAATTCTACATGTTTGGTATATATATATATATATATATATATATATATATATATATATATATACACATATTTAGTATACACCCACCCATCGTCTATTACAAATCCTGCATTCTGATTGGCTACTCAACCGTTGTCTATTCGTGATGGATAACGTTTGAGAAAAATGAAAACAAACTTGAAAAAACATGGCAGTAAACTCTCGTTTTGCAGACGTTTCGGAGGAATTTTTTGAGAGTTTGATAGAAAATTCTATCCCTGAGAAAACTAAAAACGCCACAAAATATGGCATGAAGATTTTAATGGTAAGTATTTAATTAATTAAATCTGCTTTTACTTGTCGCTCACGAGTGGTTAAATAACACAACATTTTCGTCAGTTTGCACTAGAAAAACTGTATTTTTTAGAGTTGGTACAGGGTGTATACTAAAACAATTAGACAACTTGTCCTCGTTGTCTATGCGCGAATAGTCAACTCAGGCTTCGCCTTCGTTGACTATTCGCACATAGACAACGAGGACTCGTTATCTAATTGTTATATATATATATATATATATATATATATATATATATATATATATATATATATATATATATATATATATATATATATATATATATATATATATATATAAATCAACTTGCATCAAAAACACTACCAGGTATCCACCAACCTTGGCTTGCTACAATCCAGTATGACCTGGTGCTACAAATTTAAAGGAGCGGAATAGCACTGGATTTTGGAACTGTACTCCAGGTTGGGATTACCCATCCTTGATGGTATTCAAGCAATGGTCTGCTTTGTTAACACTTGTTTGTGTTTGTGTTTGTGTTTGTGTTTGTGCTCGTGTTCGTGTTCGTGTTCGTGTTCGCGTTCGCGTTCGTGTTCGTGTTCGCGTTCGTGTTCGTGTTCGTGTTCGTGTTCGTGTTCGTGTTCGTGTTCGTGTTCGTGTTCGTGTTCGTGTTCGTGTTCGTGTTCGTGTTCGTGTTCGTGTTCGTGTTCGTGTTCGTGTTCGTGTTCGTGTTCGTGTTCGTGTTCGTGTTTGTGTTTGTGTTTGTGTTTGTGTTTGTGTTTGTGTTTGTGTTTGTGTTTGTGTTTGTGTTTGTGTTTGTGTTTGTGTTTGCGTTTATATATAATATACGATATACTAAAATATCTCAAAAACGAAGCAACGAAAGAAAAAAAGTGCAAAAGATGTTACTTTGTTATTTTAAATGTTCTTTCAAATAAGACAAATTTAAGGTTCATGTCATATGCACTTGGCAAAATGAAGGAGGGCTTAAGACCCTGGTACGGTCAGATTAAACCAACTTCCTTGATAGCTAACCTGCAATGCATCCATAAATCTCCACCCTGAAGCATATCTGGGTTCCATTAAACGTATTTGGGATAATCTTAATTTGACGAATGATAAAACTTTTGCCCGTAAACAGACTGGTCGTTGGCTTGGATGAACTTGGCTTGTTCATAACAAATATCTAGGACAAAGTAAATGTACAACATTTGAAGTAAAGTAAAATAAAGTACAGTGAATATAACATTTCAATCCGTTTCTACCATGCATTTTATATAAAGTAACACAAATCAAACCATCAACCTTTGTCTGTTTTCTATCTTTGGTAAGGTAGTATTTCCATATTGATTTTGCACCTTTCGCAAACTGAAGAGTAAATGACGAAACCTGACTCGAGTTTCCGTATGAGTGTGGACTCCCCTGTGTGACGAGCTTGGTCATGCGGTATTTTTTTCCAAGGTCAATCTTTGAAAAAAAATAGACATTGTTAAAGAAAAACATTGTTAAAGCCTTTAAAAATTATTGTAACAATTGTTGTGGGGCAAATTTAATCATAGTTAATTTTTTTTGAACTCGCACGGCGCAATATTTTTTGAACCAGTACAATTCTTTTTAATAAGTATTTTGAATTTTAACTTTTAGTTGGCACAATTAACTATTGTTCTTAGAACAATAACTATATTTTTACAAGTAATCTATCATGTAATATCTTCTAATTAGAGAATGGTTGCACCCACTCAGCCAATCCCTATCGAGTATTTCAACGCTCTATATTCCATAGTGTTTTGATTCATTAAGATTAGACATAATAGTGAGCTCTATATAGAGTCCACTGCAAAGATCTTTTGTTTTCTTTTGTCATAGCACAGTGAACTCTATATATAGAGTCACTAATGAATTCAATAGAGTCACTACTGTAGTATGTATAGAATAACTTCTCCGGTAAACATGCTAGACGCAAAACCCCCCAACACATTTATAGTTAAAACTGAAACTTCTTCGTGGTCACTCGTGCTCTATGGGATATGGGCACACGTGACCATTCTCTAACCCTTACATGTGTGATTAATATCATTATTAAATAAATCTTTGAAATTTACGTTCCTGTGTGCAACAGCTGGGTGCTGCTTATAGTTACGTTTCAGTTTAAATACTGCATGTACGGACATGGTTAGGGTTGGAGTTAGGGTTAGCAAAGTTGCTCTGCGTCCTTTCCAAGCTCAGTCACCGACTGCAAGTAAGGATGGTTAAAGCCGTCACCGGTCCTTTCAACAACTATCCCACTGATTACACACAAAAATTATTATTAAACAAGAGGTTCCGCTATAATAGAGATATAGCTCCTCCCACTTCATATACGACAAAATTGAAATCTGTTGAGAAACATAATAGTTATCTACTAAAACAACAGCAGTGGAAACATGCGCATCGATTTAGTATTAGTTCCACATTTTATTTTTCAGGAAAACTGTAATAAATGTTTGAGTTAACCACTTAACTAACCATGCAAGCAGTAATGCAACGTCTATATACATTCCTTGAACTCTTAATTATCTGCTCAAAAAATTACTGTAACTTTTTTTACACTGGTTCGAAAAAATTAAACTGGCTTAAAATTATTTGAACAACTTTAAAAAACGTCTGTGAACCACCGTCTGAAGTTGCCCCACAACGTGAGAGGCGACTGGTGCTAATTGAAACTGAATTGAGTTTGCTCGTTTCAATTTCCTCACGCGCTTGTTATTTTGTGGTATGCGATTTCAGAATTTGTCCGTTTGGTTGACTGTCGTATGTTTTTCAATAGTCACCGATGGTCACCTCGACCTTTGTTAAATACTCGCTCGATCATGGTGAGATGCACATTGACGTTTCATTTTTCTACTTCTTAAATAACGTAGACATTTGTTTGCATACCTGCAAGTATTGTTCTTTTAGTGGTGATTTGCTTGTGCACCAAGCATTACCAGAATTGAAAAGGGCATATTCTGGATTCGAATCCTTATCAGAGGATGAAAGTGTAATATCTGGGTTGTCCTGCGCTTTTTCAAGTAAAGCTTTTGTACAGTCTAGATAACGATTAAAGTAAAGTAAAGTAAAGTAAAGTAAAGTAAAGTAAAGTAAAGTAAAGTGAAGTGAAGTGAAGTGAAGTGAAGTGAAGTGAAGTGAAGTGAAGTGAAGTGAAGTGAAGTGAAGTGAAGTGAAGTGAAGTGAAGTGAAGTGAAGTGAAGTGAAGTGAAGTGAAGTGAAGTGAAGTGAAGTGAAGTGAAGTGAAGTGAAGTGAAGTGAAGTGAAGTGAAGTGAAGTGAAGTGAAGTGAAGTGAAGTGAAGTGAAGTGAAGTGAAGTGAAGTGAAGTGAAGTGAAGTGAAGTGAAGTGAAGCGACTTTATTTATTGAGGGTAACATTATATGCATGACAGTATTTAGATACTGATAACCACTGATTTAACTGAGGAAACTATGGCATTGATTAAAAAAACAAAAGAAAAATTAAAAACATGTGGCCTAATTACCAAAAAAAAAACCCAACTTTTTTACTCTTATAATAGATAGTAAACTTTGGTATGTGGATGCACATGTCCTTGACGTTTTTTTGCGTGATTATTGCTCCGTTGCAAGACTGATTGGCAAAAAAATAAATAACACTTGCCGATAAATACGAAATCATTATATTATCATTAACAGTCTTGTTTGTAAAATGCCGCTCTAACAAATGAACTACTTTTAATGTTTCCAAGATATAATTTGGAAGCGAAATATCCGAACAACCAAAGCATGTAGGAAAACGAATTATTCTAGGACATTGAAAGAAATCAAACAAATCTTCCATATACATTATTCAACAAATAGATTCCATTTTGCTTTTGTCTGTTCAGTTACAGGTGGTGAAAGAAAAACTGACCCACGAGCTGCCGATACGAGTTGATGCTTTTTAAACTGTCTTCTGCGTTTTATACAGATGTATCGTCACATATGTTGACTTTAATTAGCTGCATTGATCTTTTAAGTAATAAACATGAGCAGCAGTGTTTTATCAGATTTAAAACACGAGGCGATAGCCGAGTGTTTTAGATCTGATAAAACAGGTATTGCGGATGTTTTAAATAGCTTCAAAAACGACCCATTTGGTAAGTTCATTGGCGTAGTAAGTTTGAAAGATAATGTTGTCTAAGCCAAGAAAACCAAAGCTAACGTTTTTGTAAATCAGGAGGCTTCTTTATCAGATATAAAACCACGGACATTGTACTGATTTCCTTTGTGTTTTCCTCATGAATTATTAAGGTTTTTTGAAATTCTTTTCAGACCACCAGACTTTAAAATGTAGTGTATTAACTATATGCCAAAACCACGGAACTATTCAAATAACGGGGTAGCGTATATTCCTCATGTTTAAGAAGACAAAACAAAACAACACTACAGCCTATATTACACTACAGCCTAGAGCCCTTTAATTACGAAATGGGCTATTTCAGAGAAAAAAATATTCCGAGGAAAATTCTAACAACTTTGTAATATTTAAAACATGAGCAGCAGTGTTTTATCAGATGACATATGGGGTGATGATAGTCGAATGTTTTATATATAGATTTGATAAAACACGTACTGCGCTTCAAAAATAACCTATTTGGTAAGTTCATTGACGTAATAATTCCGAAAAACAACGTTGTCTAGGCCAGGAAGATCAAAGCGAAAGTTTGTCTAAATCAGGTGGATTCTTTGTCAGATAGAAAACCATGGACATGGTACTGATTTCCTTTGTGTTCTCCTCCTACTTTATTCATTTTTGAAATTATATATATATATATATATATATATACATATATATATATATATATATATATATATATATATATATATAGTTTAAAACATATCTATGCGCGCTTGGTATTGAACACACTCACCTGCCTGACATCCAAGCAATGCCATCCGCATGCATATATTTTTATTCCAAGTTAATGGCAATATGCGAATGTAAGAAGCTTCAATGGGGTTACCTAAAATGTGAACCATGGGATATAGTGCATCGTTGTTACCTTTAAAAATCTAGAGAAACAATATAGCAAAAATGACAGTTGTCAAAATATAAAACATGGAAAATACAGTCTCTGAAATGCTATATTTCCTGCGTTTTGAGACGATATATTAAAGAATTCTGAAGGTTATGAAACGTCATTTTAAACAGTCAAAAAGACAACATAATTATTTCAAATATTTGAATACATCCAATGTTTTTATTTCATGGTATTTTTCTTATTAAGACACTGTAAGCTAACAGTCCAGTAACCATCGTGATGTTTCAGGTAAAACATCGTAAACCAGCTGAAATGTTTTCTGTGTTCCTTATCATACTATTTCTGAGCAAATATCAGGGGGGGGGGTGGCATGCCCCTCCCTGCCCCACCTCAAATACGGGCCTGATATATTCGTAAAAATCAGGCTATATCAACAATAAACCAGTTTTTTTGGGGGGTTTTTCTAAACCACACTCACGCAGTAAAAACAGTTAGAATTCATTTGTACCTAATACGTAGTTTTCCTATAAGAGTAAAAAATTCAAAGCAGTCAACCTAATGAAGACTGATTGAATGTTATAACTATAAAGGAAATCTTGACATTTTAGAAATTTTCAAAAACAAGCCCAGCTCTCGTTATGCCCTCGCTCCTCATTCACTCAGAACTCAGAAAATCGATAGAAATGTCGAAAAATAGACAGAAATTCGACCCGTCAGCAAAAATCTGGACATACATGTAAATCCATCACAGTATAATCCGGCGACAAAAATGTGGAGTAACTAACGATCTCCAGAAATCAGGCGACAAAAATGTCGGTAACTGACAATACTGTATCCAAAAATCGGTGCTCAAATCTCTAACCTCTATGCAACGATTATGTTCTGCCTCTCTGGCGCACGGCAACAATAAAACAACTTGAACCAGACAAGAAATGTTCTGATGGTTGGCATGGGGTGTCTTATCCTATCATAAATATCTTAGGGATCTATAGCTGTTGCCTATAAAAATGTATATTTACTTACCCTAACAGTGCCATGCTCTTGGTAATCAATCCAAGTGTCATTATCAGCACTAAATTGAATACTATAACTTTTCACATAATTCTCTTTCTGGTCGCCGAAAGTTCTTATCTTTGATACGAGGTTCACTTTATCAAAGTTGACCTGGACGTACTGTCCTTTTTCGTTCGTCTGTTTTTAATAAAAAGATAAAACTTTAAATTCTGTTCAAAACAGCTCATACCGTCATACGAACACGAATACGAATGTGTACATGATGCATCATAATGTGTACATGATGCATCATAATGTGTACATGATGTACCATAATGTGTACATTGATGTACCATAATGTGTACATGATGTACCATAATGTGTACATGATGTACCATAATATGTACATGATGTACCATAATGTGTACATGATGTACCATAATGTGTACATGATGTACCATAATGTGCACATGATGTACCATAATGTGTACATGATGTACCATAATGTGTACATTACCATAATGTGTACATGATGTACCATAATGTGTACATGTACCATAATGTGTACATTGATGTACCATAATGTGTACATGATGTACCATAATGTGTACATGATGTACCATAATGTGTACATGATGTACCATAATGTGTACATTACCATAATGTGTACATGATGCACCATAATGTGTACATGATGTACCATAATGTGTACATGATGTACCATAATGTGTACATTACCATAATGTGTACATGATGCACCATAATGTGTACATGATGTACCATAATGTGTACATGATGTACCATAATGTGTACATGATGTACCATAATGTGTACATTACCATAATGTTTACATGTGCACCATAATGTGAACATGATGTGCCATAATGTGTACATGATGTACCATAATGTGTACATGGTGTATCATAATGTGTACATGATGTACCATAATGTGTATAAGATGTACAATAATGTTTACAGGATATACCAAAATTTGTGCATAATGTACTATAATGTGTACAAGACGTACAATTATATGCACAAGATGTCACATAATATGTACAAGATGTACCATAATGTGTATAAAATGGAATTAGTGTAGTTAGTAAACAGTTATCTTTATGTCAGATAAAGACACGGGACAGCCAAACCAATAAAAGCACACGTTGCAAAACCTTATTTTCACTGTAGTTTATAACATACAGAAAACCCCCGTATAAAAGAACCCCTATTTTTCCAACCCAGGCTGAAATGGTTCTTATATGTTGGGTGTGTAGTGAGAAATCAGGATGGTAGGTTCTTAACAGGTTCTTATAGATGCTTTGAAAACAAATGTTCTTGATATGGTGTATTTCGTTAGAGTACATGGATCGTGTTAAAAAGCAGTTTATTAATATATCCAGATCACCGTGTATTACACTTACTACATGTATAATGAAGCAAATGAACAATAGAATAACGGTACCACCAATTAGTATTAAATAGTACTATTTTTCTGGCATTGATTTAGTATTAGTACTCTGTCTGTTTCCAAGGACCATTGAAGCATGCTCTGTACCTGTGTGTTCTGAGCTTTAGTAAGTTTTCGCATAGAAAACTGCTTCATATATTTTTCAGATTGAACTGGTTCTTATATAATGGGTGCTTAATTGACTAAATTTCTGCAGTTTCTTTTATGCGGATTTTTACTGTATTCAGAGATAATACTTTCATGTTAACTATCGTTACCTTAGCACACCATGCATTTCCAAGTTGCGATACTTGTTTAGGTCCATGATCTGGATATTTGGCGGATTTAGCTGTAATAAAGCCGTCCTCTAATCTTTGAGGTGCCTTTATCAAACTATATTGACAAACTAAAAAAAAATAGAAACACGTGATGGGATAAAAGTGACATAAAACATTGCAAAACGTAAAAAAACACGCACGCAAGAAATAGTTGCGCTGACGTATTTTGAGTAGGTTCAGTGGTTGGGTATTGTAAATCTTCCGCCAGAAGGTTATTGTTATGTCTGTCTGTCTGTCTGTCTGTCTGTCTGTCTGTCTGTCTGTCTGTCTGTCTGTCTGTCTGTCTGTCTGTCTGTCTGTCTGTCTGTCTGTCTGTCTGTCTGTCTGTCTGTCTGTCTGTCTGTCTGTCTGTCTGTCTGTCTGTCTGTCTGTCTGTCTGTCTGTCTCTCTGTCTGTCTGTCTTTACGTAACTTTGTGAATAAGTTGGTCACCAGACTAACCCATTAAATTTTGGTTGAAAATAGAAAGAGAATTTTCTGACTGTAATTTCCTCGGTGTAGAAAAAATAAGTGAAAACTGCTTGATTGTGCTCATTATGTTTTTTTTTTAAATTATTGCGCTCATTATGTTTCAATTTTTTTATTATTTAGTATTTCATTATTGTACTAGAGAAGGTATGCCGTCTCTGAGTGCCCTCTAGCTGCATTATAACATCAGACTATTATTTAAACTATAGTGTTATTAGATAGTTGTGCCGAGCTAGCATTACCGCATGCTTAGTATAGGTCATAGCACGGTTTCGAGTGCAATTTAGAAAAAACATGCACGAGTGAGTTTTTCAAAGACTATCAAAATTGTTTGAGATCTTTGAAAAACTCACGAGTGCGTGTTTTTTTTCAAATTACACGAGAAATCATGCTATTACTTATTAATAATACACATGAAAAAATTTATCATAAAGAGAATCTTTCTATCAAAATGTTTTGTTCAAATAACATACATGGAGAAAAAAAATTAATGGGAAGAACTTTTTTTCTAGTAAAAAATGATTTTTGTGCAAATTTAAAAAATTACAAAATTTGCACTGAATTACACTAAAATTGCACTCCTCTCAGCAATCAGAATTGAGAAATGTTTTCATGTATATTATTAAGAAGTTTATAACTCTATACGGCTTAGTTTAGACGCCGCACTTGTGTCGAGTCAAATCTGATTATTTAACTTAAATCCATCACAAATTCATTACAAGTCCAACCTATGAAGACAACGACAAATCTAAGTCAAACTCGCTTCAAATCTATAAGAGCATCGTGGATTATCTAACACAAGAGCGATGTGGTTCATGACGATGGGTTTTAGTCGAGTCAGATTAAATTAATTGACCAGTCATATAGCATGTAGCAAGTTACTATTAACTGGCATCATTTTGATTTAATTGGCTTTATGCCCTTCATAAACTAATCAATCACTAAACCAAATCCATCACAGATCTGACGAATAAAGACTTGCCACACTTTTGACGCATTTTAGTCGAATCTTTTATAGTTGGACTTGACTCGACACAAGAGCGACGTCTAAACAGGGCTTTCGTTTTACCGTAAGCACATCCATGAAGTCGAATTTTCATGCAAATTTGTTCTCCTTGCCAAGTTACAGGAGTTATAGAAATGCCGTCTAAGTCAATGAAACGTTGAAGGGTAGTAGTAACCACATTTATGCCATCTCGGTTTCCCTGTAGAATCTGTAGAGAAACAATCAAAATTTCGAAATTAGTCTTTAATTTAATATCAAAATACCCCGGTTAGTTCTTTTACATTAAAAATCGGGTTTTATTACAATATACACATTATCCACATAAAATAATGTATATCGTGGCGCAACATCTTTCTTTTTAAATTGAGTAAAATATTAATATATCGACGTATTCTTAACGTACACTTTGGAAACCTGAAAACGTGTATGGTCGCCAATATTCATCTTCTTCGTAGTTAATACGGAAAGATTTCACAAATTGTGGATTTCGTGTATTTAGTCCTTGAATAGAGATTTTTGTGACTCTAACCAAGCGTTCCATATCAATCTGGAAAAAAAGATCATAATTTAGGCAGGAATGAGCACTGCACGTGCATCTCAAAACTATTGAGTGTATGGCAATAAAGTTTAACAGGTTAATGGTATGTCAAATGCAAATTTATACAATAACGTGACTTCCGTGTGCATTTTCATTGGTTGTTGACGTAATATATGAACAACGAGAGCGAGCGTTTCACCGGGATATCCAAATACGAGAAAACAATGTATGAAAACACGAGCGCGAAGCCTGAGTATATTTTTGTTCGCTTGGCTGTTTTACCGATTTGTTTTGTCGTTCAACCGTTGTTCTTTAAAAGAAAATTACTATAACCAAAGCGAAATGTCATGAAATTTAGATGGCGATGTGTCATGATGTTTGTCTTCTCTTCCCATTCTCATATGTCTGTTAACTTGTGTTGAATGCGTAATTAAGATATTTGAGGAAGATCATTAGTGACTTTCATCAAATATCTTAATTACGTATGCAGGAAAAATCTATTGTAGTCTTTTGTAGCTGAGGGTGTTTCACCGGGATATCCAAATGCCATCTCGTGATCAAATGGGCCTTTATTATTGGTTAATTAGCTCATGAATTATTCATGACGTTTTTTATTAAAACAAAGTCAATCAAGATATGGTTTGGAAACTCAGCAAACTTCAAAGCATCTATAATGCATGACCTACGATTTTATATGTTAAGGCGGTCCTCACCATGCAAACGTTTTGCTTTTCGCTTATTAATATTTAAATAGCAGGGTTGAGAAAGTGAACCTAAACGCTGCTATTAGATGATTGCTTCATTATACCAAAAATACACTGTCTTCACAGTGTACAAGTTTGCATAAACGTGAACAAAAAGTTAGAACGAAGACTTTTGCTGAGTTTTCACGACATTTGTCGATTGACTATGATTAAAGGACACACACAGATGGCGTCAAATCACGTCAGATCACAGCAGCAGACTTGTTTATTATTTTCTTTCCATGCCCCAAAAAATCCTTCGATAACCACTTGAAATTTTAATATATAAAACAATTAGATTACATTTCCCTGTGTGTGTATGTACTGTAATAGACCACAGAATCTGTAGTCAAAGGATCCATCTTAAAAATCTTCTTTGGGTAAATTCGGGAGAACGCCACAGGGAAAAAAGCCAACCGCTCCAGGACAGCCAACATAGTTCAAAAAACCAACGTTGCCTTCGGTCGATCCATACAGTTCAGCAATTAATGGAATATTAAACCTTTTTTTGAAACTCTTTCCAAATCTGAGGACGTAGGTCGCTAGTCACGCCACTCAACCTTGTCTCGGTGTTGTATATTCTTGTTCTTTACACGCTGTGACGTCATCTGTAAACTATTACAGTACACACACGGAAAATGTAATCTATTTGTTAGAGTCCATTTTCCGTTGCCATGGTAACAATTCTGATGTCATTATAACGTCATTATAACGTCATCAGTAGTAATTGTGGTGTTAATATGGTATACGTTGTTTGAAGGCCTGACGTATTAATAAATAGCACTCACTTAAATCGTGATGGCGGCGGTTTATTACTATTTGCATCTTGTTAATTGATAACGTCATCATTGGTTCTACGGTATGAGACACCGTTTACACGACGCCGGTACACTTTGAAAACGGAACAAAATCATGCCGTTTAGGCCTTGCGTTTACACGATACCGGCACAAAAATAACATGAAATGTTATATGCTGTATTTGCATACCGGCATGATTTTGTTCCGTTTTCAAATTGTACCGGCATCGTGTAAACGGGGTCTGAGAGTATAAATATGGGACCTGTCTTCATGTACAACGATCACACCTGATGAATTGTCCAAACGTTGGGTCATAAACAGTAACTTTTAAGTTACATTTAAATGTACAGTATACTTTGCTAAAAGTATATATATAGTCTTTACATTGTTCAATAAAATACTGTCTTACAAAGAAATATCTTTAGGTTTGTTTTAACATGGCAACTGAAACTGAAAACGGTTCTTATGTTCAAGAGAAAGAACATTCTACAACTTACAGGAGCATGCACATATTTACCTCACATGGCTTAAATTAATATAAAGCAGTTTCCATATTCTAGGTCATCATAAAAAAAGTATCTCACCTTCATTTTGGCAGTTCCAGAGGTGTTATTAGTGCACCAAGCAAGATGATTATTATCTTGTATGATTGCCTGGTTGACACCAAAACTAGTGGCATTAGTACTCTCTGTTACTGTTACCATTGAAGGGTTTATTGGTAAGATAGATGAACATACTGAAAGAAAACATAAAGTGCAATAAACTTATTTGCGATAATATTTATAATAAACTTAATCTTAAAGTTTACTCAGTTCTTGCTGTACAAGTTGCCGTAAATGTTGATACTCAGAAAAACTCAGAGCTCTAGACGGCACTCAAACCATAGTCAATCGAGATATGGTCTGGAAACTCGTCAAACTTCAAAGCGCCTATAATGAGCTGTGATTTTATGTTGAACCGTATCTTACACCATGCACATCCTTTGTTTTAAGTTTATTAATATTTAAATAGCAAAAAAAACCGTTGCTATTGGACAATTCGTTCATTATACTAAAATACAATGTGTTCAGTGACCGTACACCGTGCACAAAAATGCATAAAGGTCAACAAGAAGATAGAACAAAGACTTTAGCTGAGTTTCCAGACCATATCTCGATTTACTATGCTCAAATCCGCAACCTACCGCGAATCCTATAGCCAAACGCTCTAAAAGTAACTCAGAATTTTTTGAGTATCGACAACTTGCGACAGTTTGTATAGCAAAAACTGAGAAAACTTTATTAACTCCAAGCTAAAAATGCTGGACCCACCAAACTTAAACATTTTAAAGTTATTTTAAAGTCGATAACCAAAGGAAATAGTTGCCCACTCATCGGTCTGGCTCATGTCAGAAGCATTCGACATTACTTGAACATTATTCGACATTATTTAACAATTATTCGCCGAAGGCGAGGTGAATATCGGTGTATAATAACCGAGACGAAGTCGAGGTTATTATTCACCGATATTCACTGAGCCTGAAGTGAATAATTGTTTTAGTATAAATACACATTTTCGTACTTTTAGGAACAACATTTCGTTTAAAATTGTTAATTTCCTCGTCTGTTGCATTGACAACTTGGCTGGCGGCCATTTTGAATAAACGCTGTAGGTGATTATCGAGAATTAATCCGAAGTAGCTCGTCCAATCAGCGCGCGTGATTTTCTATAATCACCTGTGTATTTATACTAATGAACATTATTCGACATTACTAGATCGATTTTTCGTTGAGGTATAAATACACCTGCATGTCATCGGAGATCTCGGAGAAGCAAAGGAGAGAACCAGCAACCCCGTCTAACTGGGCCTAACTTCGGTTCACAGCGGTTAGAGGTAGCGCTTTAACAGACGATTTCTTTCGGGCGTAGACCGGTTATCTCTATATATTCCTCAAAATTTATCAATGTGAGTTAATTTCCATGTTTAAATTGCCTATATTTTATCTACAATAGTTTAATTTACTATAAATTTGGCACTTTCTGCAGATAGGACTTCTGCTAAAGTTGGCTTACCATTCACAGGAAATGACGTCAACCCAGAGACACGCAAAACTTTGCGAAGTGACTCAACAAAGTTTGAGTTGTGTTGAAAGTAAAGAGTAAACTCATTTCGTATTTCACAGTTGAATCACTGCATGGGACATATTTGCGTGTCCTTGCATGAGTTGACGTCATTTAATTTCTGAGAATAATAAACCAACTATAGCAGTACAAAAATAAAACTTTAGTTGATATTAAAGCAAACATTAAAGTTAAAAGCATTAATTAGCATTATTTCTTCAACATCTCAGCAGTGCACGAACTTTGAACCTTTTTACATATAAGCAACATTAGTTTTGGTCTATCAGTATTGTTTGTCAAACATGATAACAGGGACGTGGAATGAACAACTTTTTGCAATGATAAATGAAAATTTTCATATCAGAGACATAGTGTAAAAAGGCGAGAATTGATCGAAAAACTTGTAATGTATAAACGGGTATTTAGGAGCTGGACAAAACAAGACAAGACAGAAACATTTTATTTTTATGGAAACAATCAAAAGTCACTGAAACTCTGAAAATGTTCTGAATACTAATCTAAAAGTAACCAATAAAGCGGAAAACATGCTTAACAATTACAGTGGTAATCAGCAGCAGCAATTCCTCGTTTGACCAACTATTTGATATTTAGAATTATCCGGCCCCTGCATGATAATATATTCTCGCAATTAGGGTTAATATGTTGCTACTAGCTAGGGACCGTCGACTCGATATATAGGGACCTTACAATGCTAAGACGACGATGGCGGATAAAAAGTAAAGAAAGTCACGGCTAACTAACTATTATATTTTATATTTGAGACAAAATGGTTGTAGTGTCTGTATTAAAGTCAACCTCAAGCAACTGTTCTCATCTTTTGACCGTTGACGTCGTCCCGAAGACGTGAAAATTCTCTAAGTGGCCTTATATATAAAGAGTGAGCACGGTGTTGAAATTACTCAAGGGACAAAAAATTATTCATACTCTTTGTTTCGCAATTATAACTCTTTTGTTTAAAAGACGTTGCCGTCGTATTTCGTAAGGTCCCTAATAATATATGTTCGGTAGCCAAATATACCCGAAAAAGAATTTGTTAATATTTGGAAAGCAAGTTGTTTCCGTTCATTAGTAAAATGATTTTAATCAGCCACTAATATACGCGAAGGTCGTTCACGAAACCACACCGGCGGTAACCGAGCCTATACGGCTATACCATGAAATTGATTCTTGATCTTCTTGATATTCTAACATGTAGTCAGGCAACCTCGTACCCAGGTTCTTATCTGCAAGCGGAGTTGGTTTTTACACAAATGGTATTATCCACTCTCGTTCCCAGAGCCCATGTTCCCCTTACCCAGCGGGCGGGAAACGAGGCTCTGGGATAATCCGTTCACACCATCACAGGATTCTTGTTATCTGGAAGAAGAGTAATCATCCAATGAAATATCGATGTGAAACGGATTATCCTAGAGTCTCTGGTTTCCCGGGTGGGGAACGTGGGCTCTGGGAACGAGATTGGTTATTATCAACAAGGCGAACTGTAAAATAATCTTACCCAAGTTTTGTTTACACAAGTAAGGTCGTATTCTACTGCATGATAAATCATTCCACATTCCACTTCGAGATTGCATTTCCACGCAGTTTTCGCGTCCTTGATGATCGTTAGGTTCATGGGCACCCCAGTTAACATAGTTTAATCCACTCTTATCAACCCAACTATATCCTCGTTCTCTATACCTATCATTAAGACCTGAAATAATTGTAAAAATATCCAAAATCAAAAATCATTCATCAACCATTAACGGCCTCATGTCAAAATCCAGATCATAATTTGTTGGTATTGACGAACGATCAACTCTGAAACAATTTTTTAAAGTGAATATGATATGAAACTTAAGTTTGGCTTGTTTGAAAGACACTTAAAATGACAAAGTAACATATTTTACAGTTTTTCGTTTCCTTGCTTCGTTCATGTTGAGATATTTGAGGTTGTTTGATATGAGTTATCGGAGAAGGTTATATATCTTTATTATTATTATTATTATTATTATTATTATTATTATTATTATTATCATTATTATTATTATTATTATTATTATCATTATTATTATTATTATTATTATTATTATTATTATTATTATTATTATTATTATTATTATTATTATTATTATTATTATTATTATTAAACAAAATCACTTCAAAGAGAACATGTGCATGTGCTTCTCCCAGAACACCAAACATGTAAATTTTCAAGTGATTATGTTTGATAATAGCAAAGATAGATAACCCCCGATATGTCATTATGCATGTGTGATGTCAATTGTCAAAAATTTGCATATCAAACAAACTGAAATATCTCAACAACAGATTCTGCAAAAGACATTACTCGGTCGTTTTAAGTTTCTTTCAAATAAAATAAAATAAACTTAATTTTCATTGCACGTGCACTTTAATACAAGAAGACACGACTGTCCATTCTGCATGAGCATTTTAAAAAGCAAAACACACACCAATTATAATACTTTTTGTTAAAAGTGTAATTTTAAACAAATTGGCAAAATGCCAAATTTCGACCAATTCCACCGAACAAATTTCATAGAGTTCTTATAGTATGCCCTATACATGAACGGTTTATGATAAACCATTATCGAGTGTATATCGGTGAGAAAAATTCTGTAGCAATTATTAATGAGTTTGAAAAATACAATTTCTTAAAAAGTCGAATTTGGCTGAAAAAAGTATCACGCCACCATTAAAAAGCCAATGATATCAAATTTTCTGTTATTTATGCAAATAGTAAAGAACCACTACCAAACCTGTCCATATCCAAAATGGATGTCTGTCTTGATAGAAATATATGAGGAAATCTTGTTCCTGATCGTCATGAATGCTGACTAAGTTACTGCCAAGTGAACTACAGGCATACTGTGCCTCAGACCAGGTTTTCCATTGCTCAAAATGTTGGTAGCAGTATTTGTCGTATTGACGCCAACCCTTCGGGCAAGTAGCGTTTACTAAAATAAAGAAAAACGGGGAAATATAGAAGTTTAATATATAAACTTCTAAGTGTTTGTAAATGTGATACATGCAGAACTCATTAAAAAACTCATCAATTCTGTATCACATTTACAGACACTGTCACTGAATTTAAGCTAAAAATTTAATCCTTGCGCACTTCCTTAGAAGTATGCAAAACCGTTCCCCCAGTTGCTTTCACAGGAATGTATGTAATAAGCACAGAACCCCTTTTATTGCATAAATACAAATGTTTCAGTATTTAGAAGTCATTTACTAAATTCGTGTCCCTTCTGTATCGAAATAAAGACACTGGACTTCGACTTGGGTCTGTAGGAATAAAGACACTGGACTTCGACTTGGGTCTGTATACCCGATAGAGCTAGAACGCTCTCACTTATTTTGCAAATAGTAAATATTAGTTAGATGTGAGAAAAATAATATTAAACTTGTCTCGCGACACAAATTGCGAGAAAAATTGCCTAGTGTAACACAATCACGTGACGTTTTTGTTGCAGCAATGGTTGTAGAACCAAGTTCAGTCTAAACATAGTAAGGAGTTTAACGTTTAGAGCGAATACGGTTAGTATATCTAACCGTACTTATTTCGATTGTTGTTTCAACACTGCCTACGTGGCTACGCAGCACGCTACTGTTATTTCACTATTTGGACAAGTTCAGTCTAGTTTCCGCAATTATATTGCAACATTTGATGCGTTGCGCAGTGTAACACCCCTGCCACAACTAGTCTCGCAACTCTCTGCTTTAGATGTATCCTGCGAGCAGAGCTTTCTTTTCCTTATTTCTTCGCTAAGAGAGAGGAAGAAAAGTAGGCTCTGCTGTATTCGTGACTGGTTTCCATTGCGCATGCATGTCACTTGCTTGAGAACATTTTTGCCCGACTGAAACGGAAATTGCCCGAGTATATATAAAAAAAAACACTAAAAAAACTCTGGGGGTGGGGGTGGGGGGTGGGGTGGGGTGGGGGCAGCTGCCCCTGCCCCCCGCCTCGTACGCCTATGCCTGGAAAAGTAATGTATATAATTTGCATTTGTTTCCCTGGTCTAGGTAAACACCATAATTACAAAGTGTATCGGGAAATTTTAGTACTTACTTGGAATAGTAATTTTTGGTTCACCTTAAAAGACAAAATTGAGCTGCGTATTAGAAATAGTTACAATGAGAATCAGGTTATTTACTAATTAAGGTTGCTAACCATGTGTTACGTGTTACACCATAGTAATAAGACCCACGACGCGGCAAGCTCGATGACGCGCCTTAAAAAAGGAATTCTTAATGAAAACAAAGTGAATGAATAATTTGTAATCCCAAGAGTATATATCAATGCCGTCCTCGTTCTGTAAACAACGCTATTCTCAGAATTTTTATGTCGTCTTCAGAACGACGCGAACACGCAGAGACGTGAGAGCTGTCTTCAGCTCATTTACCGTATCTTCTTTTAAATGCATGGCTTTTTAACGTTTTTAAAGCCGCGTCGTCGAGCTAGCCGCGTCATAGATCTTAAAGTCCCTATAGATTGTCTGGAAACGCAGCCAAAGTTTTTGTTCACGTTTGTGCACTTTCACGCTTGCTGAACACATTGTTCTCTAGGTATAATGAAGCAATCAGCCAATAGAAGCGCAGCTGTATATTAAATATTAATGAACGTAAAACAAAGGATTTGTGAACTTTCAGGTCATCCTCTACTTGTAGCCCATTATTAGCCGCTTTGATGTTCATCGCGTTTCCAAACAATGCAATTCTAGGGACTATATGCATGGTTACACTAATACTGTAGTTTACAAGCTTGCATACCAGTAATAATTATATACCGTAAACTCATAAAGAATCGTATAAAACTTCGTACAACGTAAAAAACATAGTAAAAAGCACCTTCTTAAATCAGGTGCATAGTTATACTATTTGGTTTGCAAGGAGGAGCTTAACCCAATTCTTTCTCATTTTCTTTGTTTTCCTTTGGTATGTATGTGTTTTTAATTCCCCGAATCTTTCTTCACATATCCTGTCGTGCATAATTTAGCCCATTTCTTCATGTTTTTGTATATTTTTTCAGGAGAGGTCTATTCCAACTTCTCCAGTCTAAAATTTCACAGCTAACTTCACTCACTCAACTTTACCCAACGTCACGTACCATTGTAAATTTGACACACAAATGAATTTTTCTGTGTACAATTAACATCGTCCCAACGGCCAAAATTGGATCCGGTCATCTTTGCCTGCGTACATGACCGCTCTCCAAGCTGACGATCAGGTTGCCCAGACGCCCAGTAGGTATATTTCGGAGAGCTGTAATCGGTAAACTTAAATGAAGAATATGGCTCATGCAGTAACCCAATCCATACGTTTCCAACAAACCTTTCCAATAAGTAAATAAGGTAGGCTGTAAACATAAAAAAATACTATTGTAAATGCAACTACTTTAAATGCAACTATTTGTAAAAATGGGAAAAATTCAACTAGACCAACGACGTGCGTTAGGGTGCATCATATACCCCTACTTTTTACTAATAGCGCTATACCGTTTCCTTAGTGGTGAGGTCCATCCTAAATAACAAAATTGTGGAGTTTGGAGTTGATTGGACAATTTGTATGGGTAGCAAGTGGCCCTTTACTATTACGGCATGTCGCATGCGACAAAAATAGCCAAGGTTTACCATATTTTGACTCAGGAAGACCATTTTGGTACCAAAAAATGCAGAATTGCCAAGTTTATATGTCACATGTTAATATTCTAAGGTCTAAAACCTTCATTTTACAAGTTATCCTCTAAACAATTTTTGTGTGGTTTTCCTGGTATCGTGACAGTCAAATTTGAGCATTTGACCATGATTTGGTTATTGTATGACATTACACAACTAATTAAATGTTTCCATTGTTATACATACATGTTTAGACATAATTATGTTTATTGTGTAAAAAACTGAAAATTTATATGACATGTCCTCCAAAATAATCTAGTACTAGTTTGTAGTCTAAACAGCCAACCATTAACATACAGTACATCAGTATAATACAAAACAGTGGTACATCAGTACAACAGGATATCCAGAATCCTAAACATTGCTACTAGTTTCCATTTAAAGAGTGAGGTACCATGAGGATGAAAATAATTTTCTCTTTCTTGTATTTGGTTGTGCATGTCTGGAGTTTTCAACTACCTGCAATACTTCCTGGTAGCGTTCTTCCTTGACAGCTGTTCCAAGAAAATCGTAACCGAGCTTGACACCTCTTTCTGCAGTATCATTTACCACACTGATGCTATTTACAATGAGCTCACAGTAGCTCTTTTGTACCCATCATCACTGTCCCAATCTGTTAGAGGTTTGTAAAGGAATTCTTGATTTATCTTCATTATTCTGAAAAAAGACCAAGAATCCAACCCAACATATCTAGAAAGATCTTGTGTTACCTCTGTTGGCATCTTAGGAAAAGTTGGCTTTCCAAACCCTGTACCATGCATGCCTCTTTGTACATAGACCATCTGCTTTAAGCTCCAACATCTTGGTGACCATCTTCTTTTTCATGTTAACATCTATTGTGTTGCTGAAAAGAGCTAGTGGTACAAGTTCCTCTGTAACATACCACATATGGTTACCAAAACACTTGATAGCTGCCGTAGCGATCACATCATCTATATCCTTATAGTTGATGAAAGAATTGATGAACAGTTGATCATCTTTGGCGCAGTTGAGGGTACAGGAGCTGTGAGCTGGCATGGGATATAGCTGAAGACTACAGACTGCACAAAACGACGCATCTGCTGTAGCTGATGAGTTGCAAATATAGCACCTTTTGGGAGTTCACCCAATATTTTAATTAGAAGGGTTTTCATTCAGCAGACCTGGTGCATTACACAAAGCACGTTGGATGGCAAAACTTCTCTATGCCATAAAACACGATCTCTTGGGTACAAAAATATTGAGTGAACTCCCAAAAAGTGCTATATTTGTAACTGATCAGCTATAGAAGATACGTCGTTTTGTGCAGTTTGTAGTCTTCAGATGCTGCAGAGAGAGGTGTCAAGCTCGGTTACGATTTTCTTGGAACAGCTGTCAAGGAAGAACGCTACCAGAAAGTATTGCAGGTAGTTGAAAACTCCAGACATACACAAGCAAATACAAGAAAGAGAAAATTATTTTCATCCTCATGGTACCTCACTCTTCTGTGTAATATCATACAATAACCAAATCATGACCAAATGCTCAAATTTGACTGTCACGATACCATAAAAACCACCCAAAAATTATGTTTTAGAGAATAACTTGTAAAATGAAGGTTTTAGACCTTAGAATAAACATGTGACATATAAACTTGGCAATTCTGCATTTTTTTGGTACCAAAGTCAAGTCTCTACGGTCTTTCTGAGTTGGGATATGGTACATCTGGGCTATTTTCGTCGCATGCGACATGCCGTAATAGTAAAGGGCCACCTGCTACCGCTAAAAATTGCCAACTCCTAACCACACAATTTTGTTATTTAGGATGGACCTCACCACTAACAAAAAGGTAGGTAGGTTCAATAGCTAGGTAGAATTCCCTTTTAGTACTGTGGCTAACGTCAGATAATTTTACTCGTCATTGGAAGGTTAAAGCAGCTCCCTTAGGGGAACGTTTATCCCTATCGAATCACTGGATCTAGCGCTGACTTGTTAATTTGCTGATGCATAATGCACAATAGGCGAGTTTCAGGGTGTTGCGCGCGCATCATTTTTCAAAAAATAACTGGCCGGCTCCACTCAAAGTAAACATACTGTTTAAAATAAGCGAAGTATAGGTACAGTTTCTGGATGTTTAACACTGTTATTCTGCTGTAGTTGGCTCGCTAGCAAGTCGCCAAGAGCCCGCGAATCCTTTGCAAAACGATGCCCGCGCAATACCCTGAAATTCGCTTACTGGTGAACGCAGGGCTATAGAGTTCGTAAATAGTAGCAGCGACTCTTTACGAAATGACAAATATAGCTGAGGCGATGTTTGACAACTTTTGTTTCTGGAGTAATGTGATATTTAATTTTTTATAACTAATAGCATAAAAAGAGTTATTAAACGTCTCGTTGGATGAAGGTCATTTAATAAAATTTAGTAGAATTTTACTAAATGACCCTCATCGAGTGGGACGTTTCATAGCTAATGCATGCACCTCTTTTTATGCTATTCCTTTGTAATATCATGTTTGCGGGAATTTATTTTGTTGTTAGTGCTCTCACCTTGTTTAAATTGACTGTCAATGCTCGTTAATTCACCGTTGTCGCTGTTGCAGGTTTTCCTCGCGTCGTCAAATGTTTTAGGAGTATTAACAAACTTGTAGCATGATTCTTTGTAAACCTTATAGTCTTTTGGACACGTAAAACTTGGAGGCCCTGTAAGAATTAATAATTAAACTAATATTATATTATATTATATTATATTATATTATATTATATTATATTATATTATATTATATTATATTATATTATATTATATTATATTATATTATATTATATTATATTATATTATATTATATTATATTATATTATATTATATTATATTATATTATATTATATTATATTATATTATATTATATTATATTATATTATATTATATTATATTATATTATATTATATTATATTATATTATATTATAATATATTCTATTCTATTCTATTCTATTCTATTCTATTCTATTCTATTCTATTCTATTCTATTCTATTCTATTCTATTCTATTCTATTCTATTCTATTCTATTCTATTCTATTCTATTCTATTCTATTCTATTCTATTCTATTCTATTCTATTCTATTCTATTCTATTATATTATATTATATTATTATTATTATTATTATTATTATTATTATTATTATTATTATTATTATTATCATTATTGTTATTCACCGTGTATTCATTCTATTTAGTGCTATAACAATTTTTTATAGATTGAAAAAAATAAATAACTTAAAAATTACGAGCAAGAAGAACGTTACCGTTGACTACTCGTGTAATGGCGTAAATGTCGGAGCGCAGAATCATGTGGAATAGTTGCCATAAGTTTAAATTTTCAAATATGAGCATCGACATTCGACAAAAAGCGACTACAGGAAATTCACCTTCAGATTCCAATTTCTTCAAAGACTAAGGTAGTACACAACATAAAATTGTGCTATAAAATCGTTTTACCTGTGGGGGTTGGTGTGTACGCCGGCGTTGTTACAATCGGAGTTCTTGATGCAGCTGAAAAAAACATTAATTTAATATTTTCAAGGAAATCCTTAATATTTAACCAGCTTGTGACGTCACTAACCTCTAAGTTAATTAGGCACAGTATTGAAACAATATGTCGGATAACACGATCGCGTTTTTCCAGAATTAAAAATGTTGTTATCAAAAGAATGTGCTAGTTAATTGGGTTACTTTAGTAAGTATCTTTATCATATGCATGACAAAATTACTACATTCCGATTGGTTGAGAGGAGTACAATTATTTTATTAATTGTACTGCAGTACAATTATTTTATTACTGAGAATTGTACTGCTCTCAAAGCCCTGGGAACGATGTTGACAATAAAATTCAAAATGGCGACCAATTCTGCAATGGAAAGTTTTCACATTTCCATCGCCTAACGGCTCGTGCAATTTTGGCAAAATTTTCAAATATCACTTGTAGTGTAAATCCTTAATTGTACTCGCTATCATATGATTACCTATACTTACTAATCGAAACGTCATAAATAAAAAACAAAAATATTTGTTGAAAAAACAAAAATTTGTGCACTTTCAAGGCACATAAATCGTAGCTCCTATTGTTAGCTGCTTTGACGTTCACCGTGTTTCCAGACAATTTAATTTCAAAGACTATATGTTTAGATATATTGGGGGATGACACCTTTCCCACCCACCAGTAAGCACAGCCCCTTTTATAACTCACTCAGTAAAGAAGCAAAACTAGATTTCACAGGGTGCAGATTGGATTCCTTTGCGTTTTTTTGTAACTGTATCATCACAGTTGGCTATTAAGAAGGCCTTTCGCTGCATTGACTTATACAACAAACCTTTTTTACAAATATAGCCATTTCTTCGGTAACAAGAAACGACATTCCATCTTCCAGCTGCCCAACGATAAGGAACAATTTCAACACACATATTCCAACTATAACGTGGTTCTTTAGTATTCCATTTGTAGTAATTTGCAGGCGAATTATCACTCCAAAAATATTTATGGTAACCATGGAAACTGTTCAGGCCTATCCACAAAGGTGTTGTTGCTCCTTTAATTTGAATTGTGAGAAATGCTTCCTCAAATCTAATGTAATAAAACAAAAAGAGCTTTAAAAGCTAGGTCAGATACATTATACAAAGATTTCGAGAAAATTGCAGTTGAATTAGGGTTAATCGTTATATCGGTTTTTGTTGTTCTAAAAACCCCATTGAACAATTTTTATTTTAATGTTAAAAAATACTTTTCTACTATCTGCTTGATAGTAATTTAAAGAAACAGATAAAAAAGCGTTAAGACTTTATCTCATTCTTTGCAAATGTAATCAAATACAAAATACAAATCATCGAAAACTCCCACGCACAAAATGGTAGCAAAGAAAACATGCTTTTGCATCTCCATTGCAGCAATCTTGGGAAAATGTATATAGTATTATGTATGGCAGAATTACACAGTAATAGAAAATAAGTTGTTGATCTTTCGGAAAAATTCGTGGAACATCTCTTGTAAATTAAAAAAAACAACATCAAGTGACTTTAGAAAATAGCAAAACAAAAACTTTATTTTTAACATACTCATCTGCAATGCTGACTAATTCTCCAAGAGCACTCGAATTTCGCCCTTTTTCACAAGCCTCCCTTGCAGATGCCCACGTTCTGTACTCGCTAGGATCTGTATGGAACTCATAACACCACTGTCCGTTTACAATCCAGCCAGGTGGGCAGTAACCATCTAAACATAAAGAACTTCTTAAACTAGCATTCGCGTACGTTACACTGAACACAACACAACACAACACAACACAACACAACACAACACAACACAACACAACACAACACGACACGACACGACACGACACGACACGACACGACACGACACGACACGACACGACACGACACGACACGACACGACACGACACGACACGACACGACACGACACGACACGACACGACACGACACGACACGACACGACACGACACGACACGACACGACACGACACAACACAACACAACACAACACAACACAACACAACACAACACAACACAACACAACACAACACAACACAATCACTATCTTATTTGCATATTACAAAAAGAAACCCAACAAATAACTTAAGAAAAATATTAACTAAATATTAATTGAAAAAATATTTACGCCATCCTTCATAATTTTTAACACATTTTCAAACAAAACAAATTTCATTTTAGGAGTGATTACACTTTAATGAGCCCAAACCATGAACGCCCACAAAATTAAAAACTATTTCCAACATTTTATCATGTTAGATAACTTCAAAAACGTGGTGTCAATAACTCAGATAATTTGTCAGATGAGGGTATTGTTTGCTTGTTTGTCAGTTTTTACGATTTTTAGATTTATTGTCATGTTGTTTTATTCTTACCCTTCCCTGGTCTTGGTGGACTAATGGTAACAAATGGATGATAGGATGCTACAAAAATTAATATAATTCTTATTTAAAAGAGCAATTACATGTAATAAACCAACACTAATACTGTATTCTGGAATCGGAGGATCTACATACGGTGATGATGAACAGGGAACAATGGTCTGAGATTGTAAAATCCAACATTACTCCGCCCTATAAGCCGCCCTGATGATGATGATGATGATGATGATGATGAACCCTGTATTATATCATATACTATATATATATATATATATATATATATATATATATATATATATATATATATATATATATATATATATATATATATATATATATATATATATATATATATATATATATATATATATATATATATATATATATATATATATATATATATATATATATATATATATATATATATATATATATATATATATATATATATATATATATATATATATATATATATATATATATATATATATATATATATATATATATATATATATATATATATATATATATATACATATATATATACATATATATATATATATATATATATATATACATATATATACATATATATACATATATACATATATATATACATATATACATATATATACATATATACATATATATATATATATATATATATATATATATATATATATATATATATATATATATATATATACTCATTAATAATTCATGAGAAAAACACAAAGAAAATCCATGTTTAATGAGTGTCTGTATATGTATGTGATACAGATTCCTCTTGATTTACATAAACTTTAGCTTTGATTTTCTCGACTTAAGCCTGTATTCTAAAAGGTCACTCACACTCACACTCACACTCATCGAGTAGCTCTTCACACTTAATCAGTGCACAATGAGTATGGGACGACACTCACACTCCAACCATTCAATAAAAGCACTCACCCTCAACTTAGGGTCTAATGGTGAGTGAAGTGTAAGTGAAAGGTACACGTCCCTTGAGCCACACTCTTTTGTATGGAGCGATATCAACATGGCTGATAGATAGGTGGCTAAACTGCATGGTTATCGTGTCTAGAAAATGTAGCACGGGTACATTTCAGTTAGCATGCGGAGACTTGTGTGAAATTTCACAACCATCAGCCAGTCGTATTATCAATCGTGTTTCCGAAGTAATTGCGCATCTGATTGTCTGAAGAATGATTACAAATGCAACTGTACATTACATTCCCTCAAGGCAAAACCAAACAAAACTCAATTTTGGAAAAGTAGCTGACTTTCCCGGTATTGTAGGCACAATTGATAGTACCCATATAAAAATACCATGTCCAGGAGGTGAACATGCTGCACTATAGTAGTATAGGACTTGGGGGTATGGGCACACTTTTTTTTATTTTGCCAAAAACAGCCTCAAAAATTTGGAATTTGACGGGAAAGGATGTTTGAGAGGGCAAACTCTTTTTTTCCACTTTTCAAAGTATAAGCAGACGGAAAAATGGGTTTTAAAAAGTACGAAAAAATTTTCCCTCTTCCGAAACGCTTGACTGTTCCATTAAAATACTTCATAAGAGGATAGTAAAGGACTTGGGGGTATGGGCACACTTTTTTTTGCCAAAAACAGCGCCAGAATGCTGGAATTTAACGGGAGAGGATGTTTGAAACGGTAAACTCTTTTTTCCCATTTTTCAAAGTATAAGCAGACCGAAAAATGGGTTTTGGGAAGTGCAGCAGACCCCAGTTTTTTGAAAACGCTTCAGAGCGATTAAGGTTACGTTTTGGTTTTAACACTCACTTCACTTAGTTTCCGGTTTCTGTTCCACTACTTTTGTTTTATGTTGATACACATGTTTTCCCACAGTTACCAGATAAATATTTTTATGTCCGTACGCGTATGAACTAACCCCATCCCCCAACAGATATCTCTTATCATCAAAGCATGAGAGTGACACCTTTTTAATTTCATAACTATCCAGCTTATGTTTTACACTTCGGATGGTTTTCATTTTTTGAAACACTTGTTTCTTACCAAATAGTGTGTCTTTGTAGTTTTCATGTCTGATTTGTTTCTTAGTGACACTCTTTTTGATTCCCTTCGCGGTTTTACCACCTGTTCCGTTGTCTTTCAGATAAGAATACATTTTACTTCTGAGACCAACGAACTCAACTATGGGAACGCCAGCTGCTTCGTCCTTCATCTTTCCAATGACTTTTTTGTTTGACTTGTTGTAGTACGACGAGTTTTCTGGATAGTCCGAATTGTCAAAGATATCTTTATCAGCCCAGAAGTCTTTGTAGACGTCTTCTGTTTCAATCTCATATGTCAAACTATCCGTGTCGGTGAACAACAACTTAGCCCTGCTTCCATATTTCTCTAACACATAGTTGTAATGAAAATGATACATTAACGTACGCTGGTCGGTTTAGTGTTAGGACTTCCCTAATCTTATGAACGGCAACCAGGTTTTCGTTGAATATTTTGGCGGACACAAAGGTTGGTTTGGAGGTTAGCTTTAACAGCTTTTCTTCATTGGTGACCAACCGAACGTCTACACGCTTTCTCAGGTTTTCCATTGTTTTACCGAAAACGCTGTTGTTCATCAGCTTGAAGAAGTCCTTTTCGAAGGCGTTCCTGGCGGCGGTTCTTTGAATAGTGTTGAAGTCGATGTACTGCTTCAGCCACTTCGATTGATTGAACAACAAAAACCCGGTGAACTTTCTTTTTCCTCATCCCAAGCCTGACGTACAGCTGTAGGTTTCCGTAGTGGACGACACACCTTTCCTTTCCCATCAAATTAGTTACCAGTTTACTGACACCACCAACGCTGACACCAAATTTTTCTTTGATTTTGGAACAATAGTCAGACAACATATCTTCCCGTATTTCCATCTTTTCGGGGGCTAACGGATAGTCGTTGTGTAGGTCGTGGAGTTTGGGAGGATACTCAAGATCAACCTCAAGTATCATTCCAGTTTGACTGTCGTCAGGAAATCCTCCCAGGTCTAAGTTTCTCAACTCAGCCTCACTCATCCACCTAAATCCACCAGTCGGAAGGCACTGACTCATGGCCCAACCATACAGATTGTTGGCCGATCCAGATACATTATGTACTTCACAGCCTCACCCTCACTATACCCCTTCATGTATGGGTTGTTTGCTTTTCCATATCTGTTGGCTATGTAGCTAACCCCACCTCTCATTCCTTTCTCGATGAACTGAAACATGTCGATGTCAGTCATTAGCTCCAACTCTATTCCTGTCATTTTCAACATGGCGTCCCATGCCAACCCAGGTGAGGTGAAGTAGTGACAGGGGTCCAGTTTATAGAACTGGACACAGGTCTTTCTAAAGTTTTCAAAGACGTCAGCCAACAACAATACATCTGATTTCAGGTATACATCATGGTAGTCCCCCATCGTTTTCATCTCAAAGGAGGTCCAAATCCCCAAAGCATGGAAGTACTGTTTGTCACTTATCGGTTCGTCATTAAGAACGCTGTAGAACTTATCCTTCGGAGGCAACTCTGTTTCATCAAACCGACTGAAGCTATCCATGTAGTCATAAGGATAAACACCTTTTGTCCTCATAAGATACAACCGATCACCGAACTACTCAGCTGTGTACCTGAACGACCCAGTCGGTAAGTTCCCAACCAACTTGTCCAATGAACTACTCATAAACTGAAGACTGTCCAGAAACACAAGGTTTCCACCTAACATGAAGGCCATGTACTTTTCCATATTATTCGGTATGACGTTAATCTCCTGTCCGAACTTTCCAATCTCACCCATGATGAGATGACTATCATAACCCCTCAGGTTGTGTAAGATGACTGGTATATTATCAGTTAATCTATGATTTCTGTTACAAAGCTGATGGGCCGATCCTCGGTACTTTCCCGTCACATGACAGTGGTCCCTAACCCTAACATCCCTCTCCCCATACTCCAGACCACAGATGTGACACTTTATAGCGTCTCTAAAGTCTACCATGTCGGAATCAGTTAGAACCATGTCCTGGTTGAAGTGCACTAGAAAACTTAGCGTGTTGTAAGCGTGTTTTAAAAACATCGATGCGTGTTTCAAAGACACGTAGGCGTGTTCTAAATACACGTAGGCGTGTTGTTAGCGTGTTGCGATATGTTAGACGTGTTGTGCCGTGTTGTAACAACACAATAACGTGTTCTAGCAACACGCTTCTACACAGAACACGCTTGTATTACAACACGCCAAAGCCGTGTTGAACACGCTTTTGGCGTGTCACTATAGCGGACAAAAATGCGTGTTCTTACAACACGTTTGGGTTTCTAGTGTGCTCTTTCCGAATACCCTTACAGTAATCCACCTCTTCCAACATCTTTCCGATAAATTTGTTGACAGCACCAGGACCTCTATACACCTGAACATCCTTACTGTATCTATCGTCATAACAACAGACAACCTTATACCCATAACCACAATCAGTATGTTTTTGGTACTTTTCCATGTACGGTCTCTTATCTTTCTTCTCTTGGTCTGAGGCTAACACCTTCGGTCTGTCAACCTTTTCCGTGATTGCCTCGAAGTCAGCGTACACAACAAACGGAACGTTTAGCTGTTTGTGGAAATTACTGTACCTCAGCACGTTCTTACCGGGGTCAGGCATCCTAACAGCCTGTTTACCGTTTACACTGATACACACAGCCTTATGCCTATCCAGAACCTCCGTTGAGCTGAAACACTGGAGGCAGTAAACACAGTAGTGTTTTTTCTCCCTGTGCCTCGTCTTATTGTACATGAACCTATCAAAGTCCTTGATGAGGACGTAATGTTTGTTGTTCCCGTTGGTTATAGTCAATAGGTTCATAAGGTCGGTGAAGTTTTCCTCTGATATGTAAACCGGAAAGGTTAGTTTGTCTTCGTAACCAAAAACGTTGATACGTATCTCGTTTTGTTTCTCCATCCGGTTGTACTGTTTCTGAGTTACAGGGAAGCTGATTCCATTGTAGTTCAGGTCGTCAATGTGGTCTCGGTACTTTGGGTCTTTGTGGGTTTCTTGGGACAGGAAACTTATGAGCCAGATGACACCACATAAAACACTTGTCATCATTATTCTTAACGTTAATCAGCCCATCTCAACTCCTTAGGGAGGTCGATGTAAGACGAGCCTTCTAGTGGGCTGTAGACAGTCAGATTGATGTAGTGACCGTCTACTGAGTTTACTGTCCAGCCAGATCCCTCGCTTATCCACCGGGCTACCCCAACCACCACCTCCTCATTCGCGGTGTCAACGTCCTGACTGATTCCGTTACCGTTGATAACAGTCCTGATGTGGCTGTTGAAGTGAGCCGTCTTATAAGTTCTACCACCAGACATTAGAAGCAATATTGGGCATTTCACTCGATTACAGATGTTCTAGGGATTTTAGGTGAAGGAAAATTCGAGTGCAGGATTTATGTATCCTGCACTCGAATTTTCCTTCACCTAAAATCCCTAGAACATCTGTAATCGAGTGAAATGCCCAATATTACTTCTAATATACCCAATTCTCTCCTGGCATTACCACCTTTATATATACAGAACTCACGATCAAGCTCTCGGCAACGGCCTCCATGGCTCAGTGGTCAGAGCATTGCACTAGAATCGCAAGGTCGTGGGTTCAATTCCTGCCGGAAGGCCTGTGTAGTTGCATTTTTCGCAACTGGTCCCGGTTTGGTCTTAAAATGTATGTATCCTGCACTCGAATTTTCCTTCACCTAAAATCCCTACCACCAGACACCTCCTTTTCAAGCGTTACAACCAGCGTTTCAGCGAACTTCAACCCCCTCATCTCAGCCAACTCCCGACGTAGTAACCGTACCACATCATTCCTGAGGGTGTTTACCTGTTCCAATGGGTACTGACTTACTACAGCACAACTGAACGACTTGGTTTTACCCCTCAAGGCTCTGTCTAACTGATTTATGTCATAACCAATCAGTCTCTCGTAGAGACGGAGGTCTTCGTCGGAATAGTCGTCATCCTGGTGGATCATGACACCTGAGCTCATCGTTATAACAGGGGTGATCATATTCCGTTAGGTGTCGTCCAAACCACTCGGTGTAGAATTTGTCCAGAGTACGATCCCAACCAAGTTCCTTATACACAATCCCGAACAGATTGTTATCAAACAGGTCCTTTGCTTTTCCCTTCTTAAGATCCCTTAGGTTACCCAGTAACTCAATCCCTATTCTTGAGCACAATCTGATGATGTAATAATTGTATCTGGATAAGTTACGACCCTTTATCAGACCCTTACTGTCCATCACTTGGAGGATCTTGGAAAAGTCCTCTAAATAATATCAACAAACTTATCCTTAACGGCTCTAGTTACCCTATTCCTCATCCAACGGTTTCTCGAGTGTCCGGGATGTTTGGGACCAACAGCTGCCCGCGATACCTTCTAACAACATATCCATACTTCGTGTCACCACACTCTGGACAGGAGAACATCTCAGTGCTTACCTTCACACGAAACCTAGAACAATCTCCACACCACAACTTCATACTACGTCCGGGCGGATCCCAGGTCGGGGGTGTTAACTCAATCCCCATTTGCTCACAGACCCATTCAACGCTTGAAGACCCGCAATCCTTCAACCCCTCCGGTAAATCCGACCAGGAAACAGACATTATAACTAAACCCTAACAAATCCCCTTAACCCCTACAAAACAAACCTAGACATCAGATACCCTCCAACCAGACCAACAGACCCAATAAACAACGTCTGATACTCTTTTATCTCACCCGATGGTTTGTAATAGTCAGACAACTCAGGCTTTGGTTGGGACAACCCAACCTGTCTTAACCTATCCTTCAACAGATCCAGAGCGTGGTTCGTTGTGTTGATGTCAGCGTTGGCGTCAGACAGTTCCTGTCTCAACCTCTGTATTCTATCCTTCCTATCCACCTCGCTCTCATACCATTTCTCCTTTGCTTTAGCCAGCTGCTCAAGGGCGTGATTGTGTCTCTTAATCTCAGCTTCATATCCGGTATGATTTAACTTTGAAAACAGGAATCCGGCACCCGCGAAGGCCAAGGCGTTAAACAGTCCACCAGCAACCACACTAGCCATATATATAACTAGAGATAATACACTTCGTTACAAAGATCCTATAATAGAATGAATATCACATCTCTTCCAGAATGGGATTCTCGTCTTTCATCCGATCGTGTCTCTTCTGTACCCTAAAGCGCCTTTCTGCCTCTTCCTGAGTTATTTCACCCGACCAGGTGGAAGGGTAAAAATGTTGCTCACCATCATACTCAATCAGTATAAAACCACCATCACCCATAGGCACTACAAAGTCATACCTCAAAAGGCATCCACCCAACCCCACTAACCCATCAAAAGTCTTCTCCCTAACCGCATCAACTCCATTAGCGCGTAGGGCATTCTGTACATCTCTCTCTCCCCTCCATAATAACCACCGGGTGTCTCGACCTCCATAATAACCACCGGGTTTGGAACTCCCTTAGACTACTTAGGTTTTGAAAAAGGGTCAACCGGTAGGTACGCCTTCGACTGGGCGTACTTAATCCCAACTGTGCTGATTCCAACGGCTAGGGCTAGTATATGTATATATATATATATATATATATATATATATATATATATATATATATATATATATATATATATATATACAGCATATATATATATATATATATATATATATATATATATATATATATATATACAGCATATATACAGCATATATACAGCATATATACAGCATATATACAGCATATATATATATATATATATATATATATATATATACAGCATATATACAGCTTATATATATATATATATATATATATATATATATATATATATATATATATATATATATATATAATAGTTAAAGTAGTCGTTTACAATAGACCACAGAGTGCTCGATACTTTTGAAGGTAGAGCAACATAGATTTTATTTAAAAAAATGAACGTTGCTACTCCGAGTTTCACGCGTTAAGCGATCATCAGGCAACTGAAAAAAGTTTCACTTTAGTTTCTGTTTATATTGCGTGGCACGCGTGAGATCGCGGCACACGTGACATCACCGCACGCGCGAAGTTCGAGAGAATGTTCCCGGATGTGAATCTCTGTTCCTAGAGCGGCGTGAAACTCGGAGTAGCAACGTTCATTTTTTTAAATAATATATATATATATATATATATATATATATATATATATATATATATATATATATATATGTACAGCCTCCAACGAAATTCTCGGATAGATCTTTTACCTTTTTTTAAGGACTTGTGACATGTTTCGTTTGACCAGTTCAGATGCTATATTTAATTGTTTTGTAACCTTGAATATCCTAGCAATTTACCTGAATTTCATCATGGTAAATAGATGTTGAGAGGCGACAGTACCACCTCCGCTTTTTTGTAACACTTACTGTTATAACTTTTGCAAATATAAGACATTGTCCGCGAACAATGTTGATCATTCCATCGCCCTCCATTTTTAAACAAGTGGACACAGTCTTCCTGTCGCTTGTGATCATTTGGTTCACCAGTATTCCAATTAGCGTAACTTCCATATCCAGTACCGTCAATCCATTTGTAATTACTCTCAGAACCGAGATCATTTAAGCCAATCCAGAAATTAATACTTCTTTTATACCTGTGAGAAAAATATCTATTATGCTAAAACTCATTGACAATTCATGAAGAAAATTGAAAAGAAATGAACATTTAATTAGTGTCGCGTCTGTGTGGCGTTGTACAGAACTGATTAATAAAACGTTAGTTCTGTATGCTTCTGTATGACATTTACAGACACTAATGTTCTATTAATCGGTATTTACAGACTGATTAAACCTTAATTTCTTTTCAATTTTCTTTTTGAATTATTAAACGTTTTAGAAGTCATTTCGCTTCGTGTCTGAAAACCCGATAAGAACAACCACTCATTTTGTAAACAGTACTTAAAAATCTCATTAAGAATACATGACGAAAATTCAAAAACTTATATTAGACTTATAACTATCATGTTCTATACAGGGTGTATCAAAAAAAAGGCTACCCTTAGAAAATATAATTAACATTCTTTTCAAATAACCTATTGTATATTGACAGCCCTGGACACATACGCGTTGCTCTGTGGTCAGTTGAACCATTTTTAATCGAACTGATATGAATATAATTAACATTTTTATTTCAGTTATGCTCCTTCATACGTTTAGAAGTTATCGTAATTTCCCAGGTGTATACGACCATTTGTTTTTTACGCATCCGTGACTTCAGAGGTGTCCAGGGCTGTCAATATACAATAGGTTATTTGAAAAGAATGTTAATTATATTTTCTAAGGGTAGCCTTTTTTTTGATACACCCTGTAGAGCGTTTTCATCTACGTCACGGTGGCCATATTGGTGTACCAAAACAATGAAATGGCGGCCATATTGGTATACGGTATGGGAATTAGCTCTTTCTTATTCAAATATTTCGTATTGTTTCACCACCCCAATGGGCCACCGATCACGCAAGTAAAAACGCTCTATAAACTGAAGGACTGCAGAACTGAAGGACTCGAGGGACTGCAGTGTAATAAAACTGATTGTCTATATATCAATTACATTAGGCAAAATGACAGGTACTTACTTGATTAGGTATAACAAGAAAGATTTCTCGGCTTCGCTGGTAACACTTGTCAGGTGGCCATTCATGCTTTTACACGTCTTCTCTGCATCGTGCCATGTTCTTATATCACTATACGAATCATTCCCAGCGTAATAACACATGCCTTGGAATAACGTCCAGCCTGGTTTGCATAATGGAGAACCTTGTAAAAGTTATTAAAAATACGAATTAAATTGTTTATATCCGAAAAGTTTATTTATAAAATTAGAGAGACTAGGCAATCAAAAAAATAAACTTTGAACGAAAAGTCTCTTACTGCTAAAACTGGCGAACCTAGGCCACTTACAAAATTAATACATTTCTAAATCTGAATAAACCATTCTATTATCTCTCAATAATGGACCGGTCCGGATTACGGGTTTGTCAGCCATTTTGTTTACAACAACAGTCAACTCTTTTTCCCGACGTTTGCTTTTACGTTCTTAATACAATGGCGTTGGAAAATCACACATGTCACGGTTTGGCTATATAGACCGATACATTTTTTTCTTTAAAGGGTATATTGGCAATAAAAATTTTAGTTTGTTTAATTTGAAAGAATTCGTGAAATTGTAATAGAAGATCCTTTACAATTGTTTCGTATCTTTCTTTATTTTCATGATATTTCAATTTGTTTAATATTTAAATGAGACGGGCTCTGACGTCAGGAGCAGGGTACAGTATTTTTACACGAAGCAAAATCACTTATGGGGCCACAAGGCGGCTTTATGTGCACAGTTTCAAGTGATTTTGTTTAACAAATTTAGTGATATAACTAATTTTGCTACGTGTGAATATATTGTACCCTGCTCCTGACGTCAGAGACCATCTCATTTACATATTAATATTTGAAAAATATGTAATTAATATTTGACAATAATTAATGGTTAATAATTAATACTTATAAAATAATTAATACAACGCAAATAATTAATATGGCCTTTCCTTTTTGCTTGGGACCGCAGTAATTGGCGATTGCTGTTGCGGCAACCCTGCCACATTATTTTAGATTTTACGTTATAACTTAACTTTCACTGTGAGTAATGAAGTTTGTTTGTTGTTGTTGGTTTTTTTTGGGTTTTTTTTTAATTTTAATTAATTACTATTTTGTTGAACCTTGTGGCAAAACTTAATAAATAAATAAATAAATAAATAAATAAATATTAAACAAATTGAAATATCTTGAAAACGAAGAAAGACACGAAAAAATTGTAAAGGATCTTCTATTACAATTTTATGAGTTGTTGCAAATTAGACAAACTTAATTTTTGTTGCCAATGTCCTTTAAAACAGTACATAGCAATACATTACCTGGACTAGGGTAAGATGTTGGAAAAGGTGTGGTAACAGGGTTGTTAGCTAATAAAAATAAAGAACAAAATGTTGTAATTGTTAAATATATTTATGAGCGTAAGGTTTTTGCCACTGGCACGGAGAAAAATCGTATTTAAATGTAAAATAATTTACGTAGAAAACAATAAAAACCAATAAAAAATGCGCGCTTTTTCATCTTCTTTGGGCTATGCAGTAAAAATTGAGAATTTAGCCTCAATTTAGATTGTTTGTGTTAGTCTTTATGAAATAAACAGAATAATACATTGATGTTTGTAGATACGGAGTTTATATTCTGGTGGTTACCCCACTCATGGCAGATTGAACATTAGAAGATAAACTCCATACCTTCGCCCAACCAACAATCTGTTGTTTTATTCTCCCTATATACAGCATATGACAGAAAACAACAACAAACATGCATAAAATTCAAATGATCAGTATATTTCTTCTCTATCATCATAATTATTTTTAGAGTGTTTCTTAAATTAAAAAAGACGCATTGATATAAAAATATACAATTTGATAAAGTTTAATAAACAATATTCCTTTTAGACAGAGAAGTTTAATTTTATACAGTCGACTCTCTGGTAACCACCTTGCGGAAAGGAATCAGTGGTCGCTTATAGAAGATGGTCGCTAGACTTTCTCAAAGTCCTTTTCAAACATTTTTGACCTCTCGACATTTTTGACCTTTCGGTTCCTCGTTGAAAATGACTTTTCCCACCTGCAGCGCGCCAAAATTCACCGGTGAATTTTTCGACCGGTGACGTAATTCGGGAAGTAATTATATACAGGCTAAATTGCTATGAAAGTGCTATCTGTGGAAGTTGCTAAACAGACTCTTGAAAACGTTTTAGTAGGGGTAGAACCACTTTCCATTGCATGTACGACAATCCGAAACACGTCAAAACAGGGCAATGTACATTTCAGCGATTTCCCGCCAGAATATGTAATTAGATTCAAAAACCTGCAAGCGAAACAAGTCCGCCTCTTTCCTCCCGCTTTTCCGCTCTCCCGCCTTTCCGCTCGCCCGCAAAAACTAGCGCTAAGAGGCGGACTTGGAGCAAGTCTAGATGGTCGCTTACGAGAATAAATGTTTACCACACAACGTCCAAACCGTGCGTAGCTTAGTCTTATACCGTAAGTGATAATAAAATTTATATACAGTAACTACGTAAGAAAATAAATAAAATTTCGTTTTTCATGTTTCTTACTAAATAATGTTTCTTAACCATGACTTTATTATGTTAGAGTACCATATAGACCGTTATAATACCAAAACGTAATCTAAACAAAAACGTATTCATATGAAGTTATAACAGCAATGACATAATCCGTAAGACAATTAATTCAGTTAACCCCTCCACCCCCAAGTACGGAATTTTCCCTACTTTATTATTTTACTCTGTCTAACGCCAGACGATTTTACCCGTCAATGAGAGAGCTCTCGGAAAGTTGGGAGTGGAAGGGTTAATTGATTAATGAGTTAATATAGAGTAATAAATGGACCAACACTGTGGTTAATATTTTTATGGTAAAGGAGAGTCTCCAGATATTCGGTCCACTCTGAACACGAATGTAGATTATTCTGACTATGAACTAGGAAATAAGATAAATAAAGCCTTTATTAGTGTTATGAAGGATTATTCACCACTATCAGAGGATGTATGTGCCTGCAAGGATGACAACGAGCCCATCCATGTCACGGTGACATCAGTTGCGAAAAGCTACGAAAAATCAGCAGTTCGAGAGCAAGTGGACCTGATAATCTTCCAAACTGGGTGCTAAAGGTATATGCTGATATACTTGCACCTGCCGTTACTGACGTCCTTAATTCCTCATTTAGGGACTGTAGAGTTCCTCGGGCATGGAAGTTGGTAGATGTACCTCCTATTCCAAAGTCATCAAGGATTATGGATTTCAACAGAGACTTGAGACCTATCTCGTTGACATCCACTCTATCAAAGATTGCTGAAGGTTTTATCATCGAACATGAACTGAAGCCTAAGTTATTAAGATCAATGGACCCTCTTCAATTTGGTTTCATTCCGGTATCGTGTACCACTTTAGCTCTTATTTCAATGTCGCACAACTGGTTAGCTGAAACTGATGGGACAGGCTCCACTGTGAAGGTTGCCCTACTCGACTACAGAAAAGCTTTCGATCTAGTGGATTACAACCTCCTGATTGCAAGGCTACTTAGCTATGAAATTAAGCCAGCAGTTGTCAATTGGATAGTTGATTTTCTACGTAATCGATTCCAGAGAGTTAAAATAAACTCCACTTGTTATTCTGACTTCTTACAAGTTACTGCAGGCATTCCACAGGGTACCAGAATTGGTGCCTGGCTGTTTCTTACCATTCTTAATTGGGATGGGCAACCATCCAATAAAATGTGGAAGTTCGCAGACGATACAACAATTTCAGAGGTCATTCCTAAGACTAGCATAAGCGCCTTACAAGAAACAGTGGAACAAGTTGCCGATTGGTCGAATGACAATAAATTCCAATTAAATTCGACTAAATGTAAGGAACTCAGATCTGTTCTCTCGAATACGCGTGCCAGGTTTTCCACTCGAGTTTTCCTAACTATTTGGCAGAAGACATTGAGCGCATCCAAAAGCGAGTTTAAGAATTATTTATCCAGATTTAAACTACAGAGAAGCAATGAAGAAGGCTGGCTTAGAAACTCTAAATGACAGGAGAGAGAAATTATGTACGAAGCTGTTTCCAATGGTAAAGACAAACAGGTTTAAAAATTCCTTTATTCTTAGTCAGGCAGCATACGCTAAATTTTAAATTAATAAATTTTTATATTATATCATCTCATCTTGTATATAGATATTCTTATGTACTTATTTAATTGTTAAATTGTATGCGTATTATTATATAAGATTGTTATATCAGTTATAATTCAGTCTTTGGACTGCGATAATTGATTTAATAAACGATTCATTCATCTATACAGACAAAGCACAAACGCAGTTTGTGTACGTTGCACGCATGCATGCATTAATATAATCAATTAGACAAATATGTCTTGTTTTAGTCCATTTTAGTCGCTTCTTGTTTTTTTTGTTTTTTTTCTGTTTTTGTTGGGGGTTTTTTGTTTTGTTTTGTTTTGTTTTGTTTTGTTTTGTTTTGTTTTGTTTTGTTTTGTTTTGTTTTGTTTTGTTTTGTTTTGTTTGTTTGTTTTTGTTGTGTTTTGTTGTTGTTGGGTTTTTTTTTTTTTTTGGGGGGGGCAAGAACCTCCAACTCCTAGGGGGGTCCGGAGCATGCTCCCCCAGAAAATTTTGAATTTCTAGGGTCTCTGAAACACTATTTCCTGCATTTGGAGACAAGTATTTAAGAGTAATCTGAAATCCATAAATTACATAATGTTGTTGAAATCAAGCCAGAACATAGAATGATACACGTCAGAATATCTTTAGATTGATTTATAAACAAGTCGTAAATGTAAAAACAAGTCGGAAGCATTTTGTATAGATCCTTTAGTATTGTAATTTATAGCATATGCATGCCTGCTATATATATATATATATATATATATATATATATATATATAACATTACTAGTCTACTCACTTGGCCTTAAAACAACTGTAACCCCTCTACAAGTTTCTCGCAGGTTGGAAAACCGCATGCAGGCATGCTAATATACATGTAGTCCTCTTAAACAGAGAAATTTCTCATTTTTAATGTGGTTAAATGTAATTTAAGCAAGGTAAAAAAGGAGACAATGCTAGTCATCTGAATAAAGCAAAATAATACATTTAAGGTTGGCAAATTCAAGCAAATTCTTACTAATGACCGTTTTGGTAACGTTGATTAAAGCCATTTCTGGCATTTGTGAAAAGAAGCTCGAATTTCACGTTTTGAAAATCCTCTGAATTTTAACTTGAATTTTAACTTGAAAAAGTCGTAAATGTAAAAACAAGTCGGAAGCATTTTGTATAGATCCTTTAGTATTGTAATTTATAGCATATGCATGCCTGCTATATATATATATATATATATATATATATATATATATATATAACATTACTAGTCTACTCACTTGGCCTTAAAACAACTGTAACCCCCCTACAAGTTTCTCGCAAGTTGTATAACCGCATGCAGGCATGCTAATATACATGTAGTCCTCTTAAACAGAGAAATTTCTCATTTTTAATGTGGCTAAATGTAATTTAAGCAAGGTAAAAAAGGAGACAATGCTAGTCAGCAGACACTCACTATAATATATGGGGATTATTTCAGCACTCATCAAAGTCTTGTCAGCGTGGTCTGAGCTTGACTGGTTGTGCGCGCTATCTACGTAATAGATACTTGGTCAGCGGTCACTCATATATAATATGTGGTGATTACATCAGCGCTCATCAGAGTCTTGTCAGCGTGGTCTGAACTTGACTGGTTTTGCGCGCGCTGTTTATAGAGTTAATAAGTGGGGATTCTTGCTTTGCATTGTGTTGACCCACCAACCCACTCCTGATAGAATGCAAAGTAAGTATATATATTTCCACTGCTTGACAGTGTGACTGGTGCCTGGAGGTGGGCTGTGGTGGGGTTGCCATGGTTACCTCTGATCAGGGGTGGCATCCCCCCTGGGGCTTGGTGCCAATCCTCCAATAACGTCTATTGGCGAATTATTTTTACAATGAGTAGTCGCTTGTTGCCGACGTCAACAAGAGTTTTTTTGGCAATGGACAATTTACGCAGACATATGAATATAACATACTACTTACATTTTAGTCTTTGGCAAACAAACGCGTCCCTCCAGGAGTTGCAATCCATATCACCCCAATATCCTGTGTCAGCGTCAAGATATACACACGCTTCAAGACCGTTGTAGCTGTCTGGCTGGCCAACATCCCAATTTGTGTAGGCAACTGGTTTGTTATCGCTCCATACGTGACCTGTTGACATGCGAATGCAAACGATTTTTAGTATGCTGGTGCTTTGTTTAGGTTTATAAACCTGAGAGTACCTTCCCATCACGTTATCTAGTGAAGTAAGGTTTTCCATGCAGTTGTTACTATAGTCCATATCAACAACGAATTTTGTAAATATTAGATGAGGTACTAGTTCGGTTATAAGATCAAAAAACTATTAGTACAGATTTAAATTTTTGCATGGCGATATATATATATATATATATATATATATATATATATATATATATATATATATAATTTAGATAAAATGATTGCGGATACACCTTTCGTCAAGAAAGACGAAAACGTCCTGACTCCTGAGTACGTGTCAAGGACGAAAGCTCAGCTATTAAAATGTTCAAATATACGTACATTGTGTATCCGCAATCATTTTATCAAAAAATATTATTGTAATAAGAAAATTAATAATCAATATAATCAATATATCCAATTATTACTTAAAGTGCCAATGCAACGAAATTTCACTCCAGTTTTTTATGATTGCATTTGAAAGAACACTTAAAATGACAACGTATCATCTTTTGTAGAATTTCATTTCCTTGCTTCATTCTTGAGATATTCAGGTTTGTTTGATATGCAAATGTCATACTTATGACATCACACTGCGTAAGGACTTTTTAGGTAAGTATGATTTTCTATGAGAGTACTTATCGAAAGTACTTAATAAAAATTTGCACTTGCATGTATGTAGCCATGATTGGTCACTAAGCGTGTGTAGCTGGGTGCAAAATATTTGGACTATCCTAAAATTGATGCTATTTCAAAAAGTCATTATGCAGTATGATGTCATAACTATGACATTTGCATATCAAACAAACCTGAATATCTCAAGAATGAAGCAAGGAAACGAAATTCTACGAAAGATGTTACGTTGTCATTTTAAGTGTTCTTTCAAATGCAATCATAAAAAACTGGGGTGAAATTTCGCTGCATTGGCACTTTAACTCTTTTTCTCTCTATATACATAGGGCCAAAATAAGCCGCGGCTTAAATAAGTTGCGAACAGCTCGTATAAACGGTCATGTAATCAATAAGCCGTGACTAAAATAAGCCCAGGATTGAAGTTAGTCCAAAATAAGCCGAATCGGTTGAGAACCTCACTTCCATGCTCGAATCGATTCAGAATATGAACCTTGCTTGTGAATTGTTAAACCGGTTTGGGGAAATCACAGTCTACGCGCTGAAACCAGGGTAGTGCGTAGCTGGGATTTCCCCCAAACCAGTTTGATTTGTTCTAACAATTATCCAATCACAAGCGTGGTTCAAATTTTGAACGCATGTTGAACCCATGCAACCATGGAAGTGAGATTCTCAATCGATTCTCAACCGATTCTCAAACCGAAGGTTTTGGCGTTTTGCTAATAAACACTTCATATATGACAAAAAACACTGATTTACTAGTACCTCGAGAAAACAGTAGCCCTTCCGGCTTCGCCTCGAGAAACAACAGCGGTTTCAGGGCTCCAAAACACACTGTTACCCTCGGTGTCAGTAAGTAAGTGTATTTTCTCACCGCTAACAAATCAGGAAATTTTGCTCAATCTAATCCAAAATTGTTACTAATTTGTCAGTCTATATGCGACTACGGACTTACCCCGAAACACTCCTCGTGTTTCAAGCCCAATCCACATACTATCCTTCGACAGCTTTCTGACAAATTCATTTTCGTTTGCGTTATTGATACTTGCCAGATCAGTTTGACCAGGTGATAACCGTCGGCAATAATTTCTTGCAGATAGCCATCTGTTATAAAAATCAATTTCGATTATTATTTATTCAAGAAAAGAATGAACACATAACGTCAAAACAGAAAATAACCCAAATTAATTAATTAATTTTCTGATGGACTCTTTTGAGTTATCTTGTTTTATTTACTGGACGTAAAGAAAATAATTAAAAAAACAGTTTAAAAAAAAAGTTTTTTATGGGTACTAGCATAATTCCTAGAGCAATTTCGAGAAGGAAAAAAACAAACAAAAAGCAACAAAACATGCACGAGCGAGTCCTCAAAATAAACCAGTCCGAAAGACGAGAGTTGATTAGACCATTGAAAAAAACCCAAATAAAAAGTGAATTTCTGTTTTGACAAATTTACTTACCAATCCGTATACACAAGGTTTACAGGTAGTGCTCCTCGATAACTTGGTGATTTTAAGAGGAGAATCTTTTCTATCACGCCCCAAATGCATACGCTCAAAACTGATGTCTATAGTGATCGTATTATCTACATTAACTCTTTCCTGTCCGAAGCGGTCTTTAGTATTTTATTCTGACTAACACCAGACGATTTTATTCACCTCTGGGGAAGCCCTCGGACATGCAGGAATGAGTTAATTCATAATTATGAAAAATACACATCTTTCGATATATCAACCTCCACAAATGCATTTAAAGTGCCTATGAAACGAAAATTAAGTTCGTCTCATTTGAAAGAACGTAACACTTAAAATTATAGAGTAACATATTTTGCAGTTTTTCGTTTCCTTGCTTTGTTCTTGAGATATTTCAGTTTGTTTGATATGCAAATTAAACATGCATTTTGACATCGTATAGGTGCATGAGCTATCGGAGAAGGTTAGATATCTTTTCTATTATCAAACCAAATTAATTCGAAAGAAGCATGTGGATGTGTTTCGCCCACAACACTAAACATGTGGATCTTCAAGTGATTATTATATTTGACAATGGCAAAGATATAACTTTTTTGATAATTCATTATGCACGTGTCAAGAACGAAGCAAGAAACGAATATCTCAAGAACGAAGCAAGGAAACGAAAAACTGCAAAATATGTTACTCTATAATTTTAAGTGTTCTTTCAAATAAGACAAATTTAATTTTCGTTTCATAAGACGAAAATGCTGAAATAAAGAGGATTTGAGTGGGAAACCAAAAGCAAAGTGTTGTTTGAACTTGAGATAATTTTGCTTTGATTACTGTAAATACGGCGGATTCAACATTTTTGTATCATATATACCTACATTCATAATTATGGAAAATTTGTACCTTTCAATTTGTTGCTCAATCCCCAAATGCAGTTAAAAAGTATGTTGAATTAATAACTTCGACACTAGAGCTAAAATAAAGAGGTTTTGAACGGGGAATAGAAACGAAAATTGTTTTAAGTGCTTTTCAGCAAAAATACGTGACATCAAAAAATTCTCCTCTTAAACTCTTTGTTTCGTTCACAAAATTTAGGACAAACGTTTACTCATAGCATCTAACATCATCTAGTCTTCTTGCAGGTGTTTAATTAGAAATACTAAAGTCTTATTCGACGACTTCAAGTTTTGGTCGTTGTGTTAGATTTTCTCATTAAAGTAATATCATTGGAAAATCAACATAAGCGTTTGATTGGCTCCCCATGAGTCTCACATTTTATTAATTAGCCAATCATAATTGAGAATATTTTTCATGTATATTATTAGCTCTTTTTGGGCGGCATCTGACTCTCAACTCTTGTGCATTTTACTCTTGTTGACGCCAGACTATTTTACCTGTCACAGGCCAGGAAAACGCCATAAAACGCCATATTTTTATAAAGCCGTCGTGCATAAATTGTAAGAATTGTAAAAAATATTTTTACTTACGTATATACACTTTGTGTGACTTTATAGCAATAAGTTGAATTGGAGCTGATCCATCCTTGGGGACAAATATCTGTGGAAACTAAAAATATACCGTTTGCTGTAAAATTACACCCCCATTGCTCTTTTATTTTTTTAACAACTTTAATTGGAAATACAGTGCGTACAAAAATGATAAAGTGACTTATATAAATACAACTGAATTACATATGTTACTCAATAAGGCAAAACACGAACGGGATATTGAATCCCATGCAAGTGTTCACCCGAAAGGTGAAATTCAATAGTTTACGTTCATACTACAAACAAAACAATTACAAATTAAACAATTTTTTATGTTTTAGGTGAAATTACGCAACGCATGGTTGTAAGACGGGTTTTACGAAAAATTGCATCGTGTAACAGCGGCTTTAAGGAGAGTTTTCAATTCACGTGCAAATCAAATAAGCTAGCAAACACATTTTTGTTATTATTTAAAATTAAACTTGGCAATAATATAATTAAGCTTGTGAAATTCATTAATAATTCATGAGTTTTGCAGCCAATCCAATTTCAGAAATTACGTCACATGTATACCCCTGTAAACCCCATACAAACTAAAACCAATGATGCTAATTAGTTACAACCACTAGTGCTTGTAACTAATTAGCATCTCAATATCCCAAAGGGATTTTTACTATTTATTCATTTCACAAGTTGTTTACAACACTCGCGGCCGAGTTGTATTGAATATACAATCACTCGCCTTCGGCTCGTGATTGTAATATTCAATACAACACGGCCGCTCGTGTTGTAAACATTACGTAAAAGATACAAGAATTTTTTCTTTTTCTTATAGATAGATAATTTATATAGATAATTTTCCCTTTTTCTTTGCTATTTCTCGACGAGTTTTCTGCGGTAAATTTCTTCAAACTTTGCAGTCATAAAAGAATAGCTTCAAAAAATGTATTAGTGTAAAATAAATGTAAGGTTGTTCAGATGCATGGCATTACAAACATCACCAAAGTTTATGTCCTATAACAGTGAGCAAAATTTTTCGAATGGTATAGTGTTCCTTAGCAATAGTTTTTTAAGTAACTTTTTTTGTTAGGTAAACTGATATATATATATATATATATATATATATATATATATATATATATATATATATATATATATATAGCCGCCATGTTCTTTGTTATTTATAAATAACATATAGTATATATATAACATTACATGGTATATGATTTTAACTCTGATCTACCTGTAGGTTTTGTTGTTGGATTCTGTTGTGAGCCTAAAAAAGAAAAAAAAGATAGATAAATACTTAATATAGATAATTTTCTCTTTTTCTTTGCTATTTCTCGAATTTTCTGTGGTAAATGTCTTATAAAATTTGCAGTAAAAAAAATAGCAAGTGAATAGTTTGTGTTAAAAGATCACAGCCGGAGTTGTAGATTGTGTTCTTTATTTCTAGACTATTTTAAAAACTGAATAGCATGCACTCGTTCTAACAGATATCATTCTTTATCAGCCGACAAAGTCGGGATCTACCGCGGGATATATATCACGAATATCCTTCCGAAAATCGGTGCTATAACCTATATACAGCAATCTTGCCAATTACTTACGTCAAATTAATATCTCAAGAGAAAACCTCCTTTGTTGGATAATAAGAAAGTTATGGTCCCGGTTTGGTCTTGTATATCATACTCTACACTCGAATGTATATCATACTCTACACTCGAATTTTCCTTCACCCAAAATCCTTAGAACATGCGATGTGATCGAGTGAAATGCCCAATATCACTTATAATGTACCAAATTCTCTCCTGGCATTACCACCTTATTATGTATACAGAACTCGCGATCAAGCTCTCGTGGCTCAGTGGTCAGAGCATTGCACTAGAATCGCTGTCGTGGGTTCAATTCCTGCCGGAAGGCCTGTGTAGTTGCATTTTTCGCAACTGGTCCCGGTTTGGTCTTAAAATGTACATATTCTACACTCGAATTTTCCTTCACCATAAATCCCTATAGAACATATATATATATATATATAAAATAGTAATTTATAACCTGTTTCTTTGCCTATTTGCAGGTAGCTGACCCACAATTGGGTCAGCACCTGCACACAGGCTAAAATTACATATTAATTTATTTGTTTACTTTGTTTTTATTGGCTTACATGTGTTCACGTGATTCCCATTGTAGCTCTGCTATAAATACGCGTGACCACATGTGAGTTGTTTACTAATTTCTCCTGACGAAGGGCCTTCGCTCGAAACGTCGAGAAGATTTTTCTCTTTTTTTCAGGCCAACGTGACTTAACCCTGGTAATATTTGGATTTCAACCGTGGCCGACGCTGTCCTAGAAGCTTTTAACTATATATATATATATATATATATATATATATATATATATTGAAAAACTTACCAATTGACTTTTTACACATAAATGCAAGTCTACTGCTGCAATTTTGATCTCTCCAATACATCCAACCTCTTTTACTCCTTACAAGACTCATGAAAACACAACTTTTATCATATCGTCTTTCGTCTGGTTGTCCAACATACCAATTAGTCCATGAAACAGATGAATTATCAGACCACTTATATACACCTTTTGTTTTTAAATCATTTAAACCAATCCAGACATTTGGGTACCATGCCCGTTCCATGAGAGAAGTTGCCATTAACTGTTCAGCACTTAAGACAACATTCAAAAACTCATTTAACAATGCATGAGGAAAACACAAAGAAAGTCAATATCATGTCGGTGGTTTTAACCCCATAAAGAATTCCCCTGATTTACATAAATCTGGAAAAAATGGGTCATTTTGTTATGCTATTCAAAACGTTCGCAATACGTGTTTTATCAAATCTAGAACACTCGGCTATCGCTTCGTGTTTTAAGTTTGATGAGGAACTTAAGGTGAAGTAACACGAGCAACAAATTGCTGCAACATTGTTGCGTTGCAAGTTGAAAAGCGTTGTTGCACGTATTACCACCCACGTTAAATATTGTCACGCAACAATGATTTTGTTGCAAGTTGAAACAGCATGTTGCAGCAAGTAGAACTGGAGTCTACTTTTTGCAACAAATGTTTTTAACTTACAACAAAATAATTGTTGCGTGACAATGTTTAAGGTGGGTGGTAATACGTGCAACAACGCTTTTCAACTTGCAATTCAACACGCAACTAAGTTGCGTTGAAAGTTGAAAAAAAAATGTTGCCCGTATTACCCCACCTTTAATAAAATAGTTTGAACCTATATGGATCGTTTTAACTCACGTGATCGGTGGCCGCGTTGAGGTGGTAAAACAATACGAAATGTTTGAATAAGAATCTATTCTATTAAATTCCCATTGTACAAAGATGGGCACCAATATGTGACGTCAGATGAAAACCAAGAATAAGAGTAGATTAGTGTAGTCTTGAGATAGACTGAAGATGATCGCCGCTGAAACGTTAGTCACCATACTAAAAATTCGATGATGCTACCTCTACTCAGCTTACCTGGTTGTGATGCTAACGAGATTAGCATTGTTAGACTGACAAAAAGTATTTGCATCGTTCCAATTCATTCTGTTGTTATACAAACGATAACACGCTTTATTATTTCTAGAAATTTTCCATCCAGAACCGCATTTCTTATACTCCTTCCCTAAATAGAAATGGTTTAAAGAATAAAAAATAATTCAATATTTTTTAGAAAATATAAACGTTCATATACCTTTATTTACAATAGCAAATCCAGCTCACTATAGGTATATAAATAAATATGGCTACAAATACTCCGTCACAACTAAAGCATACTAATAACTCAGTGACTGCAGAATGAAAACGGTTAATTAATTATTTGGTTCTGTTATTTTTAGGCAATAAGGCTTTTGGATCGCCATATTAATGTTAGTAACGTATTCCTTTGATCGTAACAAAAACTGCTGCGTCGAAAAATTGCGTGGGGATATTTTTGAGACACCCTGTAATATATTGTCTGTTAAATGTTGTAGTCACAAAAAAATATGGGAGGTAATACATCAAATATCGTGCTTAAAATGATCAAAACTGCTCTCAAAATAGAGGAAATACAGGCCTCGAAAATTCAAAAATTTGCTGAAACTGGAACTGCATGTCCAAGCCGGGACCCCTTGACTTTCAGGCTTTATTACACTTGTGCAGGCACCCCTTACATCTAATTTCCCAATAACTTTTCTGCTGCCAGTTCGCCCCTGCTACTGAATGTTAATCCTTAATAAATTTCTAACCTGAAACACAGGTGTAGTTGATTTCTAGGTACTTCTGGATCCCAGGACATGGATTTGTTAGATATGATTCTGCCTCAGAAGCGTGTATTTCGCACGATGCCGTACTGTCGCAATGTTGTTTAAGGCCGTTAGTCGTTACTACCCCATCTGCTCCACAGTTCGTAATACTAATATATCCACAAAGTTCACGACGAATTCGTCCCCAAAAGGCGGACGTAATTTTGATGACAAGTCCAGTAGAGCAGCCAATTGTTACACGATTATATTGGCAAACTCTTTGGAATTTTGGAATACTGAAAGCTGTAAAGATAAAAAAGTACTTATCTTTTATTTTTAACAATTCTACGACAATGAAAATAAAGTCAATCAGCGCTACAGTAATTATCTGACTTTCTTATTTGCCGATGACAGACATTTATCTGTCAACACATAATATGTTATAATAGCTTAGAGGCGATGTCCTGTTTTCAGTAAAAAAGCGTTAGGAATTTAAAGGTTGAGGTCAGTATGATGAACGTGTCGTGTCGCAAAGAAATTCCGACACATCTCCAACGACCCCCGAAAGAAGCTCTGCTGAAGAGAGAGCTCGGGGGATAGGGGATAAAACGGTCAGTTGTTCTTTTTACTATTTCATGAATTTATAAATTTATGTAATCCAATAAATAAATACTTAATTCAAGCTTTGACTGAAACCTATACGTTCAAGAATCAATGCATATGCTAAATATATCTCGGTTGTGCTTAAGGCCTGGCCAAACGCTTTCAACATCGCATTCAACATCATTCAACATTGTTGAACGATGTTGAATGATGTTGAAAGCACGAGTGGCCAAATGAATTCAACATCGTTCAACATTCATGAATGACAATTAATTGAACGCGGGCTACCACAAAAGCTGGAATCGCAATATCCCGCACGGCACGGCACATGTTGAATTCAACAATGTTGAACGATGTTGAATGAAATGTTGAAAGCGTTTGGCTTGTCACGAGTCATAGCACGTAAGGAAGAGACTCGTTGTCTGAAACATTAACCCTTTCCCTCCTAGGGGTTCTCACTTGACGAGTAAAATCATGTGGCGTTAGACAGAGTAAAATAATAAAGTGGCCGGGAAAGGCCACTTTATTATTTTATTATTTTCCCTCCTAGGGGTTATTTTCCCTCCTAGGGGTTCTCATTTGACGAGTAAAATCGTGTAGCGTTAGACAGAGTATTCAAATAACAAAGTGGCCGTTTTGGGCGACCTACAGTAGTAGGGAAAGCGTTAATAAGTGTTAAGTTGTTTTAACTGATTAACGTCGTGGACTAGCTATAGTAGTTTATTCATCTCATTCATGCATGCACTAATAATAAGTCTTCACTAAACTAGATTTTATCCAGAATCTTATTTGCATTTGGTTCCATAATTTGGTTACTTATAGGCCCTGTTTTTCAACTCCACTCACTCCGCGCCCGCGCCCCCCAGAGAGCGTGCTTCGCAGGCTAACATGCATGAAGCGGATTGACACTCCAGTCGGATCGAAAAACGTGAGTGAAGTCAATCCGGGCACATGTTTACTGGAGAATCCGATCTGCTTGGAACATTGTTTTCCGTTTTGGAACACTGTTTCCTGTGCTTCCCTCAATGTCTGCCATTTAGTACGACACGCACCAACTTCACTCATGCGTATCAAGTCATTTTCAAGTCAAACCGTGTTTAGATGAATCAGATTGGAGACATCAAGTCGATCCTCGCTTTAATCTCAAGTCAATCCACTCCACTTCGTGGACTGACTTCAGCCATTCGTTTAGATCAGATCGAAAACTTTCAATCTTCTTCATGTAAACATGGAAAAACAACATGCGAGAAGCAACAAGGAGAAAGAACATGCGAGATTTGACTTGAACACTCAATCCGCTGCAAGTGAGCTAGAAGTAGAGATCTGGTAATAACAAAATTTGCATTGCATCATGTTACTGTTTTCGGAAGAAGTCACACGGATTCTCTGTTGCATTCCCCAAAACTGACCCATGATGCAATGTCACTAACTCAATTGCCATGGCCCCAAGTATATGGTTACGAGCTTCAAAAGAAAGTATTACGACGTTTATATAACCACTGCAATACAAAAGGTTGTTTAAAACCTAGAAAAGACTATTTATTTTCATACTTACTTGAAATGTTAACAGGCTTCACAGAAAGCTCTATTACAAAAGAAATTAGAAAAGTTTAATATTATCATTATGTTATTATTTTTATTTTTATTATTATTATTATTATTATTGTTGTTATTATTGTTATTATTGTTATTATTATTATTATTAGTATTATAATTATTATTATTATAATTATTATTATTATTATTATAATGATTATTATTATTATTATTATTATAATTATTATTATTATTATCATTATTATTATTGTTACTATTATTGTTACTATTATTATTATTATTATTATTATTATTATTATTATTATTATTATTATTATTATTGTTGTTATGATTATTATTATTATTATTATTAGAAATTACAGTCGCCTCAGCGAAAGAAGATGAAGACGAAATCAGAGCTGAAAGGCGGGATATCGAAGCACTGACAACTGAAAATGCAAATTTGGAAACTTCAAACATAAATTTGCATTAAACGGTTGATGGGTTTGACGATCAATATGAAGACGAGATACATGCCTTACGGCCACCTCATATGAACACACAAAGCGAAAAAATGATATTGAAGAAGAGTCCTCGACACGTCTGCCAGATTACACCACGGTGGACAAGCCTACCACGATTGCATGGGGAAAAGATGCTGATGGTGCTCCGATAATAATTCAAACATCATCCATTACAAAGGCATACAATGAAATCATATCATGGAGAAAGAATGTGTTTCTTGTCCCTTATGGGAAAATAGGAAGAGATTTTATTGATCAATTAACAATGCATATCAATCAATGGAACAATAAATCCGAAAAGCAACAGATTGCTCTGAAAGCCGCTTTTGTGCTTCTGGCTGTTGGACTACAGAAGCCGGGTCAAAAGTCTAAAGCAAAAGACCACAAAGAATGCCTAAAGAAACGTTTGGCCTTATGGAAAGATGGAGAAATTGATAAGCTGCTACGAGAAGGAAGAATGATTCAGGCCCGCATCGGAAAGGGAAAGAAATGTGAACCTCCTAACAGAGCCAAAATATTTGCCAAACTTGTTATGGAGGGCCAAATAAATTCGGCGATGCGTTTTCTAAGTGATGATGTTTGTGGAGGTGTGCTACCCCTAACGGATGATGTAATGCTTCAGCTACGCCAGAAACACCCAGAAGCACAAGAAGCGAAATCTGGAGCACTTCTTTGTGGACCAATGCAAGATGTACCAGAAAGTTTGTATATTGGAATAAATGGAGAAATGATACGAGACGCTGCCCTGAAGACGAAAGGATCTGGCGGCCCATCTGGTGTTGATGCAAATGGATTCAAGCGAATACTTGCCTGCAAGTCATTCAAGCAATCTTCCACAGCGCTTTGTGAGGCATTGGCTACCCTAACAAAGACTCTGTGCACTGAATTTGTTGATCCATCAGATCTTCGATTGAGGCGATAGTAGCAAGCCGCCTAATTCCTTTAGACAAAGGTGAAGGTGCAGTCAGACCAATTGGGGTGGGTGAGGTGTTAAGAAGAATAATCAGTAAGTGTGTGATGAATGTTGTCAAACCAGATGTAATGGAAGCAAGTGGTTCACTTCAGGTCTGTGCAGGTCAATCTTCCGGGAGTGAAGCTGCAATCCATGCCATGCGTAATATATTTCATGCTGATGACACAGATGCGATCTTGCTCATTGATGCCTCCAATGCTTTCAACGCCCTGAATAGAGCTGCCGCTCTCCACAACACCAGAGTTCTATGCCCGACTATTGCGACCTATGCGATAAATACGTATAGGATACCATCACGATTGTTTATAGTTGGAGGCCAGGAACTCAAATCATCTGAAGGTATGACACAAGGTGACCCTATCTCAATGGCCCTCTACGCAATAGGCCTTCAACCACTCATCACACACTTGCATCTTGCAAGTTCCACAAAGCAGTGCTGGTTTGCCGACGATGCAAGTGGAGCAGGATCTACAACGCAGTTAAAGAGGTGGTGGGACACATTGGCAGAAACTGGGCCTGACTATGGTTACTATCCAAAGGATGAGAAATGTTGGTTAATCGTAAAACCGGAGAAAGAAGAAATCGCAAGGGAGACCTTTGGAGAAACTGCCATCAACATCACAACGGAAGGACAGAAACATCTAGGAGCAGTAGTTGGATCGAGATCTTACCTGACCGAATATGTCAACGAGAAAGTAGAAGAATGGATAAAAGAGATAACCAAGTTAGCTGAATTTGCAACAACACATCCTCAAGCAAGTTACGCCGATTATACCTTTGGCCTGAAACATCGACGGACATATTTCTTGCGAACTCTACCCAAAATTCAAGATCTAATACAACCATTAGAGAATGCAATAGCCAAGGTCTTCCTACCAGCTTTGACAGACCACGAGTGCACCCAACTTGAGCGCGAGATTCTGGCACTACCAGTGAGAAAGGGTGGTCTTGGAGTCACAAACCCATGCCAAGAAGCAGATGAAGAATACGCAGCGTCCACAAAGATAACAGCCCCATTGGTGGAACAAATCAAATCACAAATGCATGAACTACCTGATGATTCCAGAATACAAACGCTGAAACAGATGGTACGGAAAGAGAAAAACGAGGTTATAAACGAAAAAGCTGAAGTCATCAACAGCTCAGCATCGCAAAAGGTGAAGCGAATGTTGGAATTTGCCTCAGAGAAAGGAGCCTCTACCTGGGTGACAGTTATTCCGATTTCAGAGATGGGCTTTACTTTAAGCAAGCGTGAGTTCAGAGATGCATTGAAGTTAAGATATGATTGGCCTTTCAACGATAACCCATCGAAGTGTGTATGCGGAGAGTCCTTTAGCACAGACCATGCAATGATATGTAGACGAGGAGGGTTCATCATTCAACGCCACAATGAATTACGAGATTTGGAAGCTAAACTCCTGAATATACCGTTTGCAACGATGTACAGATCGAACCAGTGTTGCAAGAAGTCAATGGCGGAGTCCTAAACCCTGGATCAAACAAATCAGCGGACGCCCGACTTGATGTACATGCACGTGGTTTTTGGGAGAAACAAAGATCTGCATTCTTCGATGTCCGGGTATGTCACCCAAATGCAGAATCTTACACAGATCTAACTCCTAAACAGATCTACCGCATGCATGAGAATGAGAAGAAACGTATGTATAACAGACGGATCACAGATATAGAACAAGGAACATTTACACCGCTGATATTTACAACAACTGGTGGAATGGGAGAAGAGTGTCTGAGATATCACAGTCGATTAGCTGAGCTACTGGCTAATAAGAAAGGAGAGATGTATTCGAAGACAATGGCGTGGATAAGAGAAAAGATATCCTTTTCAATCCTTCGATCAGCCCTGTTATGTCTTAGAGGGTCTAGAGTGATAAGAAGAGTACATTGTAATGTTAAAGATATTGATTTAGACATAGAGACTGGTGTTGCAAGGATCCATTAGTTGAAGTTCTTAAAGATTAGATTTGGAAAAGAAAAATATTTTAATCAATATTTGTAATATTATTATCTATTATTATTATCTATAATTATAATCTATATCTGTAATTATTGTAAATTAAGTTGTTTTTTTCTGAATGAAACTGTATTTTTTAACTTTGGATATACATTTTAACTAATTTAATATTTGAACGGATTTTATATATTTTTAATTATTATTATTATTATGAAAATTGATAACCTTTACGGCCCATGGCCTTTGACTCACAATAATTGTGAGAAAGGTACAAGTACTGCCAATAATTTTGCCAGTCTCGCTAACAATGTCCACACTTATATGTCACTCTGCTTGTACGATCCCAGATATTATTTTGCGTAGTGTCGATTCACTTTCGATCAGCACCGTCTTCTGCATTTGGTTACCAATCCATTCAACTTCTTTTTCGTTCCGTATTACCTTTCCAATTTGTCTCCTCGCCTTTACCATACCTCCACCTAAACTTCCAATTACAACTGGAACGATTTGGACTTTGTATTCTCGTCGTTTTTCACGAGTTTCGAAAGCTAGTTGTTGGTATTTCTGTAGCTTCTCTTGGTGTTTATGTACAACGTTTATCTCTGCTGGGCATGCCATGTCTACGAACCATATTAGTTTCTTGTTGTTGTCTTCCAACGTTAGATCTGGTCTTCTTGCAGTAGCTGTTTTTCTCATACAATATTCCAAGTCCCAACAGAGCTTCATTCCACTTCCCTCCAACACATTTCCTTTTTTCCATTGCATTTTGTACCATACCGCATCCTTATTTATCAACCCTTCTTGCTTTGCCCATGCTACAGCCAACACCATTAATGCGTTGTTATGTCTTCGTACATATTCGTTTCCAGCTACTACTTTACATCCTGATAACAGATGGTGTACTGTTTCTCTCTGTATGCCGCATAGGCGGCACATTTCCGATTCCACCTCCATTCCTCTAAGGGCTTTCCATGTCCGTGTCTCCACCATCTGTTCTTGCATAAGGATTACTGCTGCTGTCTTTCTTGAGTCCATATTACACTCAAGCCATCCATGGCCCTTCTCCGCGATCCCTCTATACACTTCACTTTGTAAGATTTTCTTTGTATATTGTTCTATACGCATCACCTCGGTCTTGGTTTGTAACATGGCTTTCAGTTTACCCCATATCTCTTTCCACTCCCCACACATCCTTTCGCCATTTAGCCACACCGCCTCTTCACCGAACTTAATGCTCTCCCCTATGTCTAGCATCGCTTCCTCTGCTTCTCTCTTAATAGAACAATATTCCTTTTTGCATTCCCGCCTCCAAGCCACTTTGATCCATTCACTTTGCGAATATGTCATATAGCAAGCTATTCTAACTTTGGTCTCATTATAGACATCTCGCATACTTTTCAGTCCTCTTCCTCCTTTATTTCGTGGTAAATATAGTCTCTCATTACTTGCCTGTCGTCCGTGCATCACATTTTTCCTCAACACCCGTTTGACAATCATATCTAGTTCTGCTAAATCGTTTTTACTAAATCGGCATACATTCATTACATACCCCGCTACTGGTACTACTCTACAGTTTATAGCTTTAACTAGATTCTTATCATATAGCTCCATCTGTACCAGACTTTCCATTCTTTCCTGCACCTCCAATGACACTCTTTCTAGCACTTTCTCTTTATCTATTTTCTTTCCTTGTTCGCATCCGAGAAACTTGTAGGTTTCGCTAGTTTCAGGGTCTAGAGCCTTCATTCTTTCTTCAAGGATATCTAGTCCCTCGCTTTTCACCATCTTGTCTCTTTCAAACACTATCTCAGCGCATTTCTTGACACCATAACATGCCCCTGTATCATGACTCGCTTGTACGATAATCTCATTTGCAATAGCCAGCCTCTCGTGGTTTTCCTGATATACTTTCAGGTCGTCCACGAACAGACTGTGCGTTCTCACTACTTCTCTGTTGCCAGATGGTCCCATTCTGTATCCTTTTGTTTCTCTTAACATCATCATCACTGGTACCTCACTTAAACAAAAACCCACTGGCGAGTAGCTATCTCCTTGTAGAAACCCTGTTCGTATATTTATCCATCTACTCATTCTTTTCTCCCCATCCACCCTAATTTCCAGCTTAATCATCCACTTTTTCATCAGGTTTTCGACCAGCCTACATACATTTTCTGGCACTCCCATCCACCCATAAACTTTTAAGATCCAGTCATGCCGTACCATGTCGTATGCTTTCTGATAATCATAATACGCCACGGCTAGATTCCGGTGTTGTTCGCGCACTTCATCCATGATACAATTGTCAACTAGTAACTGATCAACTGTTCCCAATACACCTTCTCTCGTTCCCATTTGATTTTGATCCCACATTTCGTTTCGTTCTGCATGGCTTTTCAAATATTTTGCAATCATTCCTGTGTAGATTTTATATACTGTGTTCAAGCACGTGATCGGTCGATAATCTTTCACAATACTAAGGTCTTCTGCCTTCGGTATCATCACGCCTCGTCCCACTGCAATCCATTCCGGTATGGTATTGGTTTCTATAATCCATGTCTGCATTGTCTTTACAAGTGGGGTCCACACACTCTTAAATCTTTTCCACCAGTAATTCTGGATCCCATCCGCTCCAGGGGCTGTCCAATTCTTTCGTTTCTTTAGTACTCCAGCCAATTTATTTTCATCGATATTGAAATCTTCTACTGAGCATATTTTGTTCTTTAGTTTTTCTTCGATCTCCGTCATCCACGGCTGCACTACTGTACTTCTCCTCTCTTCCCAAATACCTCCCCAAAATTCAACAAACTTCTCAATTTCTGGTGTTCTGCCTATGTTTTCTTTCTTTTTACTCGCTTGTTTGTATAGCCCTCTCTGGTCTTTTTGGAACATTATGTTGTTACGGATCCTTCTCCCTTTCTTGATCATCTTGTCCAATAAAACCTTACGGTACCTTAACTCATCCAACCACTTTTCCTTAGTTGACCTGAGTTCTCTATCTGTTGCATTCATGTATCCTGAAGCTTTCTTTATTTCTCTTAGTATCTTTCTTTCTCGTCTACTTGGTTTCCGCCTAATCTTTCTTCGATGTAATTCATTGCATGTTTTAGCAATTAGCTGGCGTAGTTCCTTCATTCGGTTTTTCATTTTCCGCTCTCTTCTATTACCTCCATTTACTCTTCTGTTCTTCTCTTTCTTCTTTACTTCCATCAGTGTTACCACTGCTTTACCCATCGCGTAGACTGTATCAACAATCTCTTCTACTTTCTCCCCGTTCCTAAGGTGGGTTTCTAAGATTCGGTTGGCACTATTTTCAATCTCCGCCGTCATTTTCACTTTTAACAACCTTTCTCTTGGTTCAATGTCCGTTGGGCTAGGTCTCGGTAGCTTTGCCAGCTCTTGTAAGAAGAGATCTTCCAGTTTAAAGTCTTGTTCTACCCAAGCAGTTCTGATATCTGCATGTTCGATCTCTACTTCTCTCTCACCGTCTAGTCTCACCTGCACCTCATTTGCATTATTCTGCTCATTGTGATTTCCTTGCTCATCTTGTGTGATTACTACTTCTTCTCTCTCACTATCTTGTCTCACCTGCGCCTCATTGGCTCTATCCTCCACATTATTAATTCCTTGAGCCGTCTGAATGTTTACTTCTTCTCCCTCGCCATCTTGTCTCAACTGCTCCTCGTTAGCATTATCCAATTCGTTGTTAGTTCCTTGGGACGTCTGGTCATCTCTCCCTTCTGCTCTTCGCTCTCGTACCAAAATTAAATTGCTTATAGCCTTATCCTTCTTAAATCTGCTTGCATTATCTCTTAAACTTTGTGTACTGATACCACGGTGCGTTGGGAATTCTTCGTCCCACCTCTTCTTCAATCTATTCATGAATCCTCTTCCCTTACTTCGCTCCTCTCTGTCCAACTGAACCAGTCTTACTTTCATCTCTGTTACCCATTCTTCCTGATGGCTTTCATTTCCATTTTCAACTGGCGCTCTATTTCTCTGTTCCCTTCTACCTTCGTCCCCATTTCTCCAGCTCTCAATCTCCGTAATAATTTTAGGCTCCTTCTTAAAGCGGCTTGCATTGTCTCTTAAATTCTGCTTTGTGATGTCGCCTCTTATTGGATACTCTGATTCCCATCTTTCTTTAACACGTCTCATAAATCCATATCCCCTCTCACGTTCTTCTATATCTATTTGTACTAGTCTCACTTTTTCCTCAAACGTCCAAACAGAGTTCATATCATGTGACTCATTGCTATTTTCAGGTATCTCCATAGAATCAGCGCCTGTAACAGCTGCCACTATTGGATTCGGAGTCTCCTGGTGACGGTCTTGCAATCGGAATATTTGATAATTTTGATCATAATCTCCCATATTTAGTCCCACGATATCGCACGGGTATAACCACAGTCCGTCCTCAGTTGCCCGGCACTAAGGATAAGGCAATTTATTGTCAAGGTTCGCCACACCTTGTCAGATCTCGTTTGCGGCACGTTCACCATCTGCCATCCATCCATCGGCACGATTACCATATCTTGGATTTGGGATTTTATATCGGGGTTTACTCCCCTAGATCCGCCATGTTTTGTTCGTAACGGGTTCACCTCTAGAAGGGTGTGGCTCTTCACCACGCATGGTCGGTCATTCACTGTAGATAAGCTAAGTTGGTCAGTTCTTGGGGGACCATATATTGCGCTTCATACAGTGCTGGGTATGGGGGCGCCAGTGCACCAAGGAGAGGCTATCAGCATATGCTGACCAGATGGTAGTTACGCATCACTTGGGAAAGGTACTAGCCCTCCAAAAACCCTTATTATTATTATTACTATTATTATTATTATTATTATTATTATTATTATTATTATTATTATTGTTGTTATTATTATTATTATTTATTATTATTATTATTATTGTTACTATTATTATTATTATTTTTTTATTATTATTATTATTATTATTATTATTACTATTATTATTACTATTATTATTATTATTATTATTATTATTATTTATAGTTGACGAACGTCCACCAAACGTCTGCTACATTACAACAAGCTCGCAAACACACTGCATGGAGAAATACATTAGCGGTACTACAACATACGTACAACGTATCATATCACTTTAACAACATCTCATATGCCAACCCTACCATGCACTTAGGAGCACATATGACTATGAATTTGCAACCTTAGCTCTCCATCTTAGTCCCAGTGGCCCAATGGTTAGAGCGCCTAACCAGACATTAGAAGTTTCCAGGTTTGAACCCTGTCTAGGGCTCAGAAATCTTTTCTGCGTAATTGAGCTTGACGAACGTCCAACAAACATCTATTATTATTGTTATTATTACAAAGAAATTAATTATTGGAAGTTTTCGTAAAATTTACCTTTTGGTTTTTCGCATATATATGCCTTGGATCTATAACATGACAGGTCGTTCCACAATCCTCCAAATTTTTCAGACAAAATTTCTGTACAGTCTTCTGCCTTATTATAATCATTTGGTTCCCAACCATTCCAATTAGAATATTTTATTATTTCATTGTTTGTTCTTTTAAAAACTCCTTCCAAGTATTTGTCATGAACTCCTAAAATTTAAGTTAGCAGTACAAGATTTTCATTTCAGATGTGATTATAGAAAAAGACGTCTTTGTGCGTATGATTGATCTTTAGTACAGTAACCTAAATACAAGACCCCAACTTGAAAAATAACATTACAATAAAATCGATGTTCAAAAAACTTACCAATCCAAGAGCTTATACTCAATTTCATAGCAACAAAACTTTGTTCAACATTAGAATCTATGTTCACCAGATCTCCCCCAACATACTGACACTGCGTTTTGGCAGCATACTGATTTCTATAGTCTTTGTTAAACTGATAGCAAGACATTCCAAATTCAATCCAGCCAAATGGACATTGACCAAATTCTGAAAAATTGTAAAATATAAGTTAACTACTGTATATACAGTACATGTAGCCTAAAAAGTTCACATGAATTATACGTTACTATGCAGCGGTATAGCCTTAGCATATGAAATAGAATTAAAGTGACGTTATAAAAGTGATACGTGTAAATGCGCTGGTACATGCTCAAGCTTCGTAAACGTTTGTCAAACTCAATTCAAACACTCATACAGAAAATACTACTGAATCCCAGACAGTAATCGAATCTATAGTCCTTACATAGTCCTAGCTTTTGCATTTGTTGGTATATTATTTAGCAGTAAAACGTGTTATTTTGTAGTTTTTTACTCTGCCCGTTAATCGATAAACTTGCCTCAGTATATTACAAAACTCGTAAAAACCAATGAAATCAGTCAATAACTTCATTATAAAACTAACTATATACCTTTGGTGTTAAAGTATAAGTCTTTACAAAGGCTTGAAGTATACTATTCCGTTTTTCCTTTGGAAAACAAAGTTTGTGCTTGTAAATTGTATACTCACTTTCGCCATCTTTAATTCCTTACGTATATAGTATATTAAAACACTCATTAATAATAATAATTCAATGACGAAAACACTTCATGACCGTGAAGGAGGTTGTATATCTGATACAAACCACACGTGGTTGTATCACATAGACAACCACTAGTGGTTGTATATCAGGTCACTATCTCCGCTCTAAAACATTGAAATTGAGCTTTTTCTGAATTAATCTGAACAAATATTACTCATATTAACATCAAAGACTCGGCGTGTTTTAAGCTGTTTACAACATTCGCGTCCGTGTTGTATCGAATATATAATCACTCACCTTCGGCTCGTGATTGTATATTCGATACAACACGGCCGCTCATGTTGTAAACGTTACATAGAATCACATCTAACCTGCTTTATAAATGGATGTAACATCATCGCTTGTCAAAGTTGTGTCCCAAAAGGCAACCATTGCTAAGTTTAATTGCCCAGATGCTCCTTGAGAGTTTTGAATCCCAATTAAGAATTTTCTCTCATAATTGCCCAAAGATGACAACGTTTTAGAAGTACGTCTTCAAAAACAACATAATACATATTATCAATACGGAAAATAATATTAAAAAGCTGGAAATAAGAGAAGTTAACTATATGGGAAGACATATATATATAAGTATATAAATGTACAACTCCGTCATTGACGGAATACATAAATTATACTCCATCTGAATTAAGCCGGTTTTCCACTTGGCGACTTTTTTCGCACGAAGCGACTTTTTCTTTTGTCTCATGAGCTCTGAGCTGGAACTAATCAGAAATCTATTGAATTCGAACAAAAGAAAGTCGCTTCGCGCGAAAAAAATCGCCTAGTGGAAAACCGGCTTTAGTCAAGTTTTTAAACCGGCCAATCGTATTATAGAATCGACCAATGTTTGCATTCTAATTTGAGTTATTGTTAAACTTCAATTTTCATTTCATCGCAGTTGATCGCCTATCATTGGCGCATTTTTTGTGATTTTAATGATAGCCGATAAACGGCAATCGTCCAGTTTCAAGTCTAATTTATCGCAAAACGGCGCTAGTTACTACAAATGAAGCCCATCACGCTTTAAAATCGACGTTGTAACAGCGCCTTTCCATGCCCGCTTGCATGGTTATCATTTTAATATTGGTTAAATATATTTCTCGTTCTTATTTTTGCTTTTGTTGCCGTTGAATGCATGCACTTTGTAAAGCCAACTTCGGACCAAGTCCGAACTGTATTACATTGCAAAAATATTACGTATGTAAACTCATATTACGATAATAATACTTTTAAGTCTTATGTATTTTACTATGACTAACTCGAGACAATTTTAGTGCTCGCAGGAAAAATGCACCAGAGTTAAAATCAGCGACAAAGCGGAGTCATATCATGTTATTACTATACTACGAATGACAATTGTAAAAATGCGGACAACCTTACCCAGGTGTATTTAGTTTAACTGGCTTAGCATTGACGTAAATATAAACGCCAGATTCGTTCCATGCCATTACATAATGGCGCCAGGCCTTATCACCAACAATAGGCAAGCTTGTTTTAACAAAGCTATAGGTCTTGGAAACGAGAAACCAAAGCTGTTTATTTTCAACATAGACAGCTAATCCCACTGACTTTGTTTCGTCACCAACTGAATCTAAGATGTTCACCCTCTTCTGCCAATTGGCTACGTTATTATCAAAAGAGGCCATGAACGATAATGTCAACCCATTCTTACAAGCGTCTGGAAATGTTAAACAGGATTGATTTACAATGTGTCCAACACTAATAAATGATCCTGAGCCAGAAAATTGTAATGCAGTGTCCGAAATATTTTTTACTCCAGATGTCTGTTTTACTGTTCCGTGTACTTTGCCAGGAAGAGTACCCAAGATTACACCATTAATCAACTCAGAAAGAGGCCAGTAGTATTTTGCACTACTTATCCAAACTATAAAGAAAGAATAGTTAGTATTAGTATACTGGTGTCGAGTGTACAAACCAAACTAAAGTAGTACTTGTTAGACTATACATTGTACAACTCGTTTTCAATTTATCTTATCAATTTAACCCTTTGCTGCATGTTTTGTTTTTTATTTATTTTTTATTTTATTCTATTTTACAAGATTTACCAGACAATACACATACAAACAATGAACAAATATAAAGGAAATAAATAGAGGATATTACACGGTGGTGCGAAGATATGGATTTTATCTTCGAGTGGTGAAAACAATATTTCACGAATGAGCGTAGCGAATGAGTAAAATATCGTTTTTATCACGAGAAGATAAAATTCATATCTTCAAGTAGGCGTGTAATTTTCTTTTTATTATATAGATTCAATGCAAAAAGAAGTAAAATTCTTAATGACGTCATCGATATCTTCACTAGTGAAGATATGGAAAATACGACACTGCATATTCTCTAGTAAAACACTCGCATCTATATAATAAATAGTGATGTAATAGTGATATAAAGTAAATACAAAAGCAGGGACCACAGAGATAAAACCTCCAATAACGGAATCCCAATATATTGACATGTGTTACCTTGTGCCATACAAGTTCTTGTTTGCCAGTTTAGGAAAACAGAAAATTACACAATAGTTTGCTCCAAATCTTTACTAGAGGTTGCGGGGGCGCCGGAGCCACGGGGGCAGCAGGGCAGCGGGGCAGCGGGGCAGCGGGGCAGCGGGGCAGCGGGGCAGCTGCCCCCCATGCCCTTACAGCGCGGGGGCAGCACGGGGGCAGCACGGGGGCAGCACGGGGGCAACCAATTGCCCTTTCTTGTAAGAGGAATGTTTTCTGCAGGAATTGCCCTTTGTATTATTGTATTAAATGACTTTTGTATTAATACCTCAAAATCTCAAATGACTCACAAGCTAACTTATTACTGCAGACCACACAGAGGCAGAAAACTAATTTTGCCTTGGGTTAGCTGTGTCCAACCTCGTTCTCAGGGCGTTGTTGAAATTTAGAGGGTGGGAAAAAACCCTGGCATCGGCTAGTCACAGTACCCAAAAATACTGGGCGTAATAAATTAGCAATTTAGTTTAGTATGCCAAATCATTCTGAGGAATGGTAGCCCCGTGGGAGAAGTTCATTGTAATGGCGGTCCTATTTGTCCCGTTGGCGGTCCCGTTGAAGCTATTTGATCATAACTGGCACAAAACTACGCATAAATATGTTTCGCGAGGAATGTTTAAGAAAAGCAATCAACCAATGAAAATACCGAATCCAACAGTCGATGCCAGAACCTTTTCCCACCTTACCAATTTCAAAAACGCCTTGCATGAGAACGAGGTTGAGCTATGTCTTGTGCCCAGGCTTTTTTCACCTGGCGGGTGTTTTCCGATTCATTAACTTAAATGTAAATAGGAATGTAGCATCAATATGTACAACTCAGTCGTTGAATTCTCTTTCTCAATACACTGTCATTCATTATATTATATTATATTATACCGTTATGCACGTGCAAAAATTAATGCTGAGAAAAAGTGCCCTTTTTATTTGGCTGCCCCCGCCGCCTTACGTGGCTTCCAGCGCCCCTGAGAGGTTGAGTTATTGAAACCCCAACAGCTTGTGTAAAACTTACTCGTATCTGATTTCGCTCTCTTTGTTGCGGTACTAACTAGTTGTTACTAGTTATCAGCAATTATCTAGTTCTATCTCATGCGCTGTCCTATGTATCACACTCTTGGTGATCTCAAGTTACATTTACAGATAATTAGTTCATCCTGTCTGTGCAACAAACTAAATACTGTTGACGTCAAAGAGTTTAAAGCCTAGTTTACACGAGCAATCTTTCCTTGACAAGTTTTTCCTTGACAAGTCTACTTGTTGAAAAGCTGGCATACCAGCTTTTCAAAAGGGAGACTTGTCATGGAAAAACTTGCCATGTTTCCTCAAACACACGGGCAAATAAAACTTGTTGAAAATTGCCAAAGCAAAATTGCCCGTGTAAACTAGGCTTAACAGTTGAACTATCCAACACATGACTTTCCAAGATGTCTCCCCTTGACGAGTAAAATGGTCTGGCTTTGGCAGAGTAAAACATAGGCGTAGAGTTTTGTTTTTGTCTAGGGAGGCTGAAGTGTTGAACAGGGCCTTTTTAAGAATTTTCCCGTGGGGTCTGGGAAATGCCATTTCCTGCATTCTGAGGGGTGATTTTTAAGAACACTGAAGGTCATGAAATGTCATAAAAACTAGTTAAAATAGAACACATTTCAACAATTTTTCGATGTTGTGTTTACTGGGTTGACTTATCACTGTATATGGGTGCTTTTGGCTGACAGGAATGAGGCTGTAACAGTTACTTTAGCCTAACGAGTAACCTATAATTTGTGAATGGTGATTGATGAGTCAGTTGCTGCAAAATTTCTGGGGAGCTCAGCCTCCCCATCAACTTTTACAGCTTGACTACCAAACTGAAAGCACTACAGTATACTAAGTTGCAACTACATAATATACACAAACAACTTGACATGTGTTCAACGTTCATGTGTTTAAATATTATTAGTATAATTTCGTCGAACAAATTTAAAATTATTTGTATAATTTGAAAAGTGTTCGACGAAATTATATTAAAAACATACCTCCAGTTTGGCCACCATTTCCCTGCATAAGACTGCGTTCTACTAATAAGTCTAAAACGAGTAAAACAAAAAAAAAATATGACCGCATATGAACTATTTATTTATTTATTTATTTATTTATTTATTTATTTATTTATTTATTTATTTATTTATTTATTAACAAAATAAAAAATAAACCCAAGAAAAACAGTGAGTGAATAAAATCAAAACAAAAAGGTATAAATTAAAAATGGGTATCACAAAAATATAGAAACACCAATAGGCGAGTTTCAGGGTGTTACGCGCGCATAATTTTTCAAAAAACTGGCAAGCTCCACTCAAAGTAAACATAATTGCTTAAAATAAACAAAGTATAGAACAGTTTCTGGATGTTTAACACTGTTGGTCTGCTGTGAACCGGCGAGGTTTTGACCAAAATTACCCCCCTTGGGCTTAAAATGATCCTGAAAGATCCCTTTTTAAAATGAGACCTTTATAATGATATGCCATGAAGTACTACCCGAGCTCTGAAGCGAGGAAATTTGATCTGGAAGTCTGCTCGTGGCGCGACGAGACAAGATGAACAAAATGGCTTTTTTTGGTCAATATATAAGCGAAACCAACCAAATTTTTTGCTGTAACAACTCCTAAAGTGAGTATAAGCATTTGTTTGATGTAATTATTTCGTAGATTAGCAGTAATTTGGTAAAATTTGACAAAAAGAACTCAGCCGGTCGGCCATTTTTTCGAACAAAATTTGCCTCGACTTGTCGGCGTTGTAATGGCAAACAGGAGTAAATATCATGCAAAATAACAACAAATCTGAATAGCTGACTTAAAAACGATCTTAATGATGTATTATGGTTGTATGTTCTTGTATAATTCTGTTTTAATTTGTAAATTTCCAAAATAAGTGACGATCCCGCTCGAGCGGCACCACGGGGGGTCGCCCAATGAAAAATACTAAAAAATCAATATAATATTCGCATTTTATTATATTGCTTTAATTTTTTCAATTTGAATTTGTGAAATAGTGCTTTTCATTTTACTTCACCAAAGTTTGGTGCTAAAGTCATTTATTGTTTAAATATTTAACATTTTGTTGTAGATTATAATAATAATATTAATAATAATTAGCATAAATTAGCATAATTTGCAAAATGGGTTGTCTGACAAGACCCGACAACCCAAAATTTGAATAGTAGAGGTAAAAACGATTCAAATGATATATTGTGGTATTATTTTTGTGTTATTATGGCATGCTAATTCACAAATTTGCTGAGACCACCTGCTGTGAGTGATTTCGAGCCGGACAAGAATGAGTTAAAATAAACAAAGTATAGAACAGTTTCTGGATGTTTAACACTGTTGGTCTGCTGTTGTTGGCTCGTTAGTCTGTTTGCCATTGCTTACTTTATAGATTGGGGGAGCTCGCCAATTTCTTTGCAAAATGTTGCGCGCGCAATACCCTGAAATTTGCCAAAACAAGAAATTCTGATAATTTCGATCAAATTTCTAAACATTTCCAGAAACAACATTTTTAAGGTTTTTTTTTAATTAATAAAGCAACAATGTAACATTTTCTCAGAAAGCGCTTATTGACCAACCTCCTTTCATACAAATAAATGGTCGACGTATATTACAGTTGGTATCATCCCATTGTCCATAGTATGTCTTCATCATCGTGCACGATACCATATCTAAAATAAGTTAAACATAATGTAATGCCATTAGATGGGTTCTGATCCTGTTTCTTTTCAGGTTAAAATAAAGTCAGTTGCGCATTTTCACGAACCATACAGGGTCTGTTGGCACTGAGTCTAGGGCACACATGTGCTGTTAGGGCTCTGCCTCACACTGTAGTAACTTAAGCCCGGTTGGACGGGGTTGGTAGTTGAGACTCATGTGAGTAGAGTTTAGTTGGCCTCTCTTGTGCTTCGCGGGTTTTTCGCCGGGTTCTCCGGTTTTCCTCTCTCCGCAAAACCAACACCTAGGTCTTAGCTGTAATCCATTTAGATGCATGTTAAAACTGGAAGTGCAGCAGCATGTTAAGTAATAAAGAACAATGCAGAAAAGCAGTGCTTTTCTGCATTGTTCCCCACTACTTAACATGCATCTAAACCACTAATCGGCGACGATCGGCGATATATGAGAACCAGGCTTAAGTAATAAAATATGTATGTATGCATGTATGTCTGTGGAATGAGAAATTCTTGATCCCCACCCTGGGATCAACCCTGTAACTCTTGATATTTACATGTATCTGATGACTTTTTTGTTCGATTTTTGACAATTTTACAATTTTTATTGATTTAAGTTTAAAAAAGTCATTGACAATTTAGAAAGAGAATTAAAAACAAACGAATATTTAATTAGTGCATATAAATGTGATGACAGCCACTATAGTGCCTGTATGATTTGATACAGACGATTAATAGATCAAAAATAGGAAAATATCTAACTAACTTAGAGCTAATCACACCATTGAGCCACTAAGACAAAAGTACAGAGAAATATATCGGGAAAACTACCTGAACCCCACCTAGAGACCAAAATTCAAAGTAACCTTTCGAGTATATAATCTGACAAAACTTTAACCATACATCTATACAACTATATACTAAATGTTGGCTTGGTTGCCAGGGTTACCGCCTTATTTGCTGTTGCTTATTTTGCAAGAATTGATCATAGTTAATAGAAAATATACATGGTTTGGAAGCTCACAAAAGTCATTGTTTTATGTTTTTGTTCAGGTTTATGGAAATTTTTGCACTTTCACGGTTACTGAACATATTGTGTTTTCTGTATAATGAAGCAATCATCCAATAGCAACGTTTGGGTTCAATCACTCAACTGTACTGTTTAAATATTAATAAACCTAAAACAAAGGATTTGGCACCTTCATGTACCTTTCAACATGAATCGTAGCTTGATTGTTAACCGCTTTGAAGTTTGCCGGGTTTCTAAACCATGTATATTTTCTATTGACTATGAATTGATGCATTACTTTGCTATCACGGCACCTACCCCGAGGCCTGACGAGAAGGGGGGTCAGCCTGGTCGTTAACCAGGGGGCCGCGGTCGAAAGGGGCCCATTTTTAACGAAACGAAGCAAAAGAATATATTATCCGAACTGTTGAATGAGGAATTTAGTTTTATAATAACCAACAACTGGGGCCGGTTGTATAAAAAAGTGATTAACTTAATCATGATTAAGAAGTTAACCAGTGATTAACTTCTTAATCATGATTAGTTAATCGCCCGGCAAAATCGCGTTGTATAAAGGGTGATTAGTCGGGTGATTAACTAACAACTTTTTAACTCTCCAACGAGTGATTAAAATGTGATTAGCATAATTAACATAAATTAGCGGAGGTGTCATGTGATGTTTTTGGAACACCGTAGCCATGTTTTGGAACCTTGCGACTGGCGTTCTCTTGAGATTTAAGGATGGAAAATAGTTCGGATGACATGGTAAAAGGAGATATTATTTTTGAAATATGCAGTGATTCTTTTGATGTATGATTGTGTGCACTGCCAAAAAGTAGGCCAAAGTTAGGCCAAGGCCAGGCCAAGACTTGCAGTGTAAATACGGCTTATATAATGAGCTTCATTAGCCACAGAACCCTGGACTCGAACATGCGTTGCCTTCTACCAAACCAATAACACAAGGAGAAGCAGCCAAGAGCTGTTCCTCTGCAGAAATTGAATGGTTACGGTGGGATATTGGCTGGATTTCCTCTGCTATTAGTGCTGCTATAAAACGTATGGAGTCTTTTCTAAACTGTAGAAACTCATCTGAAAGCTCTTCGGAATTAACATAACGATTTAAATACTCAAGGTAAGCGATTTCTTCGTCGAAATTCAGCGTCATAAAGGAAGTGCCTTAGTATGGCCGCCATATTTAAACTTTTCTTAATCATAGTTAAGAAAGTTAATCATACTTTGGACCACGATTAACTTTAACGACATTTTAATCATGATTAGCGCTAATCACTTTTTTATACAACGGGTTTAATCACCTTGTTAACTTTAATCACTATTTAATCACAAAACGGGTGATTAAATAGTGATTAAGAGTTTTATACAACCGGCCCCTGAAGTTTTAGTAATGCATTGCATTGCATTGGGCCCCTAATGGATTTGTCAACGTCACAGCGGCTTTTGTACGGCTTCATTAGTGCTATTGGAACTTTCGTGAATTTTTTATTACCGTCATGGGGCCCTCTATAGCCTTTTCAATTCACTACCTTGAGTTCCTTTTATGGTTTGATTAAATAAGACAAACATGTCGAGGGGTAGGGGCCCACAAATATTTTTTGACCAGGTGCCCAAAATTTCTCTCGGCGGCCCTGCCTACCCCAACCTTCATTTGACATGTTACTATATAATTATCTTTGTTATATACCAAAGACTTTCGTTTGCCAAAGATGAAACCCTATTGGTCAAATCATGGTCACGTGTTGTTCAACAAACTCAATGTTTCTTTCTGCCGAGGGAAACATTGCACTGTTTCCCTCTGACGTCAACAACGAAGAAGGAAACAGTGCAATGTTTCCCTCTGACGTCAGATTCAGAACTTTGGACTTTTCGGAACATTTTGAAAGCAATTGGCTTGTTTCGAGCTTGTTTGGTACAAAATAGTCCATTTTCCAAAAGAAAGGATATCTATACATATCTTAAAAGAAGATCTGTAGAAAACCTGGATAAATTTAAAGCTGTTCTTTGTACTTGTTGAGTGTGGTGTATTTGTTTAGTTGAATTGAAATACGAAGACAAAGTCAAAGTGTTTTGGTAAGTCTTTTTGCCTTTTGCAAGTTTCGAGTCAGTTTGGTATTTTGTATCTTAAAAGTCTTTGGTATATAACAAAACGCTTGTTGACTTTTGCCTCGGAAAACATCGAGTTTTACGGTCCCTCAGGCTTCAATGTCTCCCTCGGGCTAAAGCCCTCGGGTGACATTGAAGCCTTCGGGTCCGTAAAACTCGATGTTTCCCTCGGCGCCAGTCAACAAGTGTATAATATTTTTCTTAGATCATTAAACTTAGATTATTATTATATCTATTTAATACTTGTAAACTACTTATTTGTAATTTCTTTTAATCGTCAAGGGTTTGTAACACGAGCCTCTGTCTCAGGAGAATGGGCAACCACTCCGCACGTTCATCGACAATAAATAAATATTGTTTGTTTGTTTGTTTTTTACGGTCCGTATCCTACCAAATCCTGCTTTCTGATTGGCTAACGAGCTACCGTATAAGTACCATATAAATTTATTAAATGTTTGATAGGCCATAAAATATTTTAAAAACGTTTGAAAATGAATTAAATGAAACCGAACATATTAAAAGTGAGTTTTTCACCCGTGAAAGAGACCGAAAATCTAATTTCCTTTAACGAAAGAAACAGCACAGACTTCCTTTTTTGGTTCACTCTAAACACTGGTGAAGACCAAAAGAATCAAGCGGGAATAATTAGGGGAAAAAAACAAATTACCGTTTTGGTCGGTCCGTATAGAGAACTATTTCCCTCGATCTCAAGAATGGCCCATTTTTGAGACCTCGGGAAATATTTCTCTACACGGACCTCCCAGTCGGTAAATTGAAAAAATAAACTTGAAAAAGTTTATCCTAAATGACGTAATGTCGTCTACCCAATTTCATAATAAACAAAAGTTCATAATGAACAAAAGGCTGCTATTTTCTTAAATATACTTATAATATATATATATATATATATATATATATATATATATATATATATATATATATATATATAACAATCGAAATATAGTAAGGTTAGATGTACTGACGAAGGGCCTTTGCTCGAAACGTTAGACTCCTACGTTCTCTGTTTCGGCAGTATATCTAACCTTACTATATTTCGATTGTTGTTTCTACACTGCCTACGCAGCACGCTACTTATATATATATATATATATATATAAAGCATGAAGTATGGTTACCTTAAAGTCTTACCTCCAGGGTGAAACCTCTGGTAGCGAAGACTTTAGGGTACTGAACCATACTTCATGCTTTATATTTTGCTCCATCTATATGGTATTGAGCACTCTCTAACATTTCGTGAACCAAAACTCACTTATATATCTTATATATATATATATATATATATATATATATATATATATATATATATATATATATATATATATATATATATATATTATTCTATTGTAAGAAATGACAAAAGAATAAAATTCCTGATCCCCATACAAAAAAGCAATGTGAGATTCTACACTAGACGTAATAACTAACAAGAAACTAAAATAGAGGGGGAATAATGTATCGATCAATTCAAAGCTTCAACATCACACATCCAGCCCTTCTCCCCCCCCCCAGGGGGCATACCCCTGCCTCCTTCGCAGCAGGCCCTCATTGCATCATGGACAGGTCACACTTTTGAGAGGGCCTGCCAGATCCTGTAAACAAAATGGTGACCGATCCCATTATGGACAGCGAGACTAGGCCCTAGAGGCGATAGTTTTGAGAGGGCCTGCAAATATTTTCCGGCCGCTGTTCGACAAACGTACGTCCAAGTTCTTTTAACACTGTGACCCACCAGGAAATTCGGTCTAAACTTTCTTACAGATCATGACAATGAAGAAACCAATATGTTTTAGAATTACCGACCTTCTGCCAATAATATTTTTAGCGACAAAAAGGAATTGAAGGAAAAAATATCTGCCAAACAAAAGCAAATTCGACGGTCAGGAAAGTACAGGTTTTTCTTATTGTTTTGTTTGGTTTATCTAGCTATCAAAGACTCATCTGAGTGACCAAGAGTTAATGAGATTTAATTTTGTTAAATTGTAAGCTATAGTGTAGCGTAATTCAAGTTTCAGTTGTTGTGGAAACCGAAAAAGTATAAACCCAAGAGTCTCTGCGTATACTAAAGTGCATTTTCGTTGATTATTCTGGCCGAAAGTTGACAAAGTTCAACCATAATTGCTTTTTTCAACAATTCCTTCATTTTTAAGCTAGGATTCGTATGTCACAAGTCTTCAATGGGCTTCAAAATCTTCGGAAATAGCCATGGCTATTAATAATGGTAGTTAATTATGCAAATTTATTCCGTGCCAAGTTTTGCCAATTTTTTTACAGGATCTTGCAGGCCCTAAATTCGACGTGTGTAACCTGTCCATGATGCAACGAGAGCCTGCGGAGGAGGCAGGGCATACCCCGGGAATTTGAATTTTTGAGAGTTTGGATGTTCAAATCCTCACCTCCCTTGGCGAAAAATGTGTTCAAATGCCCTACTATAACGACAAATTAAAAGGGCAAATGCCCGACCCCAGAGTCAAATAATATTATGGAAAATACAGACAGGTGCTGTAATATACTTTGTACTTAAATAAATAATAGTTTTTCTCTGAGTAATTTGATTTTTATGTTCTCCACCGCCATTGCATGCAAAGAAAATGGCCGTTCTGCTCAGGCAAGGGTAATTCCGCTTACATGCGCGCAGGCGTTCCACCCCAAAACGCGCGAATTAAAAAATGGAGACTTCCGGTCCAAATCCTTCCATCTACCAAATGCCCAACCCCAAAGAAGGCGTTAAACGTCAAATTCCTTACTCCCAAAGATTACTTAAAGTCAAATTCCCGAAGTATATGCCCAGGGAAAATGTGAGGGTCCCTTATACTTTTCGCGTGAAGCGTGAAGCGTGAAGCATGATTGGGTTATTTTACTTACCCGTGAAACGTGATCGATGATTTTTTTAATCCGTGATTCGTGATTGTAAGGTTTCAAATCTTTTTACGTGCACGTGAAAGTAACTTTTGATTTAACCGTGACCCGTGAATGAAGGCTAGAATTAAACGTGATTCGTGAATATAATCGTCTGTTTTGCGTGAACAGTTTTTTTAGGATTTATGGAATTTCTGTTGTTTGTTTTGTTTGTCTTCGAACAGTTGAACACCGGAATAGCATGTACTTGATATTTTACGCTACTTACAGATTATTTTGACTATTTTACTCTGACCATAAACCAAAAAAAGATCTGACTAACTCCAGACGATTGTACTCGTCAAACGGAAACCTTCAGGCTTCAGAGTGTTGAGACAAAGATAATAAAAAGCGACGCCAGGCGCAATTTTGCATGATCGCAGTGTTTACAGACCTTTACAATGGACTGCAAGGGCAGAAAGAAATCTTTCAAACTTGCTGCATCCTTCTGAGATTGAAGAGAAAGACTTCGAGAATGCGAAATATTGTTAACCAGTCAGATGATGCGAAATATTAATCCGTGAATTGCTTTTGTATTTTTACGTGAATCGTGATTTCCTCGATTTTTATGTGAACGTGAAAGAGTTTTTGCGATTTTTCGTGACTCGTGAAAAGACTAAATATTTTTACGTGAATGCATTTTGTGAATGGGTATAGGGAACCCTCAAATGTTGAAGTTTCGAATTGACCCGTACTATACATGTAAGCAGCGACAACGCACGAGATTGACTTGTAGCAAGTCTTGGGAATAAGAAATAAATGCTAAGCTTCAAACAGGGACAGAATTTGTCACCTTTTGTCCTTTTGAATTTGTATGTGTTAATAATAAACTTTAAATAACTATTCCTTACTTGATTTATCGTATTCCGGTCGCGAAGGATTTCCAGAGCCCCAATCGGATAAAGCCGTTGCTGCGCCATTACTCCAGTAAAACATATCCTTATAATCACGATCATTCAACGAGACCCACAAAGACAAAATGCCCGATAAACGTTTAATTCGATTTTGTATAGCATTGTTTTCTTCCACAGTACTAATGCTCAGTAAGTCTCCTCCTTGGTCCAGGCAAAAAGAACGAGCATCTAGATAATAATATTACAAATATATAAATTCTATATACAGTACATGCAGTCGATAAAAAAAAGTGAATGAAACAGAACATGTTCTTACTAAATATGTAATATTTAAAAAAACACATAAACAGCAGTGTTTTATCAGTGTTTTATTTATATATGATAAAACACGTGCTATATACGAATGTTTTGAATAGCTTAAAAACGACCCATTTAGTAAGTTCATTAACGTAGTAATATTAAAATACAGCGTTGTCCAAGCCGTTAATATTAAAACTATAAAGCTTATATGTTAATCAGGAGACTTTTTTTATTAGGTATAAAACCACCAACATGATAGTGATTCCCTTTGTGTTTTCCTCGTGAATTATTAAAGTTTAAATCTAAATTATATTCTATAAATACGGGAAAAAACCTTTAACGTTTGTATGTGAATGTTGAAACGTTGTAAAACTCTTGAAAAATAATGTAGAGAAATCCTTTGGTACACGATAAAATATTTTTAAGGGATATATTTCAACTATTCTTTTTAAAAGCTCTCAAACGCTTCCAGTAAAGGTTTACTCTTATGCGTTTTTCCACCTTTAAATTAACACCAAATTGAAAAAGCAAACTTGAAAAAGTTTATCCTAAATGAGCGTGATGTCGTCTATCCGATTTCATAATAAACAAAAGGCTGCTAATTTTTTAAATATACTTCTCAAATCATTAATAATTCATGAGTAATTAGCCAATAATAAATAAACGGCACAAACTTGAAGAACCGTTTATTACCACATTTCTTAATTATAAATTCAACGTGAAACCATTGTCTAATCCAATATATGCAACTAGAATTAACGATTGAGAAAATATTTCATAAACTCGTGTATTGTGTTTCACCAGGGGTTGCAAACACTCGAGAACAATGAAAATTAGTTGGTTAACGCGGCCTTGTGGTTTTCATTGTCCTTTCGTGTTTGTAACCCCTGGCAAAACACTCCCACTCGTGTATGAAATATTACATATAATATATATCAAAAAAAGAAATTAGCGAACTTTATTATATCAAAACAACCTTCCTTACATATATACTTATACGCCATATACAAAAAGGGAAAATAAAGAAAAGAAACGTATATGTTTACTCTAACTTTGACACAAGTTCTCTCATTTCATATTTTTATTAGATATAAATATTTAGACTGTACGTAACTATTTAGCAAATTCCCCGGCACCTTCGTATCACTAGCTAATAACCGCTGCCTGTTTATTTTAAGATTGATAATTTATCATACAGACTTTTAGCGAATGAAAATTAAAAGTAGAATTTAACTAAAGTGCCCGAAAACTTGATTTCATGCATCACTAGTCTTTCTTGCCTTATATTTTACATACCTGCCCAAGTTCTGTAGCTTTTATTGATTTGATAACAAAGTTTTCCTGGACCTTTCTCCCAGTTTTGTCCGGTACATTCTGTCGTTTTTGGAACTGCAAAATAATAGCGTTTTGTAAGCTGTTATTTGAGAAATATTTAAAGTACTAAAAGATTCTCTATCACCTTGAGCAGCACAACCGATCAATTCCAATCGTAAGCAGGGGTAGCCTGACCATGTTAATGGATAAATTCGAACAAATCTTGCTATTACCGAAGATAACGTAATCGGACTAACGGTAGCAGAAGGTCGCTGAACAAAAAAAAAGAGAGAGAAAATAAACAAGCAAGTCGCATTTTAGAGAAACATACAGTTTGAAGCACGACAAGAAGTTACTATTTAAGAAATAGAAAACATTTTCTGTGTTTCTGTAAAGCTAAAGAAACAGAAGTGGAAGTTTAGGAGAACGAGAATTTGCAGAAGAAAAACAGGCCCGCAGGGCGAGGGTTTTACACTATTTCGAGTTCTCCCAAACTTCTATAAAATAACCCATCGAAAATAACATAAAAATAAATCAAAATAAAAAGCATAAATTATCCTTACTGCCTATGAATGGCGTACTAAGGCGTATAGGATAGCGTTTTATGCAGCGTTTCTGTACAGTTATATAAAATAACATTTTGAAAACGCACGCGATGCATGCATGATTGGTTAAAAGCCATGCATGTTCTATAACTCTATGGAAAACATGGAAAAATTACGCCATCCACTACGCCATTAAACGCCATCCAATACGGCATCATTCGATTCTAATTAAAATGTGTTCAGAAATACCTTTATACGTCATCCACTATGCCTACATCATACGCCATGCAATCCAATATGCTAGTCATTGACAGTTAGCCAAGGAATTACGCTTTTTATTTGAATTCATTTTAACGTATAATCCTGCACTTTGACCGGTTATTTTTCCGTGTTCCTATAGAAACACTTGTGGAAGTTTGGAAGAACTCGAAATAGTGTGGAAACACTCGTCCAACGGGCTCGTATTCCCACTGCAATTTCTCGTTCTCCCAAACTTCCCCTCATGTTTCAATAACTGTACACAGAAAATGGTTTCTATTCCTTAAATAATACTATAGAATAATAACGTATTGGATGGCGTGTTAATCTTTCCATGTTTGCTATTGAGTTATAGAAACACGGCTTTTAATCAATCAACGTTTTCGTTAAAGTGGCACTAGCTTAAAAATCGGGTGTCGTCCCCCCCCCCCCCCCTACAAAATTAAAGTTTAGCACCAAAAAAGTAAACTCGCTTAATATTAAAGTAAAATAATAAATTTAAGTCTCCAAATGTCGAGCTTCTTTAGCTTACGTACGCGGGCACCGATCAGCGGAAGAGTATTTTGATGCTATACTCTCAAACTGGACCATAATCCTTTGCGGCATTTTGTTATCAGCAGAATGGAAAGCAACCTCGTACCCAGGGTCTTATCTCCGCTCCCCCGCCCCCGCCCACCGCTGCGAAAAGACCCTGGTCTGGGCTGGTCACGTGTCTCCCATATTCTGGGAGATTTTTCAACTTTGTCGTTAGGGAGGGGTTAGAGAACTTAGGATTTGTCATCATTGTACGGAGACTATCGAGACTGGTGGAGGCAAGTCGCAAGAGTATCTTAAAATAAACACCGATATATGCCGACGATAATATAATATACCGACGGGAAAACATTGGCAAAACATTTGGTTAAAGACCCTCAGACACTTCGCTGTTCGGTAAGGCCAAGAAACGACAAGGCGCTTCGCAACAGTGCGGCAACATTTTACTGAAAAGTTGTCAGTGATATTTGTGGATATTTTTCCTATATCTTTCCTAACTTCCGACGAACAGCGAATTTGAGGGGATTCTCTTCCTCGAAATGAATGTTTACTTCATCAGTTACGACGCCAAGCTGTTACGCCTGTCGCCTGCCGTTTGCCAAAAGAGAGGATTTGGAATGTCATCATTATTGTGAATAAATATATGGAAATCTGAAAGTCCTTGTGATTTAACATCGCCAAGATCGCCAAAACTCGACCTATAGCTTTCAACAAAAGCTAAGGTTAGTGACATATTTTATTATTGTTTTAAAAGTGGTTTAAATTTGTAACGCAACAGTCATGTGAATGCAGCGGAAGCAAATAATAATACCGCATGCAATCATGATCAGAGCTGAAAATCGATTCCTGTTTGGGAAGTGATGCCATCATCCTGATCAAGAAAACACTGACCTTTTAATAACATATTAATATCACTAGTCTATATCAATTCCCCTTTGACTAAAAAAGCAACAAGGTTTTTAATATGAATCGAAGTTACTCACTAATGAACCTATTGTTAATTGTTGAACGTTGTTGATATTGCGTTGTTCTTTTATACACTTGTTGTTTTAAGAATAGATATAATTGCGCCGTGAGTGCATAAAGCAGTCAGGATAATAAAAAAGTGCTCAACATGTTATCAAAAATCATTAAATGTTGAATAATATAGCAATCACATAACTACTGAGTATCGAACAATATTTAGTATACTGTTTACTTCATAAATATACATCAAAGCCCAAGGTGTCAGTACATTACGATTGAAACTTTGCTCTAGTCACTTTAACACATTCTTCTATTCCTTATAATACCTAATGTGTTCGTAATTTACCAATACTCTCATTGTTATTTAGGTGTAATTTCGTCTGGTAGTTAATTTCTGCAACTACAACAGATCTAGAATGCAAACAATCAATTCAAGTGCGGCGCAACAAACATTGTTCTTTGAAAACGGTTTTAAAACCAAGACGGTTTGGTGAAGCAAACTTCAAATAACACATTGGAAGGTGCTATATATAAATCAACCAATAAAAGAAATTAACATTTCAAACATTGTCTCTGTGTGATTATTCCGCGGTCTTCTTTATAGTTCCTACAAAAGTACAAATCCTACTAGCCCACTCCCAGTAAGTCTGCGTGACACGTGACCAGCCCAGACCAGGGTCTTTTCGCAGCGGTGGGCGGGGGCGGGGGAGCGGAGATAAGACCCTGGGTACGAGGTTGAATGGAAAGATGAATCAACAATTGCCCGTAACCGAAAAAAATGGCGTCTTGTACATTTTACCACAATCTTTTCCGCACATTAAATATTGTTTTTTTGTAGAGTAATCGGAAGATAGGGTTTTAAAACGATCGACTTTGGTAGGAATGGAGTTCTTGCTTGTTTCATCCATTTTAGCATGATAAACAATGTTTAGTTGTTATTTGAGCTGATATGAGGTCGTAAAGCGTTATGGTTAAATGTAGCAGCGCCATCTTTTCCTGTGCTATTTTTGGTTGTGTAGTTGCACATTTGCACATGTGTACAGTTGCATGGTTGCAGATATTTTCACCAATTTTTATATTTGCATATTTGCATTAGATTTCTTAATAAGAGCGAAACAATATACAAACCAGTGTACTTGAGTATTCCCGATACCTTTGACCATCTTTACCATATTTTAGAGAAAATGACGTCACATTGCCTTCAACTACAATATCTCTGATATCGTAGATAGAGCCAAGATCAATTTGAAGGAATTCTTTCTAAAAACGATAAATACGAGTGTTTATTTTATACACTGAAACCGACTATATAAGAACTGTGAGTTCGTTCTACATGACGTACTTTGCATACAATCGTTTTGTTCAGATAAAAAAGCTATAGAATTATACCACAAATTTATCTTAGGATTGTACTTAGAGGATTTTCTCTGCGTAAAAGAAAAAGAAATTTTAGCTAAATAATCGGCCATAAAGCAGCAACTTATCAGTAAAGCAATTATACATGGGAGTAACGATGATAAAAGTTAAACCGTCATCGTTCGGAATTGTTAACGTTTTTTAATTTCAGATACTTTTTAACTACTGTATTGCTGTTTTCAAAAGTATTTAAGTAATATTTCATAAATGAGTGCGAGATTTTTATCAGGGGTTACAAACACAAGAGGACAATGAAAATCACGAGGCCGTTACCCGAGTAATTTTCATTGTTCTCGAGTGTTTGTAAAACATGAGAAAATAATGAAAATCACGAGGCCGCATGCAAAGGGATTTTATAGTTTTCGAATGTTTTACAAACACGAGGTAATAGGCCGAGTGATTTTTGTTATTCCCGAGTGCTTGTAACCCCTGGTAAAACACGATACACGAGTTTAATTATGAAATAGCTTCTCAATCGTCAATTATAGTAGAGGGACTTGATGATCATTGGTGCATAATAGATTAGACAATGGTTTCACGTTGAATTTATAAATAAAAAATGTGGTAATAAACGGGTTTTTGTTGGTGTCGTTTATTATCTGATTTCTTAATTATAAATTCAGTTTGCGCGAAACTCATGCACATGCACTGATTGGCTAATTAGTCATGAATAATTAATGAGTTTGAGAAGCCTAATTATAAAGCTGGGTTTGATCAACACCGCTGCCAAACGTTTGCGCATGCGTGAATTCGCTGAGTAAACATTGCAAGAGAAGTGGGAACTAGCCGTGGCGACAACAACCAGACAGTGAAGACGAAGTAAGACTCGACTATTCATTTGTGTTTTAAAAAAAGGGTAAAGAAAATTACAAAGGGGTAAATTCAGAATATGTTACAATATTGACAAGGACGCCATGTACAAATTACCTACCTTATCTTTTTGGTAGTATACTTATAATTTAACTTTTGTGTCGGACTCTTGGACAAATCCAAATATTTCAGTGTTTTCCCGCTCTTTTTCGGAGGACGAGCCTGGGACGAGCTCGGACGTCGCGCATGCGCAAAACGTTTGGCAGCGGTGTTGGTTTGATCTCTTTCAGAGTATTATTTAGTCCATGTTTATTTTGATGTGTGTGATATTCACTATCATTTTGTTCACGTTCACTTAAATTTTCCCGTGAGTTTTTCAAGTTTGCAACCTTAGTAACACTGTGCCTTTGAGAACACTCAAAGTAAAAGTGCAAACTCTACCTTAGCAGTTGCATTTGCTGGACACCATGAACTTCTGTGACGAAACCGAGCTTTTTCTGGACCATTTAAGCGAGATCTGGAACTCGAAGCGGTAATCTGAAAATTGAGAATGTTGCCATTTTCCATTCCAAGAGGCTGGTTACAAAAGGGTAAATCTAGAATATCAACACACATTTAAAAAAGTTAAGAACAGCTCGGATGCAAATGCTTTATTTGAAAACACTTTTTACGTAATAGCAATATTATTATATTAGCAATAAATGATAAAAAAAGTAGATATATACTAATAAACGATTATAACAGAAACTAGAACAGAAAAACAAATTTCGCATGCTTCATATCAAGTCTAAAAGTTATAAAGACGAGTAGTGGATGTTGTTCCTCTTTTCGACATGTGTTATACAGATAAATCCTGTACATAACGTTTCATGTTACGCCGGTCATGGTGACTGGTCAGTTCCAATTGTGACCGTTCAAAGCCCTCCCCCCCCCCCCCCCCCCCCCCTCCCAAAAAAAAAACCCAACCCAACAACCCAACAAAAAACAACCAAAAAAAAACCCAAACCAACAAAAACAACAACAAAGAAAACCAAAACAACCAAACAAATCCCCAACAACCCCCCCCCCCCCCCCCCAAAAAAAAACAACCCACAACACAACAAAAAACATCTACGCTATATATATATATATATATATATATATATATATATATATATATATATATATATATATAGTACTGATATGAACGTTTGTCATAAAAAGGAAATGCATGCGTAGTTCACTTCAATATATATCAGACATTATGAAACGGGTCTACAACAGCACAACAAATCATTTCAAGTTCCTTCAAATGGAAACAATAAAATTTATTGCAAGTAATATGACCGGTCGTCACATTAAAAATTTGGCTGGTCATTGACCAGTGACAGGCCGTTATTTTGAGCCCTGACATCAACTCATTCCCTTACGAAAATTGTCTATAGAAAACAGGAAAATTGCATATAGGCACCTTTAGCAGCCTATAGGTGCCTATAAGAAGTCTATATAGATTGATTGTCGAAAGGATTGTATTCCTATAGTTCATCTATAAGACCCTTTATAGACAGTAAAGGTTAAAAGATTCGATAAACTAATGCCAATATTTATGCAATGCCCAGAACAACCCGCCTGATTACCATCCGCGCTTTTAGTACTATACGTACATGTCTTAGTTAACCATTGTTTCTATATAATTAGTAATAGTTGCAAAGATAAGAAACGCTTAATATTTTCAACTACATGTGTTTAAACGAACCATGCACCATTTGGTTATTTGCGTTAACCAAACAATAAATCTTTCTTGCTATTCTAAATATGTATTCCCTACAACCTAAACACGATATCTCAGAACTTTTAAAATATACAATATATGACGCTAACCAGCCTAACCTCGATGCCTCGTGCAAATAAAATTACGACGCAAGGAGCAGCTTTGAACCGACCAAGCACCATCTGTTCGCACACTTATCATCAATACACAGTCTTTGTCTTCCTTATTTTCTGTTGGCTTTCCATTTGCCCAAATCTGGAACTTTGTAGTGCTCAAAAGGCTATCATCCGACCATTTAAATACAGTTTCCGTGTCTATGTCACTGAGGCCAATCCAAACTTCAGATTTAGAAAATGCCTGTACTTGTTTGGTTATAAAATCCTGTTCATCTTGACTTCTAATTGTAGCCAATGAGGAATATCCCCCGGTTGAGTTACAAGCTTTTTTTGCAGCCGCCCAGGTCATTCGTTGCGAAATATCAATATTGAACTGATAGCATGTGTCATTATATTGTATCCAGTTCTCGGGACAAGCATTCTGACCTATAAAATTTTCAAAAAACAAAGACACAAATAAAACAAAATAAGACAAATTAACAAAACAAATACTGAAAAGAAAAGAAAAGGCCAAACACAAACATAAAGACACACAGAAATGTAAACGAAAAGGTAAAATGATAAAAAAAAATCCAAAAAGATAACGAAATAAAAAAACAACAAAAAAACAAGAGTGAACTCAGAAGCTGCATATACCTCCGCCAGCGGGTTATTATTAGAGATGTTTAAAAAGAAAACGAAACTAAGCTAACTAAGTCTGGCTCACTCAAGGCCTACCAAGATTATGCAAAAATATTTCCATAAAATAAGGATAATGAGCGCAATCAAGTATTTCTTATACACGGAGAAGCTTACAGACAGAGTTTTATGAAATATTTAGCCAATTTTCAACAAACGTCAACCAAAATTTAATGGATAGGTCGTTGCATGATCTATGGTCAACCCAACTTCCACAAACTTTCATGAAAATCGGTGCAATACGTTTTGAGATATCCTGGCGCGAGCCAGCCAGCCAGCCAGCCAGCCAGCCAAACAAACGAACGAACGAACGAACGAACGAACGAACGAACGAACGAACGAACGAACGAACGAACGAACGAACGAACGAACGAACGAACGAACGAACGAACGAACGAACGAACGAACGAACGAACGAACGAACGAACGAACGAACGAACGAACGAACGAACGAACGAACGAACGAACGAACGAACGAACGAACGAACGAACGAACGAACGAACGAACGAACGAACGAACGAACGAACGAACGAACGAACGAACGAACGAACGAACGAACGAACGAACGAACGAACGAACGAACGAACGAACGAACGAACGAACGAACGAACGAACGAACGAACGAACGAACGAACGAACGAACGAACGAACGAACGAACGAACGAACGAACGAACGAACGAACGAACGAACGAACGAACGAACGAACGAACGAACGAACGAACGAACGAACGAACGAACGAACGAACGAACGAACGAACGAACGAACGAACGAACGAACGAACGAACGAACGAACGAACGAACGAACGAACGAACGAACGAACGAACGAACGAACGAACGAACGAACGAACGAACGAACGAACGAACGAACGAACGAACGAACGAAACAAACAAACAAACAAACAAAATAAAAAATATACAAAAAGATAAAAAAATATGCAAAAAGATGAAGAGATGAGAAGATGAAAAAATTAAATAAAAGAAAGATGAGAAGATGAGAAGATAAGAAGATAAGAAGATAAGAAGATGAAAAAAATTAAAAGATGAAAAATTGTTGCTGTTGTTAATACTGTAATTGTAATAAATTTAAAAACTGCAAATTGGATTACTGATCTGGTTTAGTATATATACTGCCTTTTTTCACGTAATGTATTTTTTTCACCCATAAAACTGTATATTTTTATAAAATGTCAATAAATTTCAAAAACAGAACAGCAGTGGTGGTTATTTCGATATAAACATTTTAAGTCGACGCTGGTACACCCCATTCCCGATCTGAGGGGATGATAAAACCCAACCTAGATAAAATCAAAATATAAAATAAGCGCGGTACATGCCAAATATAGGAATACAAAACTTACGTCGGCTTTCCAATGGCAAAAAATACTTTTACCTTACATATATACTAAATTTTACAATTACCTTCTACTTTTTCGCAAATGTACGGTCTACGTTGGAAACATGACGCATCATTCCAAAACCCAGCCTGTACACCGCCGTACATTTCTACACATTGTTCTATTCCTAAATGGTTAGGTTCTCCAGATTGCCAATTTCTAAAGGTAACAACGACTTTTGAGTGGAAATCCCAAACCCATCGTCCAGCAACTTCTAAATCATTCAACCCAATCCAAAAAGTCTAGAGTGCCAATAAAAATACAATAGTTAATGTATTTATTTATTTATTTATTTATTTATTTATTTATTTATTTATTTATTTATTTATTTATTTATTTATTTATTTATTTATTTATATATGTTTAATTTATGTTTTACTATAAAAATCTGTGATAAAAGGTTACCTATAAAATGCCTATTAAAACCTATCAAAATCGACGACGTTTCGACGATAACTGAACGTCATTATCAAGTCAAAGTACGTGTTCGAAGTTAATTAATTGAAGCAAAGTGAAGTAAAGTGAAGTGGCATCAAAGCAAGTCAATATTAAATCTACCTACAGTCCAATTCGCGTAAAAAGTTGTCCCTTTTTTTCTTTAGACAGACCGACATTATGCGTCCATAGACGAAGTTTGTTTAATAATTTGTAGTCAATAATGTCGAGCCTTCGAGATGACTATCAAGGAATATTTTAAAACAGTAAAACTAGTAATCACCGAGACTGAAATGACTCATGATTTTTAAGTATAATTGCAGAAATTGGAGGAAAAACAAGTAGAATTAAAACAAAAATGTTTAATTATAACTTTTTATGCTAATAACAGTGAGTCAGTGACGATGCTGTTTATTATTATACATTTTCCACTTGTGATCTCGCTTGTGATTGGTATTAACATACTAAATTCTGACGTCATACCCACAGATAATAGTTTTCAACTTCTAACATATGACGTCATAATTCTACAGATAATAGCTTGCTCTTCTGCTCGCCCGAAAATATACATGGCAGTGGGAGTTGGAAGAATATGATGCACTTTGATCCGCAAGTATCTCGTCAATGGCTTGAACAGAAATGGACAAGTTCGCTTTGACCTTTCTATCGGCTTTCCAGCTTGTTCAAAGCATAACATATTCACGCAATAATGTGTAGTTTGTATTTACTGGTTTGCGAGAATCCGATAAACGTGGTTACTCTACTTCGTTTCCAGTTATTTACTAATTACTCGCTTATGTGAGCAGTGCGATTCACGCCATTGAGTGCTGTCTATTGGTTGACACGCTAATGACCTATCAATCAAACTATCAAAAAGAGTTTGAATTTCCGCTGCATACGTTGGCGAAGAAGGGTGTTGTGAAAATGTGCCTTGCATATAATATAAGGAAACGAGCTCAAAATAAATTGAGATTGAGAAGAGAGTGGCCATAAGGCAGCTGCATGTGCATCCGAAGGAAAATGTTTATTTGCTAGTTTCCCAACAGTTAATTACGGTAAGATTTTCCCGCAAGACGTGGCCCCTTCGGCGACTTCGGCTTAACGGCGAGTAACTGAATTGTCTGACATTGGCTTGAGCGAAACATCATGTAGAATTTCTTACACTTGCATTTGATTCGAATCAGTGGGTTCTACTCAGGCGTACTTCGATTCTCCAGTGCTGCATTGGCCATTAGCGCCAGTTATGAGTGGAAAATAAAATTCGCTATTAAATGTATTAAACTCAGTATTTAGGGACCGTTCATTATTTATCGGAGGGGTGGGGGGTGGGGGGGGGGGGGGGGGTGAGAAAATGGGGGGACCTGAAATTTTTGCTACTTCTTTTGGGGGGACCCTGAAATAATTTATAAGTTCTCAAGGGGGGACATGAAGTTTTTGTATTAAACAAGGATAAGAATCTTTGATGATCAACATTATTATACAAACAAACATTTCTTATTGGGAAAAATCATTCAGAAAATCCTTTAATTGGAATTATTTTGTGTTGTTTTGTAAAATTTAAAATAAAAGTAAAAGTAAACCATCATTAACATTCAGGTATTTAGACCCTTGTTGTGACCTAGCATCCTTGGTGCATTGTGTTGGTGAAAAGTAGTGGAGAAGGGTTTATAATTTGAGATTTAAGGTGTTAGGGTAATAATTATAATTGAGATTAAGGAGAAGGTTAAGGTAACAATTGGTTTAATGTGTGGGTCGGGTGGGAATTAAGGTTGGGGTTAAGAAGGTTATATTTAGGGTTAAGCTTAGGTTTATGGTTAAGGTTAGGTTTAGGGTTAAGGTTAGGTTTAGGGTTAATGGGGTTGAATTTTGAGGTTTTATAGGTAGGGTGGGTGGGGTTAATTTTAAGATTGTCAGAATTTGAAGGGTTGGGGGGGGGGGGGGTCACTGGAATTATGTCAAATAAAAACAGGGGGGCTACCAAATTTTTGAACTTTGCTTGGGGGGGTACCTGAAAAAAAAAAGAAAGTTTGGCAATTTCTCACCCATCCTCCTCCCCCCGATAAATAATGAACGGTCCCTTAATATATTGATATGCGTGGGAATGTCGCGAGATGTTATGCTGTATTTATATTGATCGTCAAGTCGTTGGTCGTTACATAACTACGAAAACAATCTGTCTGAGCTTTCTGTAGCCCACTCAACATAAATCGTTTAATTATTTAAAAGATTTTGCAGTGACACTACCGTAAACCAGCCAAGATATAGCAACAGCAGAATAATATGTTGTCAGACGTTGAAACAGCGAACATATACCACACAAATTCCTGAATCAAGAAAGCACTTTGATATACATGCATGCATGCTCATTCATAACTGTTTTAGTTACATGTAATTCTAGATACGTGTTTTTTAAACGGAATAAATATTCCATAAACTTCCAAATTAATTAAGCTATTTAGCTCAGGTTTTTGAAATTGACAACTTCCAAAAATACACTGTTTTAATTTGGGGGCGGCACGAAAAATAACAATAGGCGCCAGCGCCCTTGCCCAGGCAGGCTATCAGTCATCAGCAAGACAGAGTTTAAGTTGAAATATGAGAAATGAAATACGATTGACGAAAGTCGGAAACAAAAAATGTTTCACCAAACAAGAAATATGACGGTTAAACATGATGCACCTTAAAAAATTAATTAAATTTGGCAGTTTCTTTGTGGAATCACTCAACTTAGCGTTTTTCTTAAAAAAGGAAATGAAATTCGATTCACAAGTATAAAACCGAGAATAGTATCTATCGGACCGCCGATATATGTCAATGTGATCGGCCAATAACCGATCAGCCTGAAAATTGTCAATTATTGGCTTCTACTGATTAATTTCCGATCATCGGCTCATCCCTATTCTATATCTGCTATTTTTGGAGAATTTAGATCACGTGACTTAGTAGCTTCCGTGCCCGCACAACTGTTATTTTAATAAACTTTCAATAAAATACAAACCCAAGAAGTAGTTCGCGCTCTATAAGCTAAATAACGTTGCTCCTTCGCATCATCGATTTTTACTAAATGTCCACCAGTGTCTCTACACGCCTTTCTGGCTTGATCCCAGGTCCGCCAAACCTTCACAAACTTGTAACAAGACTTTCCGTATGCTTGCCATCCAACATCACACGATGGTGGTGGTTCTAAAAGAATAAAATTAAAACACTGTGTGGGTGTGATCTAAAATATAAGATATAAATATCCTACGCTTAAGTTGCCATAAGATATTATATAATTATAAAAGAAAGAAAATCAAGTCTAACAATCGATAAAAAATATACTACATACTGGTGACAATTAAAGCTTGTAAATAGAATAGTTTATATTTTTTTTATCCGTGTGAACACTTACCCTTACCCTTACCATTACCCCATACATTACATTACATTACATTACATTACATTACATTACATTACATTACATTACATTACATTACATTACATTACATTACATTACATTACATTACATTACATTACATTACATTACATTACATTACATTACATTACATTACATAACATTACATTACATTACATTACATTACATTACATTACATTACATTACATTACATTACATTACATCACGTTACGTTACATTACCTTACATTACATTACATTACATTACATTACATTACATTACATTACATTACATTACATTACATTACATTACATTACATTACATTACATTACATCACGTTACGTTACGTTACGTTACGTTACGTTACATCACATCACATCACATCACATCACATCACATCACATCACATCACATCACATCACATCACATCACATCACATCACATCACATCACATCACATCACATCACCTCACATCACATCACATCACCTCACCTCACCTCACCTCACCTCACCTCACCTCACCTCACCTCACCTCACCTCACCTCACCTCACCTCACCTCACCTCACCTCAAGTCACGTCACGTCACGTCACGTCACATCACATCACATTACATTGCATTACATTACATTACATTACATTACATTACATTACATTACATTACAAAGTTTATTTATCTCTCAAGTCAACCCTTCTCTCAATAACAATATCCGATCCTTTCCTTTAACACTATTTTAATCTCTTTCACTGATTCCTCACCTGTCTACTCACTTCCATTTCCTTCTCTCATTTCATCGCATCTATTTTTGTATCAGTTACGTATATAGTTGAAATCGTGTAAATATTTATCACTCTGAAGATGTTAATTATGTTTTCCCAAACTTTATCGTTATGGCTTTTTTGAAAATTATTTACTGGGCAATTATCTTCTTGACTAGACTACGCTTTCCACTTGGTATATCAATAGCTACATTACATTACGTTACGTTACGGTAGGGCAAAATTTAGGGCAATTAGGGGGCAGTCATTAATTCTACCTAGGAAGAAGGTGGAAAGTGCTGGCCTATATGAAGCTAAAAAATACAATTGTTTTAAACTAAAACTTTGTTGGGCCATGAAATCGTTTGGTTATAGTATCAGAGTTCAACAAGAACTAATATTTAAAGGTGAAATGCAAAACAACCACTTTGCTTTATCTTAAAGTATATATCGTAATAATTAAATATGACTGTAAAATAATTTTAAAAAGTTACTTTGTGTCGGAGGAAGAGTTCCAGATGTTGGAGTAGTCGGGTCTGGAAGACCTAAAAATCAAATATATCCAGTTTGTTAAATTGTAAATAATTATAGATTTCAATACAGAACTGTTGTTTTACTGTACAGTATATTATAGAGAAAAACTACAAAATTAATGACAATCTTTCGTAGTATATATTGATGACCGACTAGTGAAGCTGTAACAAAGACTATACCATGCATGAACGCGAACAAAAATACTTTCCCGTACAGACTAAGCAGACGAGGTTAAAAAATAATTTATTATGACTTTCAGTTCTTGTTTTCATCATCATTTTAACATTACTTTGTGACTCTGTTTTGTGAGGTCGTCGTTTAGTGTAGTTGTTGTAGTTTATAGTTGCTTTTTTGTTTGTTTGTTTGTTTGTTTGTTTGTTTGTTTGTTTGTTTGTTTGTTTGTTTGTTTGTTTGTTTGTTTGTTTGTTTGTTTGTTTGTTTGTTTGTTTGTTTGTTTGTTTGTTTGTTTGTTTGTTTGTTTGTTTGTTTGTTTGTTTGTTTGTTTGTTTGTTTGTTTGTTTGTTTGTTTGTTTGTTTGTTTGTTTGTTTGTTTGTTTGTTTGTTTGTTTGTTTGTTTGTTTGTTTGTTTGTTTGTTTGTTTGTTTGTTTGTTTGTTTGTTTGTTTGTTTGTTTGTTTGTTTGTTTGTTTGTTTGTTTGTTTGTTTGTTTGTTTGTTTGTTTGTTTGTTTGTTTGTTTGTTTGTTTGTTTGTTTGTTTGTTTGTTTGTTTGTTTGTTTGTTTGTTTGTTTGTTTGTTTGTTTGTTTGTTTGTTTGTTTGTTTGTTTGTTTGTTTGTTTGTTTGTTTGTTTGTTTGTTTGTTTGTTTGTTTGTTTGTTTGTTTGTTTGTTTGTTTGTTTGTTTGTTTGTTTGTTTGTTTGTTTGTTTGTTTGTTTGTTTGTTTGTTTGTTTGTTTGTTTGTTTGTTTGTTTGTTTGTTTGTTTGTTTGTTTGCTTGCTTGCTTGCTTGCTTGCTTGTTTGTTTGTTTGTTTGTTTGTTTGTTTGTTTGTTTGTTTGTTTGTTTGTTTGTTTGTTTGTTTGTTTTTAACTGTCACTTTTTAATATTCCAATTCAAAAGGTTTTGAAATCAACGTTTGACAACGGAGCTCTTTCCGTCTTTGTAAAAAAGACTCGTCTAAATCCCAAATTCGTTTCAACCTATAATTTTCACTTCGCCCCCACCCCCCTGTACAATGTTGGTTTGTATAGAGCGAAAAGATATAATAAAATCCTCTGTAGCCCAATAGCCACTCTGGCCGCTTGATTGCCACTGTTACTATCAATATTGTCCGGGGGGAGGGGGGTTTGGGCTTTTCAGTCATTATTTGCAAGTGTTTCAATAACATTTTGCCAGGATTGTAGGCTTGCCCATATATGGGATTCCCCAATCATGACATGCCTCGGGCGAAAAGACATGTTATCTAGTTACGACCACTTCATGTTTATTTTATTGTATGTCATGTTCATTTTATTTTATTTTATTGTATGCATGTCATGATAGTACTGTATTAACATAATCTAGAAATCCGTCAATAGACCTCTTGCACATAACGGTCCATCTGGAAAACAACTTTCAACAATCCGGACCTTCAACACAGCAAATTATTAATCACAAAATTTCATTGTTTAGAAGCACTTATCTTCCACCAAAGGACAACCTCGTTCCCAGGGCCTTTGTGAAATTAGTAGGGTAGGAAAAGGCCCTGGAATCAGCTGGTGGACTCTGCATTTTCATTGGTTGATTGCTTTTCTTAAACATTACTCGAAAAATATAATTATGCATAGTTTTGTACCAGTTAATGACCAAATGGGACCAATGGGACCGCCATTATAATAAACTTCTCCAACAGAATTGCCATTACTCAGGATGAATTTGCATACTAAATTAAATTGCTAATTTATTACATCCAGTATTTCTGGGTGCTATGACCGGCCGATGCCAGGGCTTTTCCAGTCCTACCAATTTAAAAAAGGCCCTGGGAACGAGGCTGACCAACGGACTCCAGATGAGAGAGAATCGGGATATTGATTATTGCTATTTATATGAATCGTGACTTAATACAAGTGTTTTACCTGCGCAGTGCATGACATCCCTTTTTTATAAATAGCAGAAAATCTGATTGAGTTTTGTCAAATCACGAGTTTTGCGTGCTGACATCTCGCTCATAAGGTCATTTGCATCTTTATTATAAATACATACTTAATATGAATTATTTATCGCAATTTTCCCACAATTACATTACTACCCTGGTATCTCAAAACTTCCGGTATAGCAAAGTTGTGACGTTACTGTACGTTAATTCAATATGATCTAACGCCGAGCCTTCCACCCTGACAATATCCCGCATTGCGCATGTCTCCGTTCAACAAAGTTGACTGGATATGTCCGAATCACTGATCTCTAAATAAACAGGATAGGCCATTCCCTATGGCCAGCAGTCAAACATTTCGTGGCAGTCGCCGCCATCTTACGTAGTGGAACATATGACGCATTGCGGCCTTAGAACTTGTTCCCAATCCCAAAGTTGAGTAGCATACAGTAAGCAATCTTGACGTCAGCACGGTCAGATTATCTGGGGGTAGGATTATTATGTGTGCAGTGCCGGGGGAGTCGGAAAAGCCGTAAAGCAAACAACAGATGCCGGTTCGTTTAGTTTTCACTGTTTAACAACAAATACAGTCAAAAGATGGCAAGTACACAACACGAAATATTGTTAAGGCATTAAGGTTACTATAAAAGGTATAATTTAAGACTTGAAATTGAATTCTTCGTAGATTTTAGAGTCTGTTTTTCAGTTTATATTATCGTGAAGTTTCTTCGTTGTCGGTACTGAAGAAAAACAACGAAATTTAAAGGTTTTATAGCTCAGTAACAGAAACAAATGCAAGAAATTAACGTCTTAAACCTTATTAAGTACTTCTTGTGTCCTTACATTCGTTTAAATTTTCTTAAAATAACTCTTTTTGTCTGTTTTCAATCTACGAAAGCTATGAACTTCAGTGGCAGCCATCTTGGGTAGTGGTCACGTCATCATACAACTGCAGTTGTATATATAGAGATCAGTGGGCCGAATGCGTTCAACACATTTCAACATCCTCAGAATAGACATGTTGAACGCGTGTTGAACGAAAATTTGAAAATGTTTAAATTTTGTTCAACATCATTCAACAACGTTCAACACCATTGGGAGGCCAATGCAAACGCTTTCAACACATTGAATTCAACAATGTTGAACGATGTTGAACAAAATATTGAAAGCGTCTGGCCATAGTCAATCGAGATATGGTCTGGAAACTCAGCTAAAGTCTTTGGTCTATCTTTTTGTTCGCTTTTATGCATTTTTGTGCACGGTGTACGGTCACTGAACACATTGTATTTTAGTATAATGAACGAATTGTCCAATAGCAACGTTTCAGTTCAATCACTCAACCGTGCTCTTTAAATATTAATAAACCTAAAACAAAGGATGTGCACGGTGTAAGGTACGGTTCAACATAAAATCACAGCTCATTATAGGTGCTTTGAAGTTTGCCGAGTTTCCAGACCATATCTCGATTGACTATGGTCTGGCTAGGCCTTACAAACATGCCATGCAACAGTTCTATCTCTCTGCCCGTTTGATTTGACTCTGAAGTTCTTGGAGCATGTTTTGAACATATAGTTACCTGTGTAATGGGCCTAAAATCCAAATTTTAATCGATAAATAGATTAAAATAACGTACTACTAAACCTTAAGTGATATTTCTGAATATTTTTCTCTCTAACTTAACCATGCCTATAAACATAAAATATTGGCCAAAAAAAGGGCAAACTTAATTGCTATAATAAAGCCGTGCACTACCTTTTTTCCTTTCACAAATAGAAGCAAATGATTTACTACAATCATTATCGTTCCATTTCTTTGATCTTGCAAACACCTCCGCGCATTTTTCGTTATTTTTATAATTGTTTGGTTCCAGGTTATGCCATTGCCCTGGGTTTGTAAAATTGTTTCCATCACTCCAAATCCATCCTTCCTTAGGATCACTGGTTGTCTTATTACGGAACAGTCCAATCCAAAACGCGTAATTACCCTTGTCCTTCGTTTGACTATATATAAAATCAACTTCAGATGAATTGGTGATGGAAACTAAATCTCCTCCATATGTTAAGCAGTTAGTTCGAGCATTTTCCCAACTCATTGCATGAACATCAATTGTGGGTAATACGACAAGGTAACAAGAATTCCCAAATCCTTTCCATCCAGGAGGGCAGTCTTTGGACAAAATTGCTACAAAAATGAAGTGCATACAAGTAAGTCTCGTGAATCAAACTCTTATAGTTACTGTAATAAGTACACGTTAATAAAACATCAAGTTCACTCAAAATTTTGCATTGCATAATATTGTTTCATTTTGATTTTAGGCACTTTCCGTGAAATATAATGTATCTCTACCGTAATTACCCAACTGAAAAAAGAAAGAAAGCTAGAAACGTATTTAAAAAATATGATAAAAAGTCATAAGATAAAAACTCATAAGATAAAAAGAAAGAAAGAAAGAAAGAAAGAAAGAAAGAAAGAAAGAAAGAAAGAAAGAAAGAAAGAAAGAAAGAAAGAAAGAAAGAAAGAAAGAAAGAAAGAAAGAAAGAAAGAAAGAAAGAAAGAAAGAAAGAAAGAAAGAAAGAAAGAAAGAAAGAAAGAAAGAAAGAAAGAAAGAAAGAAAGAAAGAAAGAAAGAAAGAAAGAAAGAAAGAAAGAAAGAAAGAAAGAAAGAAAGAAAGAAAGAAAGAAAGAAAGAAAGAAAGAAAGAAAGAAAGAAAGAAAGAAAGAAAGAAAGAAAGAAAAAGAAAGAAAGAAAGAAAGAAAGAAAGAAAGACAACCAAATGTTATTAAGAAAGAAAGAAAGAAAGAAAGAAAGAAAGAAAGAAAGAAAGAAAGAAAGAAAGAAAGAAAGAAAGAAAGAAAGAAAGAAAGAAAGAAAGAAAGAAAGAAAGAAAGAAAGAAAGAAAGAAAGAAAGAAAGAAAGAAAGAAAGAAAGGAAAGAAAATTGCGTGGACTAAGAAAAATGTCGACCAAAAGAACTAGTCTCGTACAACCAAATGTTATTCAGGTTCACAATTGCGTGGACTAACTTAAATGTCAGAAGCACTAGGCTGTCCTCATAAAAGCAGCGATCTACCTTACCAATATATTTTGTGGTGCTCTGAAGATGTTGCAGAATTAACAACACTGAAGATGTTGCAGATTTAGCGACTCTGAAGATGTTGCAGAATTAGCAACTCTGAAGATGTTGCAGATTTAGCAACCCCGAAGATGTTGCAGATTTAGCAAAAAAACCCGTTACTTTAATTAAAAATATCAAATTTTTCATATGCCTTACTGTATACTATAGGTTTAGTCGAAACATTATTTTCTTGTTTTTAATATTCATCGCAAAGCAGAGAGAAAATCAAAAAGTTTATTTTTATATAGAATTCATCTTATTAAAATTAGAATTTTTGTGAATAGCAATGAAATTAACAAGTCATTATAGGCAGCCACGAAGTTTTTAAATGCAAGATTTAACCAATATTTAAACGATTACCGAAGCATGAATAGCACAAAAGAAACGAAAACCAAATTTTAGGTCGATTACCTCTTGCCTATCACATAGTTAGATTAAAGTCTACCGATCAGTCAAAGGAGATGTAGTTTTCAGTTGAACTTTTTAGTAAACGTTTTTTCTGCTGGTAGAAAAACTCCGTTCCAAGACTTTAATATTAAATAATTTTATTTTCAAAAAATTATTTGCAGCTACAAAGCATATAAGCGCGGTGAAATAGTCTTTACTCAAGCTGTTTTAGAGCACACACATAAACACTACAGTGTAGTGTAGTTAAAAACTCAACGATTTAACCAACAACTGAACCAACACAATTTTTCCATGGGTAAATACTTAAATGACACTTTTTGGTATTCTCTTCAAACTTCGTTTACTAAATTGTGATGCAAATTAGACAACTTAATTCTTGGTTTTCATCTGACGTGCTCTTCTCATGTACCGAACCTAATGGTAGGCCGAGTCTAGGTTTTTTTGTTGTTTTGTTTTATTTTGGGTTGTTGTTTGTTTGTTGGGGTTTTTTTATTTTTTTGGGGAGGGAGGGGGGGGGGGGGGGGGGCACAAAATTGCATTATTGCATCATCCCGTCAGGCCTTGCGAAACTCTAAGGCACGATTGCGATTTTTCGAGTTCTTTTGCCTTTGATCGAGTTGGGTTGAGGTGTTTTCCGACGATATTGGTGAATTCAGTTTATCAGTAATGTTGCTTATTACAGACGCGAAAAAATTACGTGTTGACATCGACACAAGAAAGGCCCACAGTAGTAACGGTTGCTCCTTGTTTGAATGAATTAAGCTTTACCTTTGGCAAATGATCGAGTTATAGTTGATCAGTAATGCGGCTGGCGATTGTCTTCATCATAAACATGTTACAGCCTTACAATAGAGACTTTAAGATAATCCCAAGTTCGGTTTACGGGTACGGGTACCGCCATTTTTGTTTTAGATCATGGTCTACCCGCACACACCGGCGATCGCGATATAGACCTAGTACGTAAAAGATAACGAGCTATTTCAAAACAGTTTGACCCTTGCATGTCTTGATATCGCGTAGATGCGCTTGTCCTATTACATTTGGAAACGTTCTTTCAAAACATGTTTAAATATTTTCTGTTTGTTTGAGTTTAAATAAATTCTATATCAAAATGATCGCTTGAATCTTAATATATTAGATCCGTTGTTTAATTTTCAGAAAAGCGGCCTTGTTGCTTACATTTATATTACATTAGCAAACCTTCGGCAATTCCTGCGGCTGCAATTCATATATTTTAGACCATAGATTCTGTTTGTCAAAATCTATGCAATTATGCATTGCCATTGCCATATAGTCTTGCTAGAGTACGCACAGGCTAGGCTACGCCAAGCTTTCAGAAATCAGTATCCCGAGTGAACGCCTGAGCAGGCATCTTGTTTAATAATCTTCCGATCTACTTCTACTTCTACTTCATGTCACACTTTTTTCACTCTCTCTTCAGCCCATTTCCTGATTTGTATGTTTACAAAGTTTTGAATTCCCTAATTCTATTTTGACTTTTAATATCACAAATTCTCGAAATGACGTCACGGGTGTGTTGTTTCAAATAGGATTACATGTAAAAGTTTAATCGTATTTAGAATTCAGGATGTACATATGAATATTGAGTCAAAGCAGGGGCGGCGCGCTAAGGTATTAAAGGTATTAGTCTAATACCTTTTTTTCTCCAGATTGAAATGAATTGTAAAATAGTATAATTATTCCATCAGAAAGTACTTATTCTTACAGAACAGAGACGGAATGATTGTTTGATTTCAATTATCTGGTAGCTAAGCACTAAAAAGTTTAGTATTCCGCAGTACCGTACCATCCTCGCGATGGTAAGTTAGAAAACCCGGAATCCGGAATCCGGAATCCGGAATCCGGAATCCGGAATCCATATAATTTTCATAATTAGCATAAAATTATAATTAATTATGCTTATAGTGAGGCAAGAAAAATAAGGGGGGAAGGTGTTCCGCTGTTCCGGTGTTCCGCTGTTCTGCTGTTCCGTGTTTTACTAAACGCCTTTATGAATTTATCAGCCTATAAAAATTTATCGAAATTACAAGCTGACAGCTGTTTCATTGCGCTTTCGAGAGGCAACTTGAGATACGTGAAATATCTGACAACACGATTCATTATTCCCGTGTTTGTGGTCGTTCTACGATATAAAAGATTGCTGGATTTGTTAAATTTAATATTCAGGGTTTGGGTTTCAATTACAAAATACGTCTGGCTGTAAAATCGGTAAGGACTAAATGCCATACCGGAGGCCCCTTGAGCCCGCAATACTATGGTCATCTACGCAAGTGTTGTAGTTAACATCACTGTGCTGCCGATGTCCCCCTTACTCTGTAGATTCGTGAGAAGGAAGTTCAGGTCCCGCTTCATGACTGGAAAATCGTTCGATAAATAGATTCCATTTTCCCCTTTTCTGTTCAGTTATAGATGCACATATGACGTCACAACGTGGTAAGAACAAAAAAGTGGCCCACGAGACGAGTGGGTCACTGATGTTCTTACCACGTTGTGACGTCTTCTGTTCATCTATAACTGAACAGACAACAGCAACAACAACAACAACAACAACAACAACAACAACAACAACAACAACAACAACAACAACAAATAAATCTATTTGTTTTATACAATATAAAAATTACACAATAATTCTTGCCGGATTTGGGGCATGAAGAAAGAAAAAAGTAAGTCAGCTGACGTGATCTGACGTGATCCATGTGTCTGTCCTCTAATAGATCATGGGCAACAACCAATGAAAACACGCATAGCAACCAGGGTATTGTATATATATATATATATATATATATATATATATATATATATATATATTATAGATAGTTTCAAATAAATTGTATATTAAGCTCTACATCTCTGTATCGAGCACTCTACACGTTTCTCTATCTCTGTCCAAGGGTCTTCGCTCGAAACGTTAAACTACTACGTTCTCTGTTTCGGCAGTATATCTAACCGCTTACTATATTTCGAATTTCGACACTTGCTACTATACCGGTTATACCGCTGACAAAATTAGCCGAATGCGGGCTCAAGGGGCCTCACGGCATGGCATTTAGTGCTTACTACTGATCAGTGGTGCTTACCTGTAAAATCTGTGTACTCATTTGAACTCAGTAAACAGTCGTAATTTATAAGTTTTAGAGTAGGTAATGAGAACCACACTGGCGTTAAAGTAGCGTGATAGCAGATATAAGCCCGATAAGGGAGTAAATCGTCGACGGAGATATTTGATTTTATACTAACAAAGCGCAAATAAATTAGCTCATTAGCCTGTGGCTATGTTGCATGCGTATCAAACTCGTAAATTTATTTGATCAACAACATCAATACCAGCTTTGGTATATAGGATACAAACGTGACACTAACTACAACTACATGACATACATATTACATATATATAAAGTTAATTTCTATTATCTACGTTAATTTATCAAAAATTGTTAAAACATCGAAACAGTATTTCCCTGCCAAAGCCATAACTGTTCTGTCTTGCATAGACATAAGGTACATAAAAATATTTTGGGAATTAAACAATTTTGTGTTTGTACATGACGTTAAAAAGTGTTCTTCATTCCCGATCTCGTTAAGATCGCAATGTTTACATAGTCTATTACTGTATGAAACATTGCTGTATCGACCAGTTTCAACAGGTAATGTATGAGCTGAAATCCTTAATTTTGTGACAGCTTGACGGTGTTTGAAATTGTGAATTTCAGAAAGATATTTTTCACAACCAAAGTTAGTTTTCAGTTTTTTGAAAATTCTTAACTTGCCATTGTTTTCACCCTGTTGAATCTGTTCTTTCCAGTATTCAATAAAATATTCTTCTATTTTATTTTTCAAGTAATGGCAAAAATTACCTAGTTCTTTGGTAGATAATACAGTAGACTGAGAGTTGCAAATTTCTACCCCACGTAGCTGTAGTAAATATTTTGTGAAGGATATTGGTTGTAGGTTAAAGTTCATGTAGACTCTCGCCGCTTCACCAACAAGGGTATCTGGAAAAGGTGAACTTTGGATGCGAAACCAATATTTTGTTACAAGTTTAGCTATTTGTATAATTAAGGGTGTCCTGCCTCGTTCAGTGTAGACGGCCAAATTTGTTGATTTTGAATGAATGCCTAGAATTCTTTTGCAAAATTTTAAATGAAGTCTTTCAAGATCATTTCTTATTTTAAAAGTTTTAGATTTAAACATTTCGAAAGAATTTATTTTGCCCAGTAAGTATGGGCCCCAAACTTCGCAACCATACAGTAAAATTGGAACTAACATCGAAGAGAAAAGTTTTAAAAGTAATTTGATTGGTACATTTTCCACGTTTGAAAAACTTTTGAATAAACTATGGTAGGCACATAATGCTTTACCATATATTATTTTTTGTGTTCGTTTAAAATTACCGGAAAAAATGAAGAGTGATACCAAGGTAACAATATTCATCAACTTGTTCTAAAATGTTATTATCAAATGACGCGAACCAAGGCTGTTAAGGCCCATTTCCACTCAGGAGAATTTTCCTCGGACAGGAAATTTCCCTTTGTCTTGTGAGCTCTTGGGTAGAACTAATGAGTTTGAGACAAAAGAAAATGTCCTGTCCAAAGAAAATTTTCCTGAGTGGAAATGGGCCTTTAGACATGCAGTATAAAATTACATAAAGAATTATAAGTAAGGTTTCAGAAACAAGAATGATGCGTATACGTAACGTAGCAATGTGCATCATACTTTGGGACACAATTCCATTAAAAACATGTTTTAAGACTTTTAAAATTGTGCTCAAAATTGCTGTCAGGGTGCGGGAAACGCCGTTTCAGTTTAAAAATTGCGGACTTCAACAAATTTGTCTAAGGTATAAAAATTAACAAAATAAATATGTTCCTCTTAGTTCAAGGTAAAACTATTGATGTTTATAATCCCCCCACCCCGTTATTTTTCTTGCCTCACTTTAAGCATAATTATAATTTTATGCTAATTATGAAAATTATACCTTCCCCCCTGATTTTTCTTGCCTCACTTTAAACATAATTAATTATAATTTTATGCTAATTATGAAAATTATACCTTCCCCCTTATTTTTCTTGCCTTACTGTAAGCATAATTAATTATAATTTTATGCTAATTATGAAAATTATATGGATTCCGGATTCCGGATTCCGGATTCCGGATTCCGGATTCCGGATTCCGGATTCCGGGTTTTCTAACTTACCAGTGTTTGGAAGCTTTATAGACCTCAAGGTATTAGAATCTCAAAACTAATACCTTTGCTTTGCTTGACAAGAAACACGGATTTTCGGTGTTAAATTTCACCACAGGTGGTACAATATTTATATTTTAAAGTCAGACGCTTTGCTATTTGATTTAAAACTGCTTTTATTTCGCAGCCAGAAGCCTGCAATTCTTTTCACTTCATTACATTAACAATATATAACATCTCAATATATAAGTCATCCATGTAGTATCGGCTGTATCGCCTATTTCACAAGGAAAAGCTCCCAACACTGGAGTTCAATACTTCAATAATATGGAAACAAAGAGCAATTATTTATAACAATTTTGAAGCTTTGATATGGCGACTAGAACTTATCTGACGAAAGGAAAACCTTCTTGAATCCATATTTAACAAAATAAAGGCATAATTCCTCCTTCAAAGGTAAGAACGATGCGAATATTTGTATATCTAAGAACGCAATCCTACAAGGTATTAGTTTTGCGATTCTAATACCTTGACCGCCTGCGTTCGCAAAAGCAGGCAGACGTTGCGCTGATCATATGTATTGTTGGTGCATCACCCAAGCTAAGACGGCTGTTGTGTATTAAAACCTAAAAACTAAGTAAGAGTTTGTTATGCATTGCCATTATGTTTCTTTTAAACTGAGTTGTATCTGGTTTGCATTTTCAACAATCCAACGGGTTTCTCCATGTCGCATATTGACATTCAATCCTGATTTCCGATTTTGCTCCAATTCCCACAATTTTAAAAACGAAATATCTTTAAAGTAGACTTACCGTTTGCGCAGTTTGAATATAAGGAATGTGCCGCTACAATACTAATCACTAAATCACATCACAGTCATAGACAGATATAATTCAATGGACGTTTCCGTTAATTTGGTCGTGAAGTCATCGAACTGCGTTAAATACTTATCATTTAGATCTTCATCTCGCTTGATTTTTTCAAAGAATATCTTCTGTAGAATGCTGGAAATTGCATTTCAGAGCCTCTAGATTTCAAAATTTTCTGGGGGCGGATACCTAGTCTGCGGATACCCTGACCCCCATACCTTATATACCACAACTAATACCAAAAAATTTACGCTCCGCGCCGCCCCTGAGTCAAAGCCAAAGACAAAGGCAAAACCTATTAAACTGCCATCAGATAACGATAGCCAGTTGTGATTATTCAGACCCAAATAATTACAATTCTGTTTCAAATACTTGTCAAGGTTCGGCTCCCCACTCGCTAAGAAGAAATTATGAACTCGCCCACACCCAAAAGAACCCGGACATTTGCAGTGGGAAAAAAGTTATCATTTACGTCGGAGCAGGTTGGGGAGTTGAGTGTTAACAGAGAATAGTTGACACATCAAACCTGGAGGTAAAATACGACGTATATCCTTCCATCATCAGGGGAAGTTTACGTCAAAACAGATTATCAGAATTGATCGTCACTGCTTGACTCGAGTGGAGGGGTGGTGGTGGTACTGGTGGTGGTATTAAATAAACGGCATTACTCTAACGCCAGAGGATTTTGCTTAAAGTGCTTATATCACTTGTGGGGTTTTAACGTATTTAAACACAGCAGAAAAAATCAGTTAATAAGTTATTTTGCCGTTTTTGATTTAGTCAAATAGTTCTGACATATTGGCTTCTGAACATGCCAATTCTCAAAAATTTCCGTGGTTCATTTTAACACCTAATTGGTGGCCTGGGAATCAGGAACGAGTCAATCCACAACAACTACATTTCGGCTTATTGATTCACAAAAACACATATACTTTACTGAAAAATCGAAATGTCCAGCTCAAACTAAGAAGACGGTCGGCTTAGGTTCCTGAGTCCCAGGCACCCGTGCTTAAAAATGAACGACGGAAATTTTTTGCGAAAAACCGAAATTGGCTTATATCTCAGAAACTATTAAGCAAAATAACTTATTAACTAACTTTTTTTGCTCAATTCAAATACGTTAAACCCCACAAGTGATATAAGCACTTTAGAAGATGTTAATAGTCTAATAAATCAAAATTCAGTATTATTATGCAGACGTAAATAATTGCAATTAGATTCTTTTCATGCTTTCCCACTCGCTATAAAGAAAAAATTGTGAATTCGCCTACACTGGAGAGAACCAGACATTCGCAGGGGCGAAATTATACCATTTACGTCACAGCAGATTATCACGGCTTTACTCAGCCGGGAGTGGGAGGTGATTGTTCCGTTTCAATCGTGACATAAATCTTCATGCAGTGTTACTGAATTGTAAAACAAAAGTTACAAAACGACGGCCTGAATCATGTTAACCATTTGCCATCTGCCCCATGGTAATACTAGTATTGCTAGATCCCCTTATTGCTATACAACAATATATATATATATATATATATATATATATATATATATATATATATATATATATATATATATATATAAATTATGACATGTACATGTCGCAAGATATTCTGTTTGTTGCATTGCGTTCACAGCTATATTAACCGTGATGCAAAGGCTGCAACATTAAACCCTAGCTATATACTGAAGAGCTGAAAAAAGCTCTAGAAGCCTCTGCGGAGGAGAGAGGAATAAGGTAGGGAAAGAAAGATTAGTGACATGTTTTTAAATTCAAATAGAGTGTTTTATTGATGTTCCGCCACTAATAAAACCGATATACTTTTGCATCCCCTGGTCGCGGCTTTTTGGCCAACACAGTCATGCACTCAGCCAGGTCTACTCCACTGGTCTCGAAAGGTCTACTCATCAGTGATAGTTATTAATTCAAGATGACGATATGTTTGAACAATGTTTAGTTAAACAAGTCAACAGTTCAAAATTAGCCAAGCCCAGCCAAGTGGTCAGTGATGAAGGAATTCTCGCATTATGATTTTAAAGGTATTAAACTTCTTGCATTATATATATATATATATATATACGTAATATTGGGCATTTCACTCGATTACATAGCATGTTCTGGGGATTTGTGGTGAAGGAAAATTCGAGTGTAGAATATATACATTATAAGACCAAACCGGGACCAGTTGCGAAAAATGCAACTACACAGGCCTTCCGGCAGGAATTGAACCCACAACCTTGCGATTCTAGTGCAATGCTCTGACCACTGAGCCACAGAGGCCGTTGCCGAGAGCTATATATATATATATATATATATATATATATATATATATATATATATATATATATATATATAATGTGTGTGTGTGTGTGTAAGTGTGGCATTATTTTACCTCACATTGCATCTCAGGGCACGAACAAAGTAAAACATCTGAATAACGCGTAAATATATTATTATTTAAATATCCTTCACAATTTGAGAAATCGTCATATCAAATGATTACGATTTCGTCTTTTTGTTTTCTTTTTATCCATATTGAGTTTTTCGACTTTTTTATTTTTGGATTATGTTTTCTATTATTCAATTATTTTGTATACAATCACATTTCGTAATCTGCATTTTGAAATTAATGAAGAAAACACCGCAAATCGCAATGCGAATACTCGTTTGAGATGCAAGATCAAACACTCGTTTGTCGTGTTTCATTAGGGGACTCCAAACACTCGAAAACAATAAAAACCTCGGGGCTATGCCCCTTGGTTTCATTTGTTTTCTTGTGCTTGGAACCCCTGATGAAACACTCAAACTCATGTTTGATCAATTATTTCACGCATGATTAATGATCAATATCCTACTCGTTACGTTATTGTTACGGGTTGTTACCGATCAATTTAGGTCGAAGTTTACGTCAAAGAAAATGATTTCAATATTATTTAAAGTCAACAAGACCTTTTGACTTCAAGCTAAATAATTAGTGACTGGCAACTGGATTCACAAATACCATGATATCGTTTAGCATAAGTTTACGATGTACTTCCTGTAAAAAGTCTATGTCACTATATAGTTATATTATTCAATGTCATTATGTAAATATAACAATATATTAAATCACAGCGGGTCTAGCCCGTCTAACTTTCTTTGCAGATGATTGACCAAACGCACTTGAGCAGTGTAGGATTAATGTCTTTTATCTATTAATATAGCTACAGTAGTAGGATGCTTCTTCTAACGCAACTCGTGTTGCAACTCGTGTTGCTCGCCAAAAACTGCCAAGTTACTTATTGCGAAATTCTTTTGCAGACATGATGCGACATGAGTAAACTTCGAGGACTATAATCCCAATATTCCATTTCGCTGGAATTTACGATGATTTTCTATCAATGACTTTGTAGTTTTGATACATGAAGCTGCTATAATACCGGTAATATGACCCACAAGCGGAGCGCAACATCTATCACAGCAGCGCCAAGATGTTTGCCAAGATGTTAATATTCATAAATACTCCAAATGTTGGTCAAAAACTCTGTATATACTATACTTGGCACAAAAAGATTGACAGAAACCACACAATCGAAACCACGCACTAACAGTACGCAAGTATTCTGTGGGCTGCATGATACGCTTATCATGGGCGCGTGCAGAATATTTTAATTCAAACAATCACAATTAAAGTCAACAGACGTTACATCAAAGTACCAGGTACAAGGCAGGACAAAGTGGGTTATATTTCGAATAAACGGAGACAGAAATATCTCCCCCTGGTATTTATATGGCTCTTATCCTTCATGGTTTTCAACCGACAGACGTAGAATTTCTATTGTCTGAAATGATTAGTTATAACCAACCCATTACTCAATCTTGAATGAATCATGCCCGTGCTTGCACACCCATGTATTCATTCCTATGGTTAGAAATAACATCGCAAATTATTACAACTTACCATTAACCGTAAACGAAAATAACACCGCGAACAGCCAACGTTTTTCCATCGACATCATGATTGAGTGCTCCTTCCACTCTCGTTTATGAGTAGCCTGGCTTATGAGATGCAACGTAAATGAAATTTAATCCGGAGAGCCGTCATTTAATATGTTATTGTTTATATAAACAGGAAAACACACAGGAAAGAAGTACCGTGTCTGTCATCTCCGAATGGCGCGCCTCGCGAGTCGCGAGTAAATAGCGAGGGTGAGTCGGCAGGCTGTCGGCTACTTATATCGAGGTTTTTGAATAAATATCCTGATGAAACACCAGCTCCTCCGAGTGTATGATATAGCATTTCAAACAAATCAATATTTTAAGAGAAAATCAACGTGAAAGTTTGCTTAATTTATGTAATTTCTTCCTCGGATATCCAAACCACGAGAGGTTCGATTTCGCCATTTAATGGTGCCGAATTTCGGCACCATAATCGAAAGGAATATCATTCACAATCTTCCTATTAAAGTTCAACTAATATAGTAAAGTTGCATAACGAAAAGAATCTGGTTCTTGTGCATAGAAGTGGCTCCAATTACTTGTTTTTCAGTATCTCAGTCCCACTATCTTATCCTTTCATTGTTCGTCCCGTTATATGATAATTTTGAACAAATTTCAAGACATTTGTTGTACACTCTTCAGGCAGCCTTACGTCCTTCCCAAAAACTTCAAGTAAGATCAAACTGCTCAGTTTCTTGTTTGTAATGTTTGACTTTCCCAATAGTGAAGAGCTGAAGATGTAAGTGTAACATCTTGTTAGGCAGTTTCCAGGAGTCTCCCCAAAACCTCAAAAGGTGGTCAGTGGTGCACTACATTCTCGACTCGAGGTCAACTTAATTTAAGCGGGTCCGGGATTTCAAGAGGAACGTAGCTCCATCTTTCGTGATCATCCATGTTTCTTCTTCTCAGTGAGTGAATACGACAGGGCTAGAAATTAGCTGTTACTTTGCTTTTATAGAAATCTGCAGCAGCATCGATCAAATCTGCATAGTTGTTGTTGATGTTGTGGGATAATGCCGTCTCTCGTCTCCGCGTATACAACTTTTGACACGGCTTTCCATGGGTATCATTGACAATCTTTATATAAATATAGGATTTGGGTCGTCTCGTGGAGCAGCGGATTTAATTCTTGGTTTTCACATGACGGCTATGTAATGTTGGAGGAAATTTAACAAACTGAGGATTTCATTAGCAGGCTGCTATTGTATTTGGAGTATGTTTTCTCCAACATAGCCGCCGTTTCTTCAGTTGTCTTCTAATAAATCTCAAGGGATTGATTGCAAACCAGGCCATATTGGTGCACAGAAACAATGAAATGGCGGCCATATTGGTGCACAATCTTTATCCTCTACTCTTATTCAAACATTAATTAATATTTCGTAATTGTTTCACCACCCCCAACGGGGCCACCAATCGCGTGAGTGAAAACGATGATCCCATGCATGTCATGGGATGTAAAGTCACATACCATTTAATTAAAATTCACTGTATTTGCCCATAGTCAGCATGATTTGCCCTACTTGAAAAATGATGGCTTGAAAAATTAATTCTATGATACGTCGCCTTCGGTTTCGCGGATCTCATGCATTGTGAAGCCTAGTCTCCCTCGCAGCCAAGCCATGCAGTCCCGTCTATCACTCGTGCGTTGCTGCTTTTGACTGCGCGAGGAGTAAATTACAAGGTGTAATATAAGTGCCTCTGTGAATGTCACAAATTGAAAAATATCACAAGTGGATACCGCATAGCCTGCAAGATCAAGATCAAGATCAATAGTTTTGCTCAACAAGTTTCTAAATTTTTTAATGATCTTCTTTCAGAACCGAAACTTTCTTCCGTTGCTTAACCTTTTTTGATAGGCCTGCAATGCTGCACTTTCCGAGTTTTTTCATTAATATAGACTGGCGATAAAGTCGAGTGTCCCTCTGACCATGGATAGTACGTATTGACAAGCTTAAAAACCCTTGTGTATTTACAACTTAAAATGAAAATCGAACTGCCTGTAAATACGACAAAGCCACAACACGATAAAATCCCCATAAATTCTTATTCATTTTAAAAGAAAATATCAAGGTTTACTAGTTAAAATATGCATCCCAAATTCCGAGCAAAACAAAATACTATTTTGGAACGCCAGTTTCTTTGAAACAACACAGAAAATATCAAAACAAAGATCAACAACGTTTACCTCGAACGCTCGATAGTCTCGATTGTGGCTTAGGCAGGTTCAGTTTCTGAATGTGAGAATTTGAAGAAAAGTTAAAAACCTCAGTAAAACAAGCATACTCGCGCCATTCGTGACATCACAATTTGCAATTGTTTCAACCATTTTGCAAACAGAGTGAATGCGATTTAACCAATCAAAAGGCTCAAACTACCCCACATGACTATTAGTTTCCTAGCATCATCTATCCAGTCCTTTTACAATCCATGTGCGCCGATATGTTTCTCTCACTTCTGTGTTCAAGACTGAGCGGCAGGTCAAGGACTATACTTTAATATACTTGATTATCTAAGTATTTACCTGTCGCGGTTATGAAATGTGTTTTAACACATTAAAAAAAAGCTTTACAAAGTTGCCGACTGAATCATGTTAGAATTATAAAATAATATTTATACTGTGATGATTGATCAATAACCGTGCAGAACCAGAGTATCCAAACAGGAAATCGAAAGCACTTTTGCCGTATTTATAAAAGAAAAAAAAAAAGATTGAAATAAACAACGTATTATAAAATAAACAAAAACGGCATGTGCAAGGGCTTGAACTGAAGCTTCAACACAAATTAACAAATATTTAACTCGAAGAAAAAAAAACCCAATGATCACGTGCTCATGAAAACACAGCAAAAAGTTGTGATCAGCTCAAGTTTTTTAAGCGACTTAACGGAATAAAACTGTGTATAAATACCTCTTGTATTCTTTCCTGATAAACTCACTTGGTAAAATTAGGAAAAACCGATCGATATAGACCAAGCTCTCAACATAAAAAGTTAAATCCCAAATATTTCCGATATAAAAAAGCTACTTTTCTTTTTCGGAGTTTTAGATGGTTCCATGCCCACGGAGTAGCTTTTTACGGCCAACGATGTTTTAAAACATGAACCAGACGGTGAGATGGCTGACTACGGTAGCTGCAAATGCTTTTCACTGTTTTCGATAGAACTTTTTCTGCAAAACAAGGCCAAAGCATTTCGCCTGCTCAGCGAGCCAGCGGAAACATTTGCCGGAAACGAAATGTGATTGTGCTAGTAGAAGAAATGTGATTGGTAGTTGAGGAATGTCGAGAGAATTTGTACTTTCATCATGTTTCTTGGCTAAATATAGTTTTTTGAAGTCAGTTATTTTATAAAAGAAGTGCCAAATGATTTTCCGCAGGATACTCTGATCCAAACACGCGGGATGTTGCGAGATATCGTCCTGTTATTTTGCTAGTGGACCAAGATGACCTAGCGTGAACTGATTTCATCATCATCGTTCCTCTCTTGGCACGTTAGCGGCCTTGGGCGCTTCTGTCTGAAGAAGTAAATTGGAAATCTACTCTTCAGCAGTTGCATAAAGTCTGCCATTAGTTTCATTGAGTTGCATAAAGTTTGCCATTAAAACACCGCCAAGTTTAGGTAAAATTTTGGAATGTTTAATTTGTTTGATACATGGCAGATCGGTCGAATCTCCGCCGATATGGTTTTTGTCAAATTCTACCAAATTATTGCTAATCTACGAAATAATTACAACAGACAAATGCTGATCAGTCTTCCTTTAGGAGTTGTTAGAGTCTAAATTTTCATTGGTTTGGCTTATATTTCGGTAGACAAATCCATGATTTTCCCATTTATCGTGCGAAAATATCACCGAAAGTGACCGAATTCACCAAATGCCGTTATGCGTTTACGCACTTTCAGATCAGCGGTCTCGTGAAATAGTTCATGGCATACCGTTATTAAGGTTTCGTTTTAAAAAGGAATCATTCAGGATAATTTTAAGTCCAGGGGGGGGGGGGGGGGGGGAATACGATTGTCTCTGTCTTATTATACGACATCGGTAGTCAGTCCAAACCGAGTTATTCAACCAATTATTATGCTGTGGATAAATCAGGGTGATTTTGAACGAATTTATTCAACCAATTACAGTATTATACTGTAGTTGAATCAGACACTTTCATACTGACTTTTTAACATGACTTTTAAGGTTTAACTATATAAGCCTAATGTCTAATTGCATGAAAGAAATGGCTTTCTATACTACGGTCTTAGGACTCTATATGCTGACGTCAATATTAAGAAAATTAAGCACTCTGTAATTCTAGGAGTAGTCATACAACCTAAATTTTTTGACGAAAACTTACAACAATGATCTGCAAGCCATTTAAAATTTATAATTTTTTAGAATTCAGGTTTTAGAATTTTACTGATGACGTCGCATGCAATGATATATAATATTGCATGGGCCAATGAAGCACGGTCCTTTCTGGACCTCTCGGAAAAATAGTTTTCATAACTTATAGGGTAACCAAGTATAAAAAAGATTAGTTTTATTTGTTGTTGCAGACGTATAGTTAAAGAAAGATGGCAAAATTAAAAAGACTAACATGCAATGCGCAAACTAATTTAATATCAATCTGTAGATTGAATAAACATTAGTACATAAGTTAATGGAATTAATGTCTTTGAATAAAACAGAAAAATGCATACCCTTAAGAAGTTATGAGTCGTGACCCTATTGACACAATAAGCTTAAAATTAAGAAACTAAAACCGAACATCTTTCGCGTACGTGCTAGATGCAAATAGAAAATTAGCAAAAACCTATATTGCAACAATATTCTAACAAAAAGACTAGAAAGTTGAAATTTAAACTAGCAGCAATCTAAATTATGCCACATTATACAGTTGTAATAAGTGCTAAACCTAAATTGAAATATCATTTGAAATTTACTCGATTTACTCGATTTCAAATTCATCTGTATTGGCAGTCGAGTATAAGATAGGATTGTTGAATTGCTTGGGAGCGTAGTTTTCTTTTGCTCGCTTTCGTTTACAGTAAAATCCAATTCCAAGAACTATTACGAATACTAGCAAAATACCAACAACCAAGCCAGCAATTGCCCCAGAAGAAATACTCTTATTTTCTATAAAATGAAAATTAATAATTAGACAAACGTGAAATATAGTTTCAAAAAATGTTAAAATTAAAGCACAAACCCTTTCTAATGGCCTTTGTCTTTGGTGGTTGACTCCCATCTATTGTACAAAAAAAAAGAGAAAGTAAATTAATTGACCTTTGAGTTAGTTTTTCAATATATACAGCATGTTTAAACTGTTAAACTTGGCGAGGTAATGAGTCAACAATATTTACGACAAATTGACTACAATATATATTTTAAAGGTTTCGCAGATATCAAGGAACTCAGATTTGTTACTGTAAACATGCCATAAGCTAAATGTATTTAAAGTGTCACTATGATGAAACAATCGTCAGTCTTCTTTTTTTATCTTATCATAAAGTACATTTAACATGAGGGTGAACGGCGTTTGTGGTTTGTCAAAATCTCATCTCGTTCAAGAGATACAGTAATTCACGTTTTGGAAATATGCAAATTTGTGGCTGATGACGTCATTTACTCCAAACGAGCGAAATGAAAATATCTCTGGAAATATCTCTGGAAATAAACAATAGAACGTGCTTAAACTTTGTATGCTTGTAGTATCCAATCAAATACACTTCTCTGTGGAACTTTTGTGATTGCCATGGTAATACACTTCTCTGTGGAACTTTTGTGATTGCCATGGTAAGCGCATGCTCTCAGGTTACTCTAAACCTTACTGAAAAGGGAATTATCATTTTTGCCTCATTCTTTGAAAATAGAAAGATTTAAACGTTTGAATTACAATGCCTACATCAGCCCTAATCTTCGCTTTTTTTCGCTGGAGTAAACGCAACTTGATTGCTGATAAATAAGCAAATTTAATTTTACCATTGGAGGGGGCCAGGAACCAGCAGTTTCCACGAAAACAACTACCGTTCCACATTGAAACGTATTGTATTTAATACTTTAAGTATACAAAACTTGAGTACTTTCTATTGTTTATGTCTAGAGATATTCCTAATTTTACGATTTTCATTTCACTCGTTTGGAAAAAATGACGTCATCAGCCATATAATTTGCATATTTCAAAAACGTGAATATCTCTTGAACAAGATGAGATATTTACAAACCACAAACGTCGTTCATCCTCATTTTAAATGTACTTTATGATTAGATAAAAAAAGACTGGCGATTATCATATGACACTTTAAAACTTGCTGCAATCAATCAATCAATCAATCAATCAATCAATCAATACATTTACAAAAAAAATTCCAAACCTTCAATACGTAGTGAATCCTTGTCTACTTTCATGTTTGCTATGGTTCCGCTCTTCACAGCGTCCACAAGAGGCTTAGAGATATTCTTATCTTGTGCAAACACTGGATTAAATACCAAAGTCATATCGGCAATAACGCTTCCTTTTCTAAAATAAGCAAATACCTTATTTTAAACTAGACAATGCAAAACACTCACGTTATTACAAACGATCTATACGAATCCACTGATCAAACCGCGGTTATTTAATATTTTTTTCACATTAACCCATTCCTGCCTGAGACGGCCAAATAAAGTCCATTCAGTAATTCATCGTTTTACTATAATAGGCCTGTTTACAAGGAGGTAGGGATTAACTCTCGTACATTTCTTGTTTTTTTTTGTTTGTCTTGTTTACAAGGAAGCTAGGGTAACCGCTGGGTTATGTTTGGTCCTTGTTTATAAACGCATTTTGTAGGTTTTCCACTGGCGAATTTTGTCGCCGGCGCGAAGCGACATTTTCTTTTGTCTCGTAAGCTCTCTGGTGAATCTAATTAGCCAAGACAAAAGCAAAAAGTTACTTCGCTCGAAAAATATCGCTTAGTGGAAAACAGCCTTAACGTCAGACGATTTCACTCGTCAAAAGGGAGAACCGCCGGCCCAGACATCCTAAAGACATCATTTGGGTTTTTATGCAGCGATATGGTGCTATATAACTTAAAGGTGCATTACACTCCGTTCTGCGCATGTACGAAACTAATGACACCTTATTCAAGATTGTAAGCTTTCCTTGTTTCCTCTTCATTACTTGTATTTGAAACGAAACATTTTTAGCGGAAATAGAAGAAATCCGCAGAGATATCCTCGCCGAATCACTTGGTTTTCTGCCATGTTGCTATGTGTAATTATCTACGAATGTCTTGTTTGTCATCATCACCATAGCCTGTGTGTCCCTCAAGAGGGGTCAGGCCGTCGCGTTGCCGCTCTCCATGCTGCTCTATCGCTCGTGAGCTGAAGGTCTGTCCATCTTTTACACGGTCTTCCTCCTGCTCGTTTTCCGAGTTCTTTTCTTTCTGCTGCCCACCTTGTTACTTCGTTTTCGTCTTTCCTTTTCACGTGGCCATACCACATTAGCCTACTTTCCTGTACCTTGTCCCTCAGCCTAGCTACACCGACGTCTGCTCTTATGTCAATGTTCCCCATCATGTCTCTTCGTGTGACGCCACGGATGTCTCTGAGGCATCGCATTTCCACAACCTTCAGCCTATGCAAGGCTTGTTCCTTCACTGCCCACGTTTCTGCCGCATACAGTGCTGCTCGTCGTACCATCGTCTTGTATATTTTTGCCTTCAGCTTCTGTGGCATCTTTCTGTCGTACATGATACCCCCACTCCTCTCCATGCGCTATCCATTCTCTGGATTCTGGCTTGCATTTCTCGGTCCAACTTGCCATGCTCCTCTATCCAGTTGCCAAGGTATTTGAAGGTTGTCGTCTGCTTCAATTTCTGGCTGTTCACATTGATGAAGATATGTGGGGTAGGTGTTGTTCGCGTGATAGTCATCGCTTCCGTCTTTATCATGTTCATATTCATTCCGTGTCTGCTTAACTCAGTGTGCCACCAGTTTGTGTATTGCTGTAGCTCATCCTCGGACTTCTTATTCAGGGATATGTCGTCGGCGGAAATGGACTTTCCACCTCTCTCCGAGGGGCCCTTCCAGCTGATGTAATCCAATATCACTATGAAGAGCAGACAACTCAGCGCCGATCCCTGATGTAGACCGACGTTGACCTGGAACGCTTCCGTCTTTCCAAAGCATGTCCTAATCCTCGTTTATGGTGTTCGGTACATTGCTTCAATATCTATATCAGCTCTTCTGGCACTCCATACACTCGTAGTATTGGTGCAATCATTTTCCTATTCACTTTGTCGTAGGCTTTCTCAAGGTCCAGAAAGGCCCAGAAGCTGTCTTTGTCAAATTCGAGTTTTCGCTCGATGAGTTGTTGCACTACGAAGATAGCATCTGTCGTACCTCGTCCCTTTCTGAAGCCAAACTGTTCCTCGCCAAGCTGATCTTCGACGACTCGTCTTATTCTTGCATCCACTATGCGTTCGAGGCATTTCATCAATTGAGATAATAGCTTTATCTCTCTATAGCTTCCGCATTCATGGATGTTACCTTTCTTCTTGAAGTTGGGTACCAAAATTGACTCGAGCCAGTCGTCCGGTACCCTCTTCTCCCTCCATACCGCCTGAAGTACACTGTGTATCCAGATAACTCCTTCCTCGCCAAGGGCTGCAATCATCTCCAGGTTTATCTCGTCCGAACCGGGTGCCTTTCCGAACTCCATCTTGGCCAGAGCGGCTTTCACTTCCTCCAAATTAATATCTGGTTGCGGTTCATTCTTTGCTGGCGGTGAATGGGTTTTCTTCGTTTAGCAATTACTCGAAGTAGTCCTTCCACCTTTCTTTCACAGCCTGTCCGTCAAATAGAAGTTGGCCTTGTTCGGAGTTCACAAACGGTGATGCTATATTGTCCTCCTGGTCCTCCCTTCGGCTCTGGGCAATCTTATAGATCTTCTTTTTCGCCACCGATCTGGTTGGTTTTCAAGCTCATCGTACAGTTCAGCCTGTGCTGATGCCTTCGTTTCCGCTACGGCTCGCTTTGCTGCTTTGTTGGCTCTCTTCGAGTGGGCCATGCTCGCATCTGATGGATTCAGTTCAAACTCGGCTCTCGCATCCTTCTTCCTTTTGATTGCATCCTGCACTGCTCCGCCCCACCACCATTCTTCCCTGTCTGGTTTCTTTCCATACTTTGATCTACCACAAACTTTTTCAGCCGTTCTTACCATAGTGTTTCAGCTTACGCCACATTCTTCTGCAGTTTCACCGTCCTCTGTCTGAGCTCGCCGATCTATAACCTTCCTTCTGTACTCTTCTGCTTTCGGTCCTCGAAGTTTACCACTTCTATCCGAGTTTCGCTGGAGCAGAGTTCCTTTCTCTGGAATCGCTTGAACTGCACCGTTACTATCAGTGGCTTATGCTGTTTGCCTACGGTTTCCGATGGCAGCACAGTAGCATCGTCCACTAGCTTCCATTGCGTCTTGCGCACAATACACATGTCAATCTGCGTTTGTCTTCTTCCGGTACTTCTGTATGTGTACAGTTGTGAATCTCTTTTCTGGAACAATGTGTTGGCAACCATCCACTCGTTAGTGACACACATATCGAGCAATTATTTTCCCTCTGTGTTTCGCATGCCTCTCCCGTATCTTCTGATATAGTTTTCATATCCTTCTCTGCTTCCGCCGACGTGTACATCCATATCACCCATGATCAGCAGCATCTCAGATGAGTTGGAACGATCCACTAGCGCTTGCAGGTCTGTTCTGAACTTTTCCTTGAGCTCATCCTTGCAGCCTGTCTGTGGTGCTATGCAGACACAATGAACGCCATGTATTCCTTCAGTTGTATTCTAACAGCCATCAGCCGGTCGCTGATTCTTATCACCTCAACTAAGGTCCTTAGAGGAGACATCATCCTCTTAGCATGATTCCAACTCCGTTCGCTTTCTTTTCTCCTCCAGTGTAGTACAGCTTGCAGTTCATCCCTCCTCCCAGATCACAGGCTCTTTGCCCTTTCTATCGAATTTCCTGTATGCACAGCACCTCGATATTCCGCGGCTTCATCAATTCAGCACATTCCAGACATTTTCCAGTCAAAGTCGATACGTTTAGAGTCGTCACTCTTATGGAATTCTTTTTCGTGGGTCTTAGATTTTCCACTATTCGTCTTTTGGACTAGGCCTACATACCCAAAAGGCCACGTGGAGAGGATAGCCAGTGCCTGTTATCCTTTGGGCCTGGGGCTTCCAGGCTTTGTGGTGGGCGAACAATCAGGCATACGGCTAAATAGCCCTCCCACCGTTGGTGGTTGGCCCTAGCGAGGCGGCTGTTGGCTCCAGGTGCCGTCTCTTATAACTGGTATATCCAACCACCCATGCCTTCACACTCATCTTCTCATTAACAACGAGACAATCATCTTGCGCCTGTTTATTCCACCACGGGCTAGGCGGGTGTGCTCCCGTAGCCTTTGCCTATCCCTAGGCTCCCGCGAGGCAGCAGTAACTCGCGGTAGGCATGGTCGTTAGGCCTGTGTAGGCTATACGTAGGGCACCGAGGTTCCCTACCAAGCGCTACCCGCTACCCCTGCTTGTGAGGCTCACAAAAACAAGATGGCAGATCATGCGCAGAACGGAGTGTAATGTACCTTTAATAATTAGCCTCACTAGTCGAGTTAACTATCGGTGAATATTTGGTTTTATCACCCTTTGGTGAATGGAACCATAGTTAATAGAAAATATACATGGGTTGGAAACCCGACAAATTCATGTTGAAAGGTATTGAACTCAAACGTTGATATTGGATGATTGCTCAGGGACGTAGCCAGGGGAGCCGCGGCTCCCCCGCTTTTGATATAAAACAACAGACGTCGACATGTAACTATACAAAACTGATGCAATATGAATTGTGTCAGGAAATAAACTGTAAGCAGTGTATTCAATCTACTGAGTGTATGCATTTTGAGTATCTATGTGACGTTTGCATGTTTTGAGTATTTTATATGACGTTTTTTAACCTTTAGAGTCTGCAAAATCTTCCTCCAAAAGCCAGGAAATGGCATTTCAGCGACTCTCGATTTCAAAATTTCCGGCACAACTCGTAAAACTATACAGCGATACTACACACCAAAGCATCTAATAACATATAAATATTCTGTTTATTCGCACATGACGTACTCCATTCTCCCTATCTGTATGAAGAGCTAACTTCACAGCGATGGAGTTAGTGTTCTAATTCTGAAAATTAAGTTATGTTAATGAAAACAAAACAAGCTATTCACCTTAATTTTTTAATAATAACCTCCCGTAAGGCCTCGCCTTCAGAAGAGTCTTTGTTATTCTCATAAATAGATTCCACCTGCAAAACAAAACGGAAGTTTTTAAGGACCAAAAACCCGCTAACCAATGAGCTACTAAGACTCACGTGCCAAAGGAATTAATGTTATTTAGGGTATTACTATCATAGTGTCGAGAGTAAGTTTTTAGTACTCGTGCCTTGTCACATCAAGATGTGTTCTTGAATGTAGAGGCAATAAAACATTTGAGCGAGACAACGTCTGTCTATCTGCTGTCTGTCTGTCTGTCTGTCTGTCTGTCTGTCTGTCTGTCTGTCTGTCTGTCTGTCTGTCTGTCTGTCTGTCTGTCTGTCTGTCTGTCTGTCTGCCCGCCCGCCCGCCCGCCCGCCCGCCCGCCCGCCCGCCCGCCCGTCCGTCCGTCCGTCCGTCCGTCCGTCCGTCCGTCCGTCCGTCCGTCCGTCCGTCCGTCTGTCTGTCTGTCTGTCTGTCTGTCTGTCTGTCTGTGAACGTTTGTAGAAGGGGGTTGGCCCTAGACCAAGAATTAATCCATTAAATTTTGGTTGAATTTGGTTGAAATTTAGATGCGAGATTAATAAGAATGTGACCGCTAGATTCTCCGTGTAGAAGAAACGTTTGATTGCCTCATTATCCTTATTTTATGCAAACATTTTTGCATAATTTTGGTACGAGTGCAATCAAGCATTTCATTATTCATACATATGAAAGCCTTCAGTAAGTCAGCCTGGTTAGCTGGATGACCCTTTTTCTACATCTCTAATAACTCGCTGTCGGAGGTATATATGCAGTCTCTGAGTTCCCTCTAGTTGTTTATATGATTTGATTACTAGTCAGAATATCGTTTACACTTTCTAACTGGCTAAGTGATATTTTTCACTAGTGAAAAAGCATCGTTTCTAAGACCCCGTTTACACGATACCGGTACAATTTGAAAAAGGAGCAAAATCATGCTGGTGTGTAAATACAGCCCCAAAATTCTTGCGTTTACAGTACACGCGGTGCCGGTATAATATAATGACGGATTAGCATGTGACTATTCTCTTCCAATGAGAATGGAGAAGACTTTGTGAATACTGCTGACCCGAATACTGTGGTCGTATATATTGTGATTGCCGTCATCAAATTGTTACGGCACGGGCGTTTACACGATACCGGTTAGTGTTGCGTTTTCATTTCATGCGGTCAAGGAACCCATCTTCATTTTGTGCCGTTTTCATGTCATTTTTGTGCCGGTATCGTGTAAACGCAAGGCCTAAACGGCATGATTTTGTTCCGTTTACACATTGTATCGGCACCGTGTAAACGGGGTATAAGCGTTCTCATTGTTAAGCGTATTTCCATCCAAATGTTGTCTTCGGCAAACTCGCTTGTTGGCAAGCTCGCTTGTCAACATCTTGTTGTTAGCTGTATTAGCACTCGAAGAACAAAAGAAGGCAAGTACAGTATAATGAAAAAGAAGTTCAAGAACTTCATGGAGAGTAATTCTAGAAAAAATTACGGTGTAAAAATAAACTAATTGTAAACAATGTATATACTTTTGATATAGAAAGCTTGTTGTAAAGTGCTATGTTAGCGACATTGTTGAGACATCGCCACATTTTCAATCCCGCGGTACTCATATAATAAACAAGACGCCTGGGTCAGGCGTTCACTCCGGCTACATATACGTACTAGACTGACCCTGACCCCTGTGTGAAGTACGCACGACATTCACCCCTCGATTCAGGCTCGCGCACTTGCCGTAAGTATGCGGAACCTGAATCGAAGGGTGAATGTGGTGCACACTTCACACAGGTGAACATATTTACGATCAAGGGGTTGTCAGCCGAATAGGCGAATTTCAGGGTATTGCGCGCGCATCATTCTGCAAAAGAATTGGCGGGCTCTTGGTGGACTCACCACAAAGTAAGCAATGGCAAACAGACTTGCTAGTAAGCCAACAACAGCAGAATAAAAATGTTAAACATCCAGAAACTGTATCTATACTTTTTTTTATTTTAAACAGTATTTTTATTTTGAGTGGAGCTTGCCAGTTTTTTTGAAAAATGATGCGCGCGCAACACCCTGAAACTCGCCTATTAAACTACAAAGTCAGTCAGTCAGTTTCGAAATCTACCCACAACGTGCAAGAACACCTTGATCAAAAGGCAAGCTGTTGAACTTTCTGTCCAACTCCAAAAGCGAAAGGAGCAAAAAGCTTACAACATGCCTCACGGCCTCACTCCGTCACACGGCTAACAACTCACCGGAAGCATGAATAGTAGCGGGAGTGAAAAGTGCAAAAATGCAAAATCGTGACACCAAAAAAGAAACAAAAACGGAGATGAAACTTGCGGTCACAATATCCCATACACGACTGTCAAGAGACTAGACTCGGTCTACCACAGATAGCCCGAGTAATAAATTGCACCATGATAAACGCTTTGTACGATTTGATTTTCACATACTCGTTATTTAGTCAATATTTTAAGATACATCACAACTTATCAATGATTTAAAAGCCATCGTCTTTTCGTTTTGCACACGGTGATGAGTAATTAATAAATTTAATTTTAAAAATATTGAAAGCAGTGAAAATAAAACACATGGTGCTTACCTCAAAATTAAATTTATTAATTACATCACAACTTGTGAATAAAAATCGTGCAAATCATTTACTATATGAAGTGATTTTACGTAATTGCGTCAGTTGGTAAAAACTTTAAATTTCAATAAACCTGATTCAATAATTACAAAATTAAAAAAGCTTCATACCGAATTCTTTATGTCTTTCGCCACTGCTTTGAACTCTTTTGATGAAGGATCGCTCAACGCGTCGTTCCATGATAAACTTGTAAAGCGGACACGGACGTTCAATAACTTCTCTAAAATGTGAAGACGTCGTATTAGATGCAACGATACAAAGACTCAAGAAATAGTGGAAGGAATAAAGAATAACGGCTCAATGCAAATGTGGATAAGGTAAATATACAGATTGTACTACAGTCCGTTTTAGGGGCTGGGGGAAGGGGACGACGGGATCGGGAGGAGAGCTTCTCGTCGTCCCCTTGCCCCAGTCCCTAAAAGTGACTGTAGTACAGTCTAATGTAAATGGGACGTAGCACAAAATAGTTTCAAAATAATGTTTTATGGTTCTGAATAGATTAAAAGTGACTGTAGTACAGTCTAATGTAAATGGGACGTAGCACAAAATAGTTTCAAAATAATGTTTTATAGTTCTGAATATAGACTAAAAGTGACTGTAGTACAACAGTCTATGTAAATGGGACGCAGCACAAAATAGTTTCAAAATGTTTTATGGTTCTGAATATAGAGATGCATGCATTGATGCATTAACGCGTTTCAATCGTCAGCATTTTACAAACTTCCTGACTATAGCAGCTAGGGCGCAGCCGAATTCCCCTGTCCGCATTTATCAATAAGGTTGAAGTATATATATAGTAAGGCTTAAAGCAGCAGCAGTCCCCCAAAAAACTGATATATAATATCAATGATATATCTATCATACACGAAAATCCGTTTGTTAATCTGATATGAAAACACAAAGAAGTTTGTTAAAAACAGAGGTAATAGCCGGTAATAAAGGACTTTTAAGTTATATATCTTACACGAGGAGGAGTGTTTCATCAGTATTTTAAGAGAAAATCGAGGCGAAAGTTGGCTTAATTTATGTAATTTCTTCCTCCGATATCAAAACCTCCGTCTCGGTACTGATTCCCTTTGTTTTCGGTTCATGAATTATTAATGAATTTGAGAAGTGTATGGCAATTACGGCTTAAGGTGGTTTTCCACTAGGCGAAAAATGTCGCGCGAAGCGACATTTTCTTTTGTCTCGCAAGCTCTCGAGTGGAACTAATTAGCCAAGACAAAAGAAAAATGTCGAGTCGGTCGACAAATGTCGCCCAGTGGAAAACCGCCTTTATACGACATAGGACGAATTTGGAATCGAATTTGGAAAAAGTATACATGTCAATAGGCGTGACCGCGTGCAAATTTCACACTGTTGATAGTAATTTTTCTATCCTCTCTTCCTACTCCCCTTAATATAAAGTAACTTCCTTTCACTTACGAGTTGTAGAAGGTGTTGTTGGTATGATCTCTGCTTCTATAATACAAATAGACAATTCAGAACTTCACATATGTCGTTCAATTCTGTTTTGCTAAGTCAGGTGTCCGCTAAATAGGAGTTCCGACTGTACAAATAATTGTGAGCATGTGGGCAAATTCAAGGCAATAAAAGAATTGAATTGAACAAGATGTTATTTTTGAACAACCTGTAAAATGAATTAATGCTATAGCATCCCCCCTCGGCCACCTAAAAAAACATTGTTAAAAAACATTTGACAAAACAAAAGTATAGGCGCTTATTTTGTTCTATAAATTACCCAATACCCATGCATTAACCCCTTATTGGCCAGGTTTCCGGGAGCTCTTCTCTTTATGAGTAAAATCGTCTGGCACCAGCCATAGTAAAATTAATAAGTTGACATAAGGCAACTTTGGTCAATAAAGGGTTAAAACATTAAGGGTATGGAAGCACAGGTGGCGAAGAGTTGCCTCTCACCGCTGCAATCCAGAAGTTGAGCCCGGGTGGAGGCGGGGTTAGTACTTGGATGAGTGAACACTTGCAGGAATAACCTCGTTCTTGGCCTTGAGCTTCGAACTCATGTGAGTAGAGTTATTGTAGTTGATCTCTCCTGTGCTTTGAGGGTTTTTCTCCGGGTTCGTCGTTTTTTCCCATCCGTAAAATCAACACGTCCGTAGATGTAGTGTCCCCACTTAGCTGCATGTAACATAGCTAAATACGTTGACATTTAAATAAAGTAATCTAGTCTATATAACTAAAAATTAATGGAAGTTTTTAACTCACCGGCAAGGCATCCGTAGAATTCAACTCTCATGCAAATGCCAGCTTTTGTATACAATTCTGGGTAAATTCGTAGTTTTCTTGCAACCAGACCATTGCTTCTTTCCATGAAACTATACTCGTCGAGTAAAGTGGATTCATTCAGGCTACCAGAAACAATATGCTAGAAAATATTTAAGAATAATGGTTGTAAAATATATTGGCGCATTGTTGTAGAGTATAGTATAATGTAGTACAGCATAATAATGTAATGCAAAAAAATAAAAATAAAATAAAATAAAATAAAATAACAGAAATATAGTATAACAGTACTAGTAAAATTAATTTAAATTAATTTTTTAAGAAATGACAACCTTGACCGAGTTTCCAACAGTATATGGTTTCCATCTTCCGTTCTTATATCTGTAGAGAGTGAATGTGACAACTCGACGTGGTTTCCCATAGTACAATGGACTTCCTTGACTGGCAATCTTTTTCAGACGAACTCTTCTCTTGAAATCGACCTGGATCGGTATCAAAAACAAATTAAATAGTTCTAGAAAATACAACTCAAAAACAAACTTACGAATGCGGCCGTGAAATACAGATGCCATTGATGTGTGGAAAATTAAAACGTAAAATATTGTAGTCCTGCACAGAAGCGAGAGGAAGTTAGGAAACGACATAAACTGATTTTGTTCAATGTTATAATAAAATTATTCTTAACTTAATTTGCTTTAGTTATTTACGTATTTTCTTAAAAACAAAATGAGATTACTTTCAGAAACGGATCCATGCAGGGTTGTTTTAAAAGTAGTGATGCACAGAAAATTGTCAGCAAGTTGCGGTGTTCTCCGCAACTCCCAAGAACACCGCAACGCCCCATTATACTCTACAGTCTGGGGGCATGCTCCACGAAGGACATTTTTATGAAATTATGCAAAGTACAGTAGTGTTGGCTTTTCCGGCGATTTACAAAAAAAATATTTCTGAATTAGGGGACAAAGCATGTATTGTAATATTGTAAAAGTTTTGTAGTTTACGCTGGACTCCTCTGGATACCAGCCTTGCATGTAACTGAATGTACATGTGCCCTGCTAAAATAAAGTGCAATTTAATTCAATTCGATTCGATTCAATTCAATTCAGGTTAACCCATAGACAAAATGGAAGATTACAACGAAACATTTTTTTAATAACTAGATACATGACAAACTATGAATTTCGAAAGAAAATTGGTTAAGTAAGCGAAACATCGTGTTTAAAATTAGTCATATCTTGTGTTTTTCTATTTCGTTCTAACCGCAAAAACCTCCAAAAAGCTACTGTTTAGCGAATTTCATTAGAGAATCGCGCACAGAATGTTCCACAAGGGTTAAGGTAAATTTATTCTTAGACCCCATTTACACGATGCCGGTACAATTTGAAAACGGAACAAAATCATGCCACAAAAATGACATGAAAACGGCACAAAATGAAGACGGATTCCTTGACGGCATGAAATGAAAATGGAACACTAACCGGTATCGTGTAAACGCCCGTGCCGTAACAGTTTGATGACGGTAATCACGATATATATGACCATATATGGAATACTATAGTATTCGGGTCAGCAGTATTCACAAAGTCTTCTCCATTCTCATTGGAAGAGAATAGTCACATCACATGCTAATCCGTCATTATATTATACTGGCACCGTGTAAACGCAAGACTTTTTGGCCTGTCATCGTGTAAACGGGGTCTTAGAATAATTCTCCATATGCACGAGCAACAAACAAAGCCGCCCAGTTTGTATATGAGAGATAGTCCACTAGCATTCGCAGTGCAATTAGATTGATATATCTAATTGTAAAATATATAACTAGTAATGCAGCCAATTATATTGCAGCATTTGCAATATACTACAGGCAAGTTCTAATATAGATATGAATGGTTGTATCCTGAACCTACCTCTAAATATTGCCCTTTCTCAGCCTTAGTACACCATGCCCTTCCAGAGTTGAGACGTGCATCCTCTGGAAACGAATTTGGAGCAGGAGATGAAAGCTTAACATCTAAGGTATCTTCCCCTTTTTGAATTAATGGTTCGTCGCAATCTAAGCATCAGAAGAATACGAGACAAAACATTAAAGTAAATTTAACCATAATGCTTTACAAGCTTAAATTTAAAACTACTGGTGTTCTTGTTCAGTTTGCAATTTTACCATTGCCAAACACATTGTGATTTCGAATGATTATTGTGGGACAGTGAGCTCGGCTGGAGAATAATAACCCCCGAGGCCGGGCGTAGGGCCGAAGGCCCGGAGCCCGGGTGAGGGTGCTAATCTCGACACGCGTGGAGTACACGCGAAATTACACGCAAGTGGGAAAGAAATTCTGCGAGATGTTTATAAATATATATATATATATATATATATATATATATATATATATATATATATATATATATATATATTATCAAATCCACAACTCGCGCAGTTCGAATAGCAGGGTACTGGTAACTAACCTGTTAAATTATTCAAATTATTTAAATTTACGTCAGCAAATTATAATTTATAAGTTCGTTTGGATTACGAAATAGTTTTTCAGCGATCCTGACAAATAGAAAGAAATCTTTGCCAGAAAAAATGGTTTCAGCTAAAATGTACATTAATATTACTATGAAAAAAGACCAAAGAAAGAAGGCTAATAAGAAATGTGGCAGCGAGAAAAAGACAACAATAAATACGACTTAAAACCACTGGAAAAAGCCTAAAAATTAATACGATAAAGACCGAAAACGATGCCGACCGAAATGTAACTGAAAGAAGGATGTGTCCTGAAACTGTTCAAAGCCGGTAAAGAATTTTGCTCTGGTGTATTCTATATAACTCGAGAGGGAACAATGAAGAAATTTTGAAACAACCGGCTTTTTAGATCATGAAGAAAACTGAATGATGCCTTGTCATATTCAGTTATGTGTCAACAACGAAAAAAGTAAGAAACCGCGAACGAGAGAAACAATCTGAAAAGAGTAGATTGAATTGACAGTGTTTGTGGTCACAAAAGCAAAAGAACGTTGACATTGTGTGATTTGTGTCTTTCTTGGCCACTGTTTATATATATTTTTGAATGAAAATTGATCATTTGGTTCATCTCGTTGGGGGTTTTTTTAATAATGACATTGCATGTTCTTTCGGTGTGTCAATACATGACTATAGATGAACCTTGCTAACTAATTTTCTGGATGTTTTCTGATCTGTGTTCATCAATACAACAAAAAACAGAAATCAGGGGAGGGGGAAGGGGAGGGGGGGGGGGGGGGGAGATGGGTTAAAAAATGCATATAAAGCGGGCGAGGGGTTGTTGCGTTCATGTATTTCTAGTAAGGCTTTACTACGAGTGACGAACCATACCGGACAAGTAGAGAAAACTATAGTCTAAGTACTACCATTGATTCGACCTTCAGCTCCAAACTTGACCCGTAGCTCAGTTGGTAGAGTATCGGACTAGTAAACCGAAGGTCGCGGTTTCGAATCCCAGCCGGGCCAAATGGAGTTTTCTCTACTTGTCCAGTATGGTTCGTCACTCGGAGTAACACCTTACTAGAAATACATGAACGCAACAACCCCTCGCCCGCTTTATTTGCATTTTTTAACCCCCCCCCCTCCCTCCCTCTCTTTTTCTCGCTGCCACATCTCTTGTTAGCCTTCTTTCTTTTGTCTTTTTTCATAGTAATATTAATGTACATTTTAGCTGAAACCATTTTTTCTGGCAAAGATTTCTTTCTATTCGTCATGATCGTTGAAAAACTATTTCGTAATCCAAACGAACTTATAAATTATAATTTGCTGACGTAAATTTAAATAGTTTGAATAATTTAACAGGTTAGTTACCAGTACCCTGCTATTCGAACTGCGCGAGTTGAAGATTTGATAATATATATATAGATATATATATAGATATAAATATATAAACATCTCGCAGAATTTCTTTCCCACTTGCGTGTAATTTCGCGTGTACTCCACGCGTGTCGAGATTAGCACCCTCACCCGGGCTCCGGGCCTTCGGCCCTACGCCCGGCCTTGGGGATTACTAAACACATTGTATTTTCTGTATAATAAGTATTCATCCAATAGAAACCTTCGACTGTGCACTTTCGTCGTCACGTGTTGTAGTATTTCGTCGTCACGTTTTCCAATTCATTTAGCACACATCATTACGTCATCTTGAAAAATAATAAAGTTTCCAACCAGCCCCATCCACTGAACTTTGTGCTATTACGTACATTAAGTAGGGAAGGGCTTTATCCTTAACAAATTTTGATTATTTTAAAGCCCTATATCTTCTTACAATTATACGAGAAACAATGTTTATACGCGCAAGGAATTGTTGTTAAATGTACAAGTTTCCTTTAGGTAGACAACTCAATCTCACGTTCCTCGAATGGTTTCTCCTCATTGTCCATTGTAAAATATCTCATCAAAGCTCGCTCTCAAGCTTTTCTGAGAGGAAATTTTCCAAGATATAGGTTTACTTAGTTATTAACTTTGACGTATTTATATGGCACGGGTTACTTCCGGTAAAATCACGTGCTGTGATTGGTTGACGACGTGGCGAGACTTCTTGGTAATGTCCGTGGGCATTCTGAAAATTCTGTTAATGCACTACGATCGAAAACAAACAAATAATCCTAAAAAGCAGCTTTAAGAAACTTTTATTGCCTTAACTGATTTGATAAATTTGTTACGAAAATGTCTTATTATTTGTCCGGTTTTGGTTATTCTTGGTTGCTTAAATACTTCGCTAAACAGTTTTGCATATGCAAGCCAATTACTCTGTTTATCAGTGACTGTACCAATGCCCCTCTCTGGACAGCGTGAGTCACTCGGCAAAATATTCCAAAATTCTTGAGGCCACGTGACCAGCTTCTCCGCCACGCCATTTTGAGAATGGCCTGGGTACGAGGTTGGGTTCCGCCCGGTCAATACCAACCTCGTCCCCAGGGCATTTTGCCTCCACGTTGGGAGTTCGGCGAAAATGGCCCTGGCATCGGATGGTCACGTGACACCCAGAATTTTGGGGTGTTTTCGCAAGAAAATTTATGCGGTCTTTGTGTTTCGTTTTTGTATAATACGTATACATGAATAATAAATAAGAAATATTTAACGCTCTGCCGAATCACTCATGTGAACCTTTATCATAAATACAACTGGCTAGCATTATTCATCATGATACTCCCCACGATTATCCAGGATACATTTAAATGTCGGGAAGAAACATATATCTAATGTTGTTCTTGACTTTAACCAAAGCTATCGTTACAATTCTTTGGATGAACTTCGCAGAATGGATTTATTGCAATTCATATTTTGATGAATAAATTACACTGTATCTGAATTAATCAAGTTTTTAAACCGGCCAATCCGATTATAGAATCGACCAGCCGATGCCAGGGCCATTTTCGCCGACCTCCCAACGTGGAGGCAAAATGCCCTGGGGACGAGGTTGCGGTCAATACAGCAGAACCGTGGTTTGATATTTTACCGTGAAGACCTCACTTTCGGTTATTACTCGGGCGACTGTGGTCGGCCGAGTCTAGGTTTCGATTTTTTTTTTCTTTTTATTTTTTTTGGGGTTTCCACAAAAGGGCATTATTGCATCATCCCGTCAGGCCTTGCGAAACTGTAAGGCGTGCTCGATTTTCGATTTTTCGAGTTCTTTCTTTTCGACAGGCTTTGCCTTTGATCGAGTTGCGTTGAGGTGATTTCCGCGGTATTAGTGAATTCATCAGTAGTTGATCAGTAATGTTGCTGACAAGGTTTGTCCATGAAGACAGAATAGACGAGTATATTACAGACGGAGAAAATTATTACGGAGAAAATGTCCAAAATGCCGTCTTGACATCAGTACCTAGGAAGCCTTGACTTGAGGACTAGAGGTACAAGAAAGAGCCATATAATATCAAAGAACATATACGTATTGTTTACTTAGTATTAAACGCCTTGATGCTTGGTCCAACAACTACGAAACACATGTGGTAGGCACCGAATAATGCAAAAATTACGTTTAGATGTTTAGTCGTCACCCTGTCATGAAGGTGTCGTATTACATTCGGAAATGTGTTTCAAAAATGCATTTTTAAATATTTTCTGTTGGTACGATTTACATGAATTCTATATCGGAACCATCGCTTGAATATGCCGAATTCAGCACTATGTTGTCGTTTTGTCTAGTCTACCGAAAGTATTATAAAGATCGTTTAATTATTCGGCTAAACTGCTTGATGTTTACGCCAAATCGCTTCATGGATACTAGTACTTCATATAAGACCATCTATAGAGAATATGTGTCGAGCGCTTCTGATCATGAGAGTTTTGTACTTCTTAACAAACACTAAATATGCACACGCTATTCCTCCGGTTTTCTAGATGTGCGAAGACTGCGCCAATATTTGCAGAAATCAGTAGCCCGAGTGAACGCCTAAACAGGCGTCTTGTTAAGTAGTTATTACAGTTTCCATTTCTGAGTCTTATAGTATGACGCCTTTAAAAACGTCTTCAAAAAAAGACGTATTTTTTATTTATAATTATTCACTAGGAAATGTTTCATACCTACAGCGCATCCGTATAGTTCAAACCTCATGCAAACGTTGTTATTCCAAGTCACTGGTAATATGCGGATAAACGTTGCTTCAATAGAGCTTTTAAGTAAGTTGACCACAGGATGTTTGGCGTGGACGTTCCCGTCAAAAACCTAAAGAAGAAATACAAATTCGTTTAATCCGAGTTCAAAGTGATTTTCTTTTGTATTATAATTTACATATACAAATAACGGTATTAACTTACTCCTCGACATATAAAAAAAATAAATGTTAAAAAAATGTACTTTATGTAAAGGATGTACTTTAGGTACGTTTGTAGGTTTAGTTAGCATGTACTTCATTAGTCAAGAGAGTATTATATAAATATTCCAACCAATCACCGAATACATTCTTCACATTCTAACCATTGCTCACCATCGGAATTTTTTAAACAAACTAAAGAAATAATTTACTGTAGGAAGCAGGATGAGCCAAAGTGCAACCTAAGAAAGTTTGTAGCTTCAAAAATGTTAAAAAAATTCTTACTTTTTTATGCATGGTTGTAAATAACATCAACATAACATATATCGTGTATAAAATAAACGTGTTCAACTCGGCATCTTGACCACTACTACATTTTTAGAGCCATGCACGACGCCCCAGAAAGCTTAACAATTGGATGAAGTGAACATACCCTTACAGCACCATGTTGTTTATAGTCAATCCATTCATCTCCATCACTACTAAACTGAATTTTATAACTCTTTACATAACTATCTTCCTGGTTGCCCCACGTCTTTATTATAGTTACCAAATTAACTTTCTCGAAATTCACTTCAATCCACTGTTTGTCGTCATTAGTCTGTAATAAAAAGACACAATATAATTAAAATTTTGCGGCGTTCAGACTGAGTGCCCGTGCCCAGTGCCCGGAAATGGGCACTAAATGCACTGGTGTTCAGACACGTTCCCACACTCTGGATGCTTTTGGTTCTTCGATGTGTTTCCACTGTTTGTTCCATTAAGAATGTATGTTGGCTCAGTTTATGTACGTTGTTTTGATTAAAAGTGCATGCTGGGCACCGTAAAATCCTGTTCAGATTGGTGCTCGTGCCCGGCCCGGGCACCGTGCCTGGTTTTTCGCTCGGGTACGATGTTCAGCACTCAGTCTAAACGCCGCCCATTGAGATTGATTAGTGATTAAATGTACCCAAAAGCCGAGGAAGTCCCTCGGGCTTTGCCCTCGTCCCAGGCTTGAGGGACATTTAATCACTAATCAACCGAAATGCCATGGCATCACTTTGTAATAGGGACCTTTAGCAAAACTAGACAACGGGAACGTCAGTGACGACGTCCTTTATACAATGTAAAATCAAAAATAATGAATTCATGCATCGTCCTCGTGTTACTTCAACGAAAGCATCTTATCCTACGAAGAACGACGAATACACAGTGAAAGTTGTTGGGCGAGTTTGACCTTAACCATTATTAATTAAAACACCACCTTTCAACGATTACAAACAAAGCCAGAACGAGCAATCTGAATTACAACATTTAAAAGAAATCGTGCATCACTGACACTGTAATTTCATGGGCTTGATGTATATGTTTCGACCTTCAAAAAGCTTTAGAGCCTCTAACAGATGCTGTTTGCTATATAGGTTAACGTCAAATTCACCCAACAGCTTTCACTGTTCACTGTGTTAAGCCTAGTTTACATGGGCAATTTTTCTCCGGCAATTTTCAACTTGACAAGTTTTATTTGCCCGTGTGTATGAGGAAACATGGCAAGTTTTTCCTTGACAAGTCTCCCTTTTGAAAAGCTGGCATGCCAGCTTTTCAACAACGAGCCTTGTCAAGGAAAAACTTGTCAAGGAAAAATTGCTCGTGTAAACTAGGCTTTAAGGTATACGTCGTCCCGAATACGTGAAGATACGTCAGTTGACGTTGTATACACAGCGAGGACGGTGCAGGGATTACTCTTGGGACTTCAAATTGTTCATTGTCTTTGTATTAGACGTAAATTTCTTTTGTATGAAAGTCCTTATCACGACGTTCCCGTTGCGTTTGCTAAAGCTCCCTAATATTACGGTTTCCGAGGAAGAAGGAGAGTAAAACAAGAACACTTTTGGCGTGTGATTAATACTATTGGGAATTCGATAAGTGTTCACTTCATGTATTTGTCAGTTATATTATATGCATAAGTGAACTTTGGCGTAAAGATTAGGTATGATTAGTTACCAATCTTACCTAATCTTTATGCATCAGGTTATTTAGAGATTAAATTGTCCCTGTGGGAACAATGAAAACCAAGGTGGCCGTGATATACTTCAAACTTGAAATGACTGCATGTTTAATGAATCGATATATTGACAACAATATTTTAATAGGTATTAGCTATGTTTCTAAATTAGAAATACTAAACTAAACGCTGTAGGGTGGCACAATATTTTTTTTTAAATTTTATTTTTCAATCATCTGGGAGGGAGGGAGGGAGGGAGGGAGGGGGTGGGGTAGGGTGGGGTGGAGTGGGGCAGGGTGGGGTGGGGTGGGTAAACAAAGTTTAAAATATCATTACCTTAGCACACCATCCTTGGAGATGCGGTCGTGCTTGCTTTGGTTCATTTGTGGGGTATTTTGACGATTTTGCAATAATAGAATTGTCTTTAATATGTCCAGTGGCCATTCCCAAACGAGCTTCACATACTTGCCAAAAGAAGGTTATAATTAGGACCAGAGTTATAAGTCATTTTTGCCTTACAAATAAGCAAACTTACCATAAAGAAACATCATACGCATACATTCGTCCGTCCGTCCTGCTCCTTCCCTTACTCCCTCCATCCCTTCTTCCCTCCCTCCCTCCCTCCATCCATGCCTTCCTTCCTTTCTTCTTCCCTCCCTCCCTTCCCATCCTCTTCCCTTCCCTCACGTTCCCTCTTCCTTTCCCTCCCTTCCCCCTCCCTCTCTCCTTTCCTCCCTTCCCCCCTCCATCCATCCCTCCCTCCCTCCCTCCCTCCCTCCCTCCCTCCATCCATCCCACCCTCCCTCTCTTCCTCACTCTCGCTCCTTCCTTCCTTCCTTCCTTCCTTCCTTCCTTCCTTTCTTCCTTCCTTCCTTCCTTCCTTCCTTCCTTCCTTCCTTCCTTCCTTCCTTCCTGCCTTCCTTCCTGCCTTCCTCCCTCCCTCCCTCCCTCCCTCCCTCCCTCCCTCCCTCCCTCCCTACCTCCATCCCTCCATCCCTCCCTCTCTTCCTCACTCTCGCTCCTTCCTTCCTTCCTTCCTTCCTTCCCTTCCTTCCATTCCTTTCCTTTCCTTCCCTGCTTCCCTTTCTTTCCTTCCCTTCTTCCTTCCTTTCCTCCCTCTCTCAATCCCATGCTCCCTAACCCTCCCTCTCTCCCTCCCTTCCCTCCTTTATTATATCCACGGAAAGATGAGACATGGGAAGGCGTGTTTAGACATTTTCCATCTTACCTAAGTCACAGCCACGGAGCTCAACTTTCATACATATTGTTTCTCCTTTCACCTTTGAAGGTAAAATAATGATGCTCGACGCTGTAATTGGTCCATCGAATGTCTTCGTAACCTTATTTGTACCATCAATGTTGGCAAAAAATATCTATAATAAAAATTTTCAGATTAAAATAAAGCAAGAGATTTATTTATTGTACAATGGTGGGAAGATCCAACCAAACACCAGGTAAAATTGTGAATAAAATATCTATAGATAAACGGAAATAGGTTCAAACCCAAAAGAGTATCAGTGCGTGTTTTTGAAAGTTGTTTGTCTCGGTTAGTATAGTCTAGTAGGGACAGTGTTAAAAATGTCAGTGTCATTGTTGGTGTCAGTGTCATTCTGACAAAGGAAATACTTAAATGCCCGTTTACACAGGCGATTCGCCTGGGGGATTTATGTCAGGGGCGTCGGAAGCGGGGGGGCCGGGGGGCCTGGGCCCCCCACTTTTTTGGTGGGGGGGCTAGAATATATTTGCCCCCCCCCCCCACTTTTTAACAAGACCAGTAATGAACAAGGCCAGTAATACAGTTATGATTAACAAAATGACTAATCCTAGCTAACCCACGACTTTGAATAAGGATATAATAAAGAAATTTGAATGCAGATATTCAATGTCCGGAAAAGTGTTGTCTTTTGAGTATTTTGTGCAACCTCGTCCCCAGGGCATTTTGCCTCCACGTTGGGAGGTCGGCGAAAATGGCCCTGGCATCGGCTGGTCACGCGACACCCAGAATTTTGGGGTGTTTTGGCAAGAAAATTTATGCGGTCTTTGTGTTTCGTTTTTGTATAATACGTATACATGAATAATAAATAAGAAATATTTAACGCTCTGCCGAATCACTCATGTGAACCTTTATCATAAATGCAACTGGCTAGCAATATTCATCATGATACTCCCACGATTATCCAGGATACATTTAAATGTCGGGAAGAAACATATATCTAATGTTGTTCTTGACTTTAACCAAAGCTATCGTTACAATTCTTTGGATGGACTTCGCAGAGTCGATTTATTGCAATTCATATTTTGATGAATAAATTATACACTGTATCTGAATTAAAGGGATATGGCAATAAAAATTATTTTTGTCCAATTTGTAAGAATATGTAGAAAAGTTAGAAAGTACGTTTACAGATTTTCATTAGCTGGCTTACTTTTTCAGATATTTGCGAACAAAAACACAAGCCGTCCGCCATCTTGTTTCACAATTAGATCTAATTAAGTGACGTCACAAGCAGGGTAAACATTGTAAAAATTGCAGTCAGTAGCGAAATGTCAGCTAAAATTCTTTTACATTGTTAGAGTTTCAATTTGAAATATATCAGATCAAAATACTTAAGATTTTGCATTAAAATACCTAGGAAATTAAGAAATGTTTAGACAAATTTTACCCTGCTTGTGACGTCATGCATATCTGACGATAGATATGCATATCCAAAATGGCGGATGGCGAGCGTATTCGTACGCAAATAATGCCGAATTTCTTAAAAAATAAAAAATCTAATGAAAATTTGTAAACGCACTTCATAACTATTCTTGATGTTCTTACAAATTAGACAAAAATAATTTTTATTGCCATATCCCTTTAATCGAGTTTTTAAAACGGCCAATCCGATTATAGAATCGACCAGCCGATGCCAGGGCCATTTTCGCCGACTCCCAACGTGGAGGCAAAATGCCCTGGGGACGAGGTTGTATTTTGTGACGTTTTTGGACCTTTAGAATTCTGTAAATCCTTGTCCTAAAACGCAGGAAATGGCATTTCAGAGACTCTAGATTTCAAAATTTCCCGGGGGAGCATGCCCCCGGACCCCCCTAAACATTTTAACCCCCCCCCCCCCACTTTTAGTGTCGCTCCGACGCCACTGATTTATATCACTAATAAACTGAAGGTCAGGCGATTAAGCTACACTCGTTGAAACGAAATAACTGCACGCGGTTCACAAAAGGTTATGCAGAAGAGGTTATCTATCAAATTAAAAGATTATTAACCGAGAACGAAGTCCGTACAAGAAATTATCAGAGAAAGGTCTTGATAGTATAGGGAGTCGGAGCGAGTCGCAGGCGCGGTTGGCACACACAACAGACCGAGGTCTGATATTTTTTCCGTACAGACCGAGTAAACGAGTTACTATATTATTTAAGTTTTTCGTATCGCGGTTCGGATATGGAAAAAGACAGACCGTGGCCCAGATACGCATTTTTAAATCAGTGGAATATCGGAGATACAACAATTGGAATATAAATATAAATATAAGGGAAAAAATAACACAGTACGAATAAACTTGCATGAATATTCTTAATATCAAGGAAAAAGCTATAAGATAAAAAACAATTTCTTCTTTCGTCATGTTATTGTTGGGATTCTTCTGAGATGCTAGAGATACGTTTGCTTGAAAGTGAATTATTTATTGGTTGTTGTAAATTATGGCGAATATGAATGGCGAATTCATTTTTACCTTTGTAATTCCTCGCAATGAATAAGTTGTCCAAGACCAACCGTCAGTGCTGTATTTTACGATGAACGACCTTACGTATTGAGGAGAAGGCTGGTTTCGCCCCTGAATGGTTATCCGAGTAATTTTTATCATTTTCCCTAAATCGATCTAGAAGAAAAATATCATTAATTTATGGGTATATACATTTAACATTTATAGACACGGGGCGAAGAAAATTCGACGATTACTATTACCCCCGCAGAGGAATATTATCCCAAGAGGTAATGTTTCGTCGAATTACTAAAGGGAAGGTCTACAGTATATTATGTGAAATGTTACTTATCATACCGAACAACATTCTTTTCAGAAAAACTTTGAATATTTTAAAAAGACATATAGTTTAGCTTTTTCCACCATTAGATTGTCTGTTTTCACTATGTTTCTTTCTTTGTATTTTCCGGCAAGTTCTTACTTTGTTGCCTAACCTAACAATTTTTTTGTCAAAATCTGAAGGCAAAACGTTTTCTTGTTTCTCCATTTTGGTTTCTCTAATCCCACTGATCTCTGCCTAATCCTCGTTTTGGTTTTCATTCTTCGTGCGTGGTGTTCACGCGTGGTGCTCGAACTTGAATTTCCCGCCACAGCAGCATTATTTGGTATACCATGTTACAGAGGAACGTTCACTCAAATACCACACTGACGGGTAATTCTATGACTGGTCACGTGGTACAAATATATAAAAGACTAGAAATACATGAACGCAACAACCCCTCACCCGCTTTTACATGCTTTTTCTACACGCTTGTAAAATGCACTCCACGCATGTCGAGATTAGCACCCTCACCGGGCTCCAGGCGTTCGGCCCTATATACGCCCGGGTTCGGGGACAAGAATTAGGCCTTCGTCAAACAGAGGTTTGGTCTCGAAACGTTATTAATACTTAAAAATACTCATTAATAATTCATGAAACACAAAGGGAAAAAACGTTCATTCGGTAAAAAATAAAGATAGTCTTATCATTACACGTATTTATAAACATTCATGATTTGTATACTGAGTACAGGAGTAGAATTCTTTAAGGTTGTATTCCAACAATAGACAGAGAATGAATGTTAGTTTTACGCTCAGAGTCAAGTCTCATTAGAAACAACTGGTAAGATTAAGTTAATTTTGACAATCACTCATCCTAAAAGTGTTCGCAATTTGCCAAGAATGCAAAACACAATGGAAAAACAAAATCATAATTACCCGAATCTGGGGATCCACAGCTGAATCACTGGTACACCAAGCGTCATTGGGGGTCACGTCGCTCATGATTGCCTGTTCAGCGCTAAGATTGGCAGCAATGCTCTCCAATACAGATATCATTAACGGTTTCAAAGGCAGCAAAGAAGAACACTCTGAAGATTATAAAACTCAAATTAATCACTCATTCACTAGCTCGCTTGTTTTCTCACTCTCACTAGAGCTCACTCACTCCCACTCACTCACTCACTCATTCACTCACTCACTCACTCACTCACTCACTCACTCACTCACTCACTCACTCACTCACTCACTCACTCACTCACTCACTCGCTCGCTCGCTCGCTCGCTCACTCACTCACTCACTCACTCACTCACTCACTCACTCACTCACTCACTCACTCACTCACTCACTCACTCACTCACTCACTCACTCACTCACTCACTCGCCTACCCTCCCCGATGCACTCACCCACTCATTCTCTCACTACCTACAAACCCACTCACTCAATCACAGGTCTGACAGAGATCCTAACACGTCCCTTTAGAAATGTTATTTTACCCAGCGTAGATAATATGCTAAGAAGTAATACATTCTTGGCATGCAAGAGTTCATTACAATTAGCTATAAAATAAATTACCTTTTAGAATCTGGCAAGTCGACAGGATTTACAAAAAAAAGTCAATAATTAAATTAAACTGAAAGAGAAATTCCTCACCGAGTAAACGTTTACAAATATAAGAGTATCGCGACCCACAATGCCAATCCACCCATTTTCCGCTACGGCTATCCATTAGAACACAGTTTTGGGTCTGGGTAGGGTCGTTAGGTTGTCCATTTCTCCAATTGACATACGTGACTGGCCTATTATCGCTCCACTGATAGCCTCTTTCCTCATTTCTGTCATTCAAACCTTAAAATAAGTGGGGGGAAAATCAAGCAAGTTAATCAGAAAAACTATTCTATCTAGTGATGGTAGAAATTGAACCCACGACCTTGCGATTCTAGTGCAACGCCCTGACCACCGAGCCACGGAGGCCGTTGCCGAGAGCTCGATCGCGAGTTCTGTATATATAATAAGGCGGCAACGCCAGGAGAGAACTGGGTATATTATAAAGGATATTGGGCATTTCACTCGATTACATAGCATGTTCTAAGGATTTAGGGTGGAGGAAAATTCGAGTGTAGAATATATACATTTTAAGACCAAACCGGGAGCAGCCGCGAAAAACGCAACCACACAGGCCCTCCGGCAGGAATTGAACCCACGACCTTGCGATTCTAGTGCAACGCCCTGACCACCGAGCCACGGAGGCCGTTGCCGAGAGCTCGATCGCGAGTTCTGTATATATAATAAGGCGGCAACGCCAGGAGAGAACTGGGTATATTATAAAGGATATTGGGCATTTCACTCGATTACATAGCATGTTCTAAGGATTTAGGGTGGAGGAAAATTCGAGTGTAGAATATATACATTTTAAGACCAAACCGAGGGCCTGTGTGGTTGCGTTTTTCGCGGCTGCTCCCGGTTTGGTCTTAAAATGTATATATTCTACACTCGAATTTTCCTCCACCCTAAATCCTTAGAACATGCTATGTAATCGAGTGAAATGCCCAATATCCTTTATAATATACCCAGTTCTCTCCTGGCGTTGCCGCCTTATTATATATACAGAACTCGCGATCGAGCTCTGGGCAACGGCCTCCGTGGCTCGGTGGTCAGGGCGTTGCACTAGAATCGCAAGGTCGTGGGTTCAATTCCTGCCGGAGGGCCTGTGTGGTTGCGTTTTTCGCGGCTGCTCCCGGTTTGGTCTTAAAATGTATATATTCTACACTCGAATTTTCCTCCACCCTAAATCCTTAGAACATGCTATGTAATCGAGTGAAATGCCCAATATCCTTTATAGTGATGGTAGAGACGTTTATGCGGAATTTGTTTACATCAATGATAGCTATATACAGTTAAAATTTCGCAATCGACAACAGAAACAAAGCCCAGTTTCAATACTTGTTTAGTAATTATAGCACAAAGACAAAGTAGATTATGAAACTTTACGTATATAAAATCTTATAATATGCACAATAAAATCTACAAAATCGCAACAAGAGCACATGGCAGTACATGGAAATGCATACCGCTTTGAGACTTTGGCTTTTTTGTCTGTTGTAAGTGTAACTTTACTGTTGCCGCTAAGCGCGTCTGTTCCGGGAACCACATTAAATAGTTACAGCTTAACAGCTACAATAAGCGGACGACTAAAAAACCCACAACTGTATGTACTTTAGCTGTTTTGTAGTATGCACTTTGCATGTGGGGAGGAATAACGTCGTTACAACATATACTGGGGCTTCATTGCCAACAAAATAGGACGTCATAGAAATGTCTCAAAAGTGTGCGTGCATTGTACAGGAATAAAATCCAGACAGAAAGATGTACGTTCTGCGGACCTTTGTTTAAAAAAACAACTTTGTATATCTATACTAGAAGTTTTATCAAAAGAAGCATTTTCAATTAAAGGGCTTAAGCATGCGACGTTTTCCTCAACATGGACGTCACGCGTATAACATCGAGCCACTAAAGAGTAATGGCGTCAGCACTCTTGCTTGAAGTAAAGAACGGCAATCTATGCAGTTTTAGGTTATTGATTTGCAGCAATAATGGCTGTTGCCTTCTTTAATGTTGCCATCTTTAATAATGCCTGCCGCTGATCGGTAGACATTGCGTATACCGAAGATCATCGCACACGAAATCCTAAGAATCGAGTTTGTGAATGCATATAAACTCGGCCCAGACCTCGTCAAGATTAGTGAACTGCTCGCCTTACGGCTCGCAGCAAATAAATAGCATTATTATACCTATCCAAATCCAGAATCTTGGCATGTTGAAGAAATAAAACATTGTAAAGTCTTGCTCTCTGTCATCTGAGATACTAAGTAATTCACCACCAACATTTTTACACGCATGACTTGCTTCCGGCCACGATTTTGCAATGTCAAAGTGTTTGTAACAAAATCTTCGTTTTTTACGCCAACCAACAGCACACACAGAATTCTCTACAAAGTAAAAGACACAGTTATACAACCTTGTTCAGCCTCTAAACGCTGAAAGTCCATCTCTGAGAACATGCATGTCCCTGGTCCCCTAGGTGACGCACATTTAACACCCCCCGCGCCCCGCAATTTTAAATCCTAGCTAGGTCCGGCTCTGCATGTGCGGCCCGCCAAAATTTAAAAAAAATTCAGTACAACTCCCGATTCGAAAAAGTTGGCAACTTCTGGATTATATACGACGACTGAATTTAATAGTACACTAGAATAAACAATAACACATTTTGAAAGGTCAAGTGCAACGTCGACAACAACTTTGTCTTTGCTTTATCTTAAAAAATATAATAAGGTAAATAAAATAACGAAATCAACTAGAGGACGCCTCGATCTCCAAAACACGCGGCCTGAGCTTATACCACAGGTAACCCAAATTCTCTTCTGACTTCTCTTATAAGATTAATAGAGATGCCTGCGGAGGGGGCTATAGTCCTCCCGGGTAGTAGCCAGTGGTCGTATCTTACTTCGTTATGTTTAATGATAATAACAATAAAAATATTATACCTGATACAGTAACCTTTGGTTGACCTACAGCAAAAGAAAATCGCAGTTAACATCTACTCTTCTCATAGTAAATTATCCCCTGAGCTTACAAAAATAGAACTTTAGACATAAAATTAGATTTTTGATGGTACCGTGATAGATCTGGCACACGTAGGGATTCTCTCTGCCACAATCAACGTCATCCCATCGACCAAGATCAGATCCAGTCACGTTAGCTTGAACGCAAGTACGTTGATCAAGTTGACGGTTTGGTTGTCCAATACCCCAGTATGAATAAAGTGGCGAGGTATTATCAGTAAACTTGAATGAAGACCATGGCTCATGCAATAAACCAATCCACACGTTGCCAATATTCCTTTCCAATAAGTATACAAGATGAGCTGGGGGGAAAAACAGAAAAAAAAGTTTGAATTGATCGAAACGCATCACAAACATCGACTATGGTATCATTTATTCAGATCCATACCTTGATCGAACTCTGATCCAATGCTCACCAGTTCAGCTTTGTCACCCTTACATGATTTTCGTGCACCGTCAAACGTTTTGGGCGTTTTAACAAACTTGTAACAGGATTCATCGTAAACAGAATATCCCTTTGGGCAGGCGAAACTGGCTTGAACTTGTGTGAAAAAGAAAGGAAATATAATTCACTTATATTTCGACAGCAATATACATCAATCTTCGAAGACCAACGATTCAAAATTATTTATGATGTACATAAATTGCCTTTTCTGGGTTGAGATCTCGTTTACAGTCTTCGTTAAGGTTTGCAGAGTCATTTCTGTAAAGCGCTCTCAATTCGTCAGAATTTATGCCACAAAAATAAAATAGATATCGTTAGAAAGCAAAATAAAACGCTTTTTACTCGATTATTGGGAGCGTTGATCAAAGCAACATTTCAGAGGTCCAAGTCCATGGGTAATGATTCCGTCTATAACAACATACATGTAACGTCCATACTGAAAATAAATTTATATCAACTGAAAGTGAACTACTGAAAGGTAATTGGTCAAAAATTTGCAAAATATATGTTTAGTATCTTCATTATAAGAAGGGAACTTGTTGACCAAAAGAAACGTTACGTTGTTTAGAGTTACTTTATTGTTAAAAACTCAGCGGCTGTTCACCACTTTTTCACTTCGTTACTTTCAAAATGTGACATGAAATTAGTACAGTATAATATTATGAAGGAGTTTTACCTTTTGGAGTTGAAATGACCGAAGGTTTTGCTGTACTTGGAGTATTCGAGGCATCTAAGGATAAAAAACCATTACCATCATTACAAGTATCGATTTTGTGTTTTTTGGTTAATAGAATGTGTATGCCCAAAATATAACTCAAAAAACTGATACAAAAAAACTATGAATGCTTTGTTGAGATTATTCCGGAATAAGAATAATTTCTAAAATGTTTCGCAATAGCCTGATCTCTCGACTCTCGTAATCCAAACGATGTTATTCCAATATTCCGGTTAATCTAGAAAGGTCTGAGTATTCCAGTATATTTGCAACATGCACATGTATTGCGAATAGATAGCATAATTATTATACTTTAAAAAATTAACGGGGTTAAAATAATCAAATAAATTTTAATAGTTGTCACAGTCGCATTGCAATTTCGACCAAAAAGTATTCGTAAAAAAACCAACATCAAAAAAGAAATCTAACCTGTTTTGCAAATGTAACCGTTCTTTTTACTATTGCATGCCACGCTACTCCATCTTCCAGCATCCCTAGCAAACGGCGAAATTTCGACACAATGTCGAATCCAGCCAGATATTGGTTGACCCTTGTGCCAATGTTGAAAATTGAAGGGACTGTTATCAGCCCAAATGAAACTCCTGGAATTATGAAAGTTATTCATGCCAATCCAAAGAGGAACCTTCGCTCCTTTTATATTCATGGTGATAAATGCTTGCTCAAATCTAATGTAAAGAGATTCAACATTGGTGATAGTTATATAGCTAGAGTTTCACTGAATACAACGATGACTGTCATTGGTTAGTTTGTGGTCACATGACCTTAGCTAAATTTCAATGTACATCGAGTGGGCAACAATTGAGAACTTATTACCTGCTCGGTCAATAACTTTTCAATTGTTGCCCGCTAGAACTTTGAACTCTTCACGGTATCCGATAAACAGAAGCTTCTTTGGTACGAAAAAAAAAATTATAGGTCTTCAAAGCATGTGTGCAGATTAACTGGGGAAATGTTTTGCTGTTCTTTTGTTCTGAGACTCATATTTGTTTGGTTGAAGTGAAATTACGGAGCCAGGCGAAATGTTTTGGTAAGTCTTTATTAGAGTTTGTCTTTTGTGTACTTTCCCTTGATAAACGTCAAAATTATTCAGCGAAACTCAAGCTATATAACAAAACATTTAGACCTGTTTACACGATGCCGGTGCAATTTGAAAACGGAACAAAATCATACCGGTGGGTAAATACAGGCCAAAAAGTCTTGCGTTTACACTGTGCCGGTATGGTATAATGATGGATTAGCATGTGACTATTCTCTTCCAATGAGAGTTGAGAAGACTTTGTAAATGCTGCTGACCCAAATACTGTCGTCGTATATATCGTGATTACCGTCATCAAACTGTTAAGGCGGTTTTCCACTAGGCGACATTTGTCGACCGACTCGACATTTTTCTTTTGTCTTGGCTAATTAGTTCCACTCGAGAGCTTGCGAGACAAAAGAAAATGTCGCTTCGCGCGACATTTTTCGCCAAGTGGAAAACCGCCTTTACGGCACGGGCGTTTACACGATATCGGTTAGTGTTCCGTTTTCATTTCATGCCGTGAATGAACTCGTCTTCATTTTGTGCCGTCTTCATGTCATTTTTGAGCTGGTATCGTGTAAACGCAAGACCTAAACGGCATGATTTTGTTCCGTTTTCAAATTGTATGGCCGGCATCGTGTAAACGGGGTCTTAGACTCTCGGGACAAATACCTGATTAAACATTCATTTCTTTTGAATTTTCCTTATGAATTATTAATGAATTTGATAAGTACTATTTAAAACACGAGCAGCAGTGTTTTATCAGATTTAAAACACGAGGCGATAGCCGAGTGTTTTAGATCTGATAAAACACATACTGCGAATGTTTTAAATGGCTCAAAAACTGTCCATATAATAAGCTCATTTATTATATAGATGCGAGTGTTTTATTAGAAAATATGCAGTGTCGTATTTTTCATATCCTCACTAGTGAAGATACCGATGACGTCACTAAGAATTTTACCTCTTTTTGCATTGAATATATATAATAAAAAGAAAATTACACGCTGGCTTGAAGATATGAATTTTATCTTCTCGTGGTAAAAACGATATTTTACTCATTCGTAAAATATTGTTTCACCACTCGAAGATGAAATCTATATCTTCGCACCACCGTGTAATAATATATCCTCTATATATAGAAATCAATTTTGAAAATTGAAGTTATCTGAGCCACAAAATCGAAGAAAAAGTTCATGGAAAATAGCGAGCGTGTCTCTATCACATATAGAGACACGTCACGGTCATGATTTTCCTTTGTGTTTTCCTCATGAATTATTAATGAGTTTTTGAATGCAGTATCCAACTTCAATCAGGTGATTGAATAAAATATTGTAATTGGCTGATTACCATGAATTATTAATAAGTTTGAGGTATATATGTTAAACACGTCGTCACAGGCTCTTTTCCTATTAAATTATTTAGAAAACCTCCTTGAACATGTTATAAATATAAAACACCTAACTAACCCTCCGTTTACGTACTAGTGATATAAATCTCTCGGGCTTCGCCCCCTATATAGACCACTTTCATTATAGCCGACACTTTAGATACTCTTATATGCATCTAAATGAGCCTTTCTGGCCTCGTTATGAAGCAAAGATTCTTTTGAATTGCAGGCACACAAACGAGGCTAGAAAGGCCTATTAATATGCACATAAAAGTATATTTAAATTAGTCGCTATTATGAAAGTTGTCTATATCGCCAATAAACTTCGGGTTAGGGGCAGGATTAGCCTACATGCATATCGTAATGTTGTATTTTCAGCCAAAAAAGGTTTGACATTTGCTAAGAGTTTTTAACAGGACGTTTCAGCTGGAATATTGTAGCGTTCTTCGTAAGCTGTTACTAGCTGAAGAAGACTACAGTATACATATCTATGACCATTATTGCACAATTTACTTCCGCTACTATTCATAGCTTCCGGTGAGTTGTTAGCTGCGTGAGATTGAGTGAGGCCGTGAGGCATCTTGTAAGTTTTTTTCTCCTTTCCGTTTTGGAGTTGGACAAAAAGTTGAAAAGCTTTGCCTTTTGATCAAGGTGTTCTTGCACATTGTTGGTAGAATTCGAAAGTGACTGACTAACTTTGTGATATGGGCCATATGGCTGACAACTGTCTTGATCGTAAATATGTTCACCGTCGTGAAGTATGCAGGCGTCTTGTTGTATTAGGTTTGTTTGTCTTGAGAACGAAATTCTCTTTCCTGTCCGAAGTAGTTTTAGTCTTCAGCATTGTGACTACCCTGGACGATTTACGCTGCACGAAGTCTATCTGCGCACCATACTTATTATTTCGTAAAAATAGTCAAAACAACACAATTTTGATTTTTTAGTAATTTGCATAGACCTTATTCAAAAATGGCCGCCGAATTAGAATTCTTTTATGTGCATATTAACTAACCCTTATGACCTCGTTTTAAAGTAAAAATTATTTTGAATTTCACACATGAAAACGAGTTCATAAAGGCTAATAGGGCTAATTTATATGTAAATAAAATAATTTTAATTCGGCGGCCATTTTTGAATAAGGTCTATTACACTAGCATTTTTTAAACTTACTCATTAGCAATGCTGACTAATTCTCCAACATCACTAGAATTATGTCCCTTTTCACAGGTACTCTGGGCATCCAACCATGTTTTATAGTCTGTAGGGTCGGTATGAAATTGGTAGCATGATTTCCCATTGGCGATCCACCCTGGCGCACAGTAGCCATCTAGAAAGTGACAAGCAGAAACGGTTACCTGTTAAACGCAGCTGAAACTATTACTATTCGTAGGCAGCTATATTTGCAGCTGACGTAAAAACCGTACGTCATGGTGCTAATGGTATATTGATCGCCAATGGAAAATCAATGTTTAATGATGTCAAACCCATTGGACATCGATTTTCTATTGGAGACCAAATGCGCGCGGTTCACCTTCAAACCATGTACAAATATGTTCTTCACTTGTGCAATAAAGAGAAACTACGGCTAAATGCTCCTCATAGAAAATATTTCACAATGGCTGCTGTCTGGCCATGTATTGCAGACCTTCATTGTGATTGCTAAGCCAGCAATCAATCACTGGAAACAAAAGGAAAACATGAGACAGCGACTCACGGTGAAACAAACAGGCTTCGTTTTTCAGTCTGTATGCAAAATGATGCATGCTGATTGGTTCCCGAGCGGTTGGGATCCTACGATATTGACCGACCGCGGTAAATACGCTTTTTCTCGGATCAGTAGGTTTTGGCTGAAAAAAAGATTTGATTTGAATACACATAAAAGAAATTGGGATTTTTTGGTCTGTGTACTGTAAGTTCACTGGTTTTCATTTTCAACGTGGCCCCACTTACAGTAGTCTCACTGTAATAAGTCTATACGGTTAATATTGTGACCTTAAATTCCTTACCTGCCGACACTTTCCTTGCAGGTGCAAGGGTAAATATTTTCGCGGTGTTTTCTGTAAGGTCAAACAAAACAAATTATCTCATTTTAGCCACATGCATAGACCACTTTCATAATAGCGACTAATTTGAATATTCTTTTATGTGCATCTTGATAAGCCTTTCTGGCCTCGTTTGTGTGTCTGCAATTCAAAAGAATCTTTGCTTCATAACGATGGCCAGAAAGGGTCATTCAGATGCATATAAAAGAATATTTAAAGTGAAGGCCTTTATGAAAGTGATCTATTGTGTATACATAATAAATTTGAAAACGCGGCTGTATGTACATTTATAAAATAACGTGATTTTTATATGCATTTTCATTGGTTGTTGACCGTGACCAATTAAAGAACATACACAGATGGCGTCAAATCCACGCCAGATCACGTCAGCAGACTTGTTTTTCTATTTTCATACCGCAAAAATCGTTCAACATACCATATAAATTTTGATTGTATAAAACAAATAATTTCCCGTGTGTGCATGCATGTGTACTGTAATAGATCACAGAAGCGTGACAGCGTGTAAAGAATAGTCACGCCGCCCGACTTCGTCCCGTCTCGTACTTTTTTTGTTCTTTACACGCTGTAACGTTATCTGTGATTATGCAGTGCACACACACGGAAAAATGTACTCTATTTGTTAAATAAGACACTTCACATATCAGGACTAAGGCTACGTTTACACGGTACCATTTCGCGGTACTATTTCGCCGTGTAAACAGGCGGAACCGTACAAATTCGAGACCGGTTCCGAATTCATCTGGTACAGTGTAAACGGTGTCTAAGTCGTAAAATGTAATTAGTTCCGCTCGGAACGTCAGTCATTTTTTTGTTTGTTTTTTGTTTTTTCTTGTTTCATTTTCTTGTTGTTTTTTCTTCTCTAAAAAACCTTAGAAGTTTACCAAATTTTCACTTTGCCGTCTAATACTCCAGTCTCCTTGGAAAAATTCAGTATATAAGCTTACTAGAGTAATATCTAAAAATACCCTGACTTTACCGTTATTAGCTTTACAAATGTAAGACTTTCTAGAGGAACAATGGTTGTCATTCCACTTTCCAGATGCCCTAATCATTGCAACGCAATCTTCTTGACCATGGAAGTTATTTGGTTCACCGTTAGCCCAGAAAATGTAGTTGCCATAACCTGACCCATCAGTCCACGCATAACGACTTTCACCATCAAGATCATGTAAGCCAATCCAGAAAGCGTATACGGACTTTCTCCTGAAGAAAACCGAAGCAAACACTCATCAAATAGTGTTAATAAAATGTTCTCTTCGTGATTCACTGACAATGACTCCAAAATAATTGAAACACTGCAAAATTTCACGGTTAGCACGTATCTAACGCATTTAAATCGGAGAAAACTCGCTTCCAATCCCAATGTGCTAAATAGTTCAAGAGGTATAGAGCGGCGAACCGGAATACCGAAGGTAATAGTTCAAATCCTGCTCAAATTGACAAATCATAAACTTTTCTCTGTACATTGCTCTGAGAACGATTTTAACATAAGTTTAATCATCTCTTCTTGTCCGTACTCTATAGTTTTGCAGTCAGATTAACTTCTGCACATGAACCTCTTAGTAGCAAACATATGCATGGCTATGACAATAAATTTCTGATTTCTTATTGGTAAACATTAATAGCTCTTCTTCGTTATCTTCAACCACAAAGCGAGATTATTTTGCAGTAAACTAGCTAATCCAAACGAAAATACTTCAACCCTTGTGAAAAATCTAGGTTTCGGTCGTGTTATTTTTTGCGTCGCGATATTGACCCGACAGGCTTTGCGAAACTGAAGCAGCTTTTTCACTAACGGCTGGCGAACTGTTAGCTAACTTCACCGGGCTGGAAGTTGTCCAATGATTGCTTGAATCTACCGGATCTAGCACGGTAGGTTATTTTGTACTTTTTAACAAACGCTTAACATGCGCACGCTGTTGTGCTGTTTCGTGCCTATGAGTAGCCCAAGTGAACGCCTAAGAAGGCGTCTTGTTACCGCTTAGTTTAAAAACACCTGAGTCAGAGCCATTTCTGTATCTGGCCGTTAGTAGCTACTGCGAGACCGTCTTAAAATCGCAATGCATTATGGTTCATTCTAGGTAACCAATCCAAATGAAAAGTTGGTTGTGTAGTTGTATTTTTATAATCGCTTTCCTTGCAATATTTTTGTATTTTTTTTACAAAAACCAGGTAAAAATTGGCGTTGTGACGTCAAAATTAAAACGAAAATTCCGCTGTACACTAAAAGTGAGTCATCGAGCAAATTTAAATGGCAACGTTGAAAACCACAAAATATATGAAAATGACAAGGTTATTCCTCGAACACAGGAGCAGATATCGTACATTACTTTTTCAAACATTAAACGTAAGGGATTTTTATTTTAACTTATTTTACTAATTAAAAGTTTTCCTGTAACAACCTTCCTTGGCCTTGTCCAGATCAGAGCTAGAACTTAAAAAAGACGGTGTTCAAATAAAAATACGTTACGTACATTTACTTCAGATCTCGCTAACAACATTTCTGTGTTTTCCAGTAGTTTGCAAATGAAAAATTTTATCCAAATATGTTTACCAAAAAATTTTTTGAACGTTTGCACTATAGTTCTTGGTGCTTTCTTGCCTAAATTAACCGGGTCTGTCAAGCCGCCTACATGGTGGGAATCTTGTGACGTAAAATGAGTAGTGCAAAAAAGACGCAAAATTCGCGATTGTCTTTTTGAAACCTTAAAATGCCAACTCATAGTTGCCAAGTATGTTCTTATGAATCTGGCAAGAAGACTAAAGTTTCAGCTCACGTTCTTACTTTTACTTTTTTCGTCTTACTCATTACATTTTACGTTTTACAGAAACATAATTTCTTAACCATAGCCAGTCGATAGTTTGAAAAAGTATAAAACAAAACATACACCAAAAATAAACATCTTGTAACCCAAGATATGAGCAAAAAACAAGAGAATGTTGAATTGGTTATATTTCGAATTTATTACAAATTCATCGTCAGACCAAGTATGAAATATGTAATAAATTCGAAATATAACCATTTCAACATTCTCTCTTGTTTTTGGCTCATATCTTGGGTTTTGTAAAATGTTTATTTTTGTTGTGTTTTGTTTTATATAATTTCTCAATACTCAGGTTAGATTCGCTTGGCATTTTTTGGCCCGTCACACGTCGTTGGCGAGATACGAGTTTTAAAAATATTTCTTTATCCATCTTTCCAATGTTATAAATACCAAACTGTATGTCTATTTAGTATACACAATAGCTAGAAAACGGTGCCAACCGCTTTATATTAGCTACGGATACAGTCAGATTATGCAAAAGAAACTGGGTTTGACAAACCTTGTTACTTGAACTAGGAAATCTTTCTCAGCCTGATTCTGTACACTGACAAGATGACTGGCAAATGTTCTGCAAGATAAGTCAGCTTCGTGCCATGTTTTCCAATCACTTATTGTATCATTTGCGATAAAATAGCACATATTGTTGTATAGAATCCAGCCTTTTCGACACAGAGTAGATGGGCCTGAGAAAAAAAATCATAATGTGAACTATAAGCAGGATTATATGTATTTTTAAAAGTAATACTGTCTGATGCAGAAAGCATGAAGTGTTATTATTTTATGATCGGTGGCTAACATATATCTTACCAAACGTTGTGCTTGGAGTTGGAGTTGGACCACGTAAAGAAGAATCTTCAAAAAAGAACGAAAAACACAATAATTCGCACGTTGCATACATGTATATTTGCGCATCTAGGCTTCAACTTAATTCTTTTGAATTCTATTCAGTTAATTTTCTCTATTGTTGCGAGTTTTTGTCTATTGTGGTATTTATGAGTTGGTCTATAATCCAAATTATTATGAATCATGTGTCAAAGTCCATTTTGCTAGCTTTCTGATTGGGCGAGCGGTCCTCACGTAGTGGTCCGAAAATCGTGATGTTTCCCGCGTAAACCATGGCAGCGGGTAACATTACACTGGAAAAATATGAATACCGGAAGTAGATGGTCAGGTTCAGTTTGTCTTTGTCTTCTCCAGTTTTCCTTCATTCAAAACAATGCCTGAAGATTTTGCTCAAAATTTTTGTTGTCATTTAACACTTGATATATAACAAAACACTTATTTACTGCTACCTCGGCAAAACAATGTGTCTTGTGGCCCCTCGACTGCTCGTTGTTGCCCTCGGCTTCGACTCGGGAAACAACGGCAGTCTCGGGGCCACAAATCACACTGTTTCCCTCGGCGCCAGTAAATAAGTGTTAAATATTACATAATAATTACCTACGTCGTTAGTGTACGTGGAATGTCGTAACTATACAGTTACCGACTGCCGCCAAATCAATAGCACCTAGTTTAGCAATTTAATTTCGTTTACAAATTAAGAATGTGCCTTTAAAGGGCTATCAGTGTCATAATTGTATATGATTTACTTTTATAAAATAACATGTGTACTACGCAAGCCCTGATTGGTCAATTGCCGTGTTTGGATGAGAGTATCCAAACACGGAAAATTCCCGCCAAAACGATTTTTTGAAAATGTCGGACAGTATATCATATTCACTTGTGATTATTTTATAAAAGAAATACCAAATGGTTTTCTCCGTGTTTGAAGACTCTTATCCAAACACTTGGGAAATTGCTCGACTTTCGAAAAGCTAAAAACACTCGCCTACGGCTCGTGTTTTGTTACGCTTTTCTCCAGTCTCGCAATTTCCAGCATGTTTGGATCAGAGTATCCAAACACGGAAAACCATTTGGTATTTCTTTAATCTACTGATTATTTAGTAATTTTATTAATATTTGTGTTATAGTTGATTATTACTTTTATTTATTGTAACCTTCCCAAACTCATTAATTATTAATGATTATCGTAGTCCAGCCATGCATGAACGTTTACCATGCATGAGTTTTGATACCCAATGAAAACCTGTAGGAAACTTCCTAGTGAATTGGATCACATTTCTTAATCTGCATATTGATAAATATGATATATAATATATAAATCAATGACGAAAACACGGCAAATCGCGATGCAAATACTCGTTTGATAAACAAGATCAAACACTCGTTTATCGTGTTTCATCAGGGGACTCCAAACACTCGAAAAGAATAAAAACCTCGGGGCTACGCCTTAGGTTTTCATTTGTTTTCTCATTTTTAGAATCCCTGATGAGACTCAAACTCGTGTTTCATCTATTACTTCCTATTTTAGTATTTATTAAATCAAACGTTTTGTAACATGAGCCTAGTTCTCGGGAGATTGGACAACTATTCCCTACGTTACTGACTTTAAAATAAATTATTGTTGTTGCTGTTGTTGTTATTGTTATACATCTACATGTCATCTTTTAATTATAACAACTCGCTTACACGTCGTCTTTTGCTTGCAAACGAAGGGCTTCCTGGAACTACAGCGTGCATCATGCCAGTTTCCGCTGTATGCGTACAGCTGGGTACATGCTTCACGACCATTGTAGCTGTCTGGTTGTCCAATATCCCAGTTTGTGTAAGCTACGGGATTTCTATTACTCCATACATGACCTGAAGAAAACAACGAGACAATTATTGCACCAAATTATAAACAGATTAGAAGTAAAAACTACTTTCATTGCATAGGCTCATCAAGAACTCCTTGTTAAGTTATGCAGATTGTGAAACCGAAATCAGTTTAGTTGTTACATAATTGACTGTTCCGGAAAAAAATGGCGTCTTGTACATTTAACCACAATCCTTTGCGCACAATAAATATTGTTTCTTGCAGAATAATCGGAAGATAGGGTTTTTGAAAAAGGTAAACTTTGGTAGGAATGAAAGTCTTGCTTACTTAATCTATTTTAGCATGATAAACAATGTTTAGTTGTTATTTAAGCTAGTTGAGGTCGCAAAGCATTATGGTTAAATGTAGCGCCGCCATCTTTTTCGGTACCGTCAATTATGGTCGTTGTATCAATACATGGCGAGAAATAATGGTCACGCATGCGCGTAATGCATGCCCACTTACAAAAATTTTGATTAGAAAAGTTCTGCAAGATTAATAGGGCTTACACAGAGGATGAGTGAAACAATCGTCGTAGCAGTGTCAATTTTTAAATTATTTCAAATGTTTCAATCTGAATCGTATAGTGCAACACATCTGCGATATAAGTATCATGAGCGATATGCCACAGATATTAAATCCGTTGCGGTTTTTGATATACTATTCTGAGCACAAGTCTAACATAAGTCAATATGGCGAATACGCAAATTGTACCAACCTTGCTGCTCACGTTATCGAAAATCAAACAGAGGTATACTATTTCCGTACAAGTTTCGATCTGATTCGGCTACTATAAAGATCCGTCTTTTCGACGATATTCTTCATTTCTAGCCTGTATTTGTCGTTGTTGCGGTTTTCAATCTCAAAGCTTCAGTATTTTCTGATCATCGAATGAAGATTTCATCCAACATTGCATAAATTAGTTGTTCTCTTTTCTTCGGAACCGTGGAACTGTGACGACCGCACGACATAGGAAATAGTTTAATAGGGCTTTAGCTCGGCCTCTCTATGTCCACCATTTCTCGCCATGACCCTATATTAACATCTGCAGTCACTATAATTACCCTTGTGAATGGTTAGGTGCAGACATGACTACAGGATATGCTGCGATTTGTTGTTACTTGGATTCAGGTCCCCACACTACGTGTCGAATTCCATCCTTGACCTGACCACCATTGCATGTCTGCACCTATCACACCGAAAATACTTTCGGTGGAAATTACAATTTGCTTTGATTGATTAGGGGTGGAATGGTGGGACGAAAATATGTTCACTGTTATACGTTTTCTCCAAATAGCCAGTATGCCGACTAAAGGAGTCATTAATGACTCCTTGCTGGCCAATGCGCCTTTAGTTATCGAACGCTCTCACGCTGATTCTCCCCATTCTCCGCACGCAGTTCCTTGGCTGTTAACCTTGGTTATTGCATAACCTCATTAACGATCTAGCGAAAATACACGACTAGTGGGTCGATGTACTATTAGATTTTTGTGCCACTGTCACAGGAAATCCCCCCACCTTGTCTTTATCTAGAATCATTTGAAATCTCCACTAGGCCAAAAATGTAGCGCGCTTAATCTTTTCCTGAGTTTCTATATGGAACGAGATCAAAACCTATTTAGTTTTACAATATAGAAACGTCGAGCGCGTAACATTTTACGTCTAGTGTAGAAATATATTAAAGCTGGATAAGCGTTTCATAACGTGTAGATAACTTCATGTTGAAAACTGATACTGTATATGAATCAGATCGATGAGCAATGCGATACTGACCATTGCCAAACAAAAGCAACAAAATTCAAAATTTTTCATAGATGAGAATCAATGTTGTTAAGCATCAAATCTCAAAGAAAAAAACGGCTAGTGGGAACGGCTAAAAAACTGCGAGGTGCAATCCACCGCCACATACGCCTACGCATGCAACTGTAAAATTACTAGCAGTTTTTCAGCAGTAGTCAAGTACATTTAGACAAGAAGACGACCAACTATATATTACCTCTAAAAACACCTTTAGTTTCCAATCCAATCCAGACTGTATCATTTGCTAAATTTGTGATAAAGTCGTTTTCCTCTTTGTTTGTGATGCTGGCTAAATTTGATTGAACAAATCTAAATCTAGTACAATACTGTCGAGCCGCTAACCATGACATCCTAAAAAAATATACAAATTTTACTATATTTTTCCTTGTTCTGAAATAAGAGATGTTCTGAATTAATTGTGCTTTCGGGTGATTATTAAAAAGCATTAATTTGCTCTAAGATATTGGTTAGCATCCTAGCAAAAATATGCACACAAAGCGTACATGTGGCAAGGGGCGACGTTTCTGTCGTTACTTTTAGATGGTAATATATTTATTTATTTATTTTATTTATTTATTTATTTATTATATTTATTATGTTTTTTATTATGGGCTGAATGGCTATCATTTCTGTAGCCACAATAAGAACCAACAAGGAACACAGTGCGATTAATCGGGACGATTTATGGTGGACTTCATTTTAAGTATTTTACAGACCAAACTTCAAATAACCATAACTTTGCCAAGATTTATCCAAACGTCAGTTTTCAAACAACGCTCATCTTAAAGAAAACAAAATTCTGCATTGAATGATAATAAAATGCGATTTAAGTTTGGTTTGTAAAATACTTGAAATATGAATGAGATCTGGCTTAGGTATCCTTAGTTCCTTCTTGATCATTTTTTCCCGAATTGATCACAAACAGATAATTTTACGATTTTATTATCATTCAATATGTTGTGCTCGCGCCTGGGTACGAGGCTGGGTGGGCTTCATTATTCTACGGATCGTCATAGTCACATTATTTTAGAATGTTAACGATTTAATGATAACCCAGCTCCAAGAAAAATCCCACATTAATCAGTAACTAACCGAGTTTACCACTAAAATTATTCACTAACAAAAGCGACTAGCAGATTTATACATTTCTTAAAGAGACGTCCGGTTCCCTACAATAATGAAATTCATTTTAGAAAAAGTGTCAGCGAATTGTTCTGTGGGCACATTGTCCTCACCGAGTTTCTATTATGGCTGCCGTTGGTTCTAATTATCTGGTGAGAAAAGCCAACTGCATGTGAAGCGTCAAGTTAAATTCAGGTTTTTGTGCATTTATGGTTGGCAAAGTAAATATATTGGCCAGACTCTAAACCCAGTTCGCAAGTGTCTCATTTTGATTTGCTTGCATAAACGTAGTTTCTAATGATATCCGGTCATTGCAAATATGCTGGTTTCAAAATCAGCTCATCCGACACAATTGAAAACTCGATCCAGTCCTATTTTCAGATCAGTGCCTATTCTTCATTGTCAAGCTTTAATGAAGGAAGGGTTAATTTTCATCTCATTACTTTATTGGGAAGCTATTAAAATGAATCTTAATATTGAGGAAGGAGTCTTGGAAAACGTTTAAGGTTATCATCTTAAACATCTAAAACTAAACACTAAGTTTTCTTGAATTGTCGTCTTAAATATTAACCAGTTTTAAATAAAATTACTTTCCATATAGCAATAACTTACCATTGTGGGTATACTTTGTAACACATATTCCTGTACATGGTCCAACCATCAAAACATTTGTTCCCAGCTAAAATGAAAATATTAAAATCAGAAAAAGAGATAAATATCATGTTTCTAATAGTATTGTATTATGTATGGCGATTTTGGAGGGTTTTATGTGTATAAATACCTTTCACTGAAGACGTGGGCTTGAATTGGTCACCTAAATTTAACAAATTGCATGTACAATGATCAAAAACGTAATCCGTCAGTTGCAAAAAATTCTCACTGTGAAAAATATAACATGTATTATAAATCTGCAACAATATTTAACGATATGGATTACGGGTATAAACCAATGATAAACTGAGCTGAAGAGCTCAGATAGCGTTCTCTTTCACCATGTGTTTAGAAGAACCGTGCAAAAATATGTGATTGCATGCAACTGTTGTAAACTTCTTCATGAACTTGTGTATATATAATTTATAAAAAATTAAAATTTATACAAAATATAATTATTTGTTTTTTCCCCCATTTAATAGGTCGTTCTTCTAGCTTTTTGGTTGGACAAAAAGTCCTCGCGCCTTGCGCGAAAGTCCGAAAATCGTGATCTTTTCCATATATTCCACATACCAGCGACTGAGCAACGTTAATTTTATTTTGCATTGAGAAAAATATGAAAACCGGAAAATATAGAAAAATTCGAAATAGATGGTCATGCAGGTCCAGTTTGTTGACGTTTTCTCTAGTTTCCCGTAATTTAAAACACTGTTCAATAGCTGTGCTCAACATATTTGTTGTGTATTGACTTAAGATGCTGCTACCCGATGCGATTTTTCTTGCAACTTGCAACAAATTTACTCGTAGAATCCATCAAACTTTTCTTGCAACTTGCAACACGGCAAAAATAACAAAATCGCAATTTGCTACGGGGTGTTACACGGTGCGATTTTTTATGCTTGCAACATTCAGTGATTGTTGCAAGTTGCAAAAAAAATCGCATCGTGTAACAGCACCTTTTCACTATAGCCCCTCGGGAAAACATAAAACATTTAGGAATTTTATGTCTTCCGCCCTGTTATTGTTTAGATAAAGATTATTGTAAATGTAATAACATGTTAAGATAAAACTAAAGATATAACTGAGAAAATTAAAGAAATCAACTAAAGATAAGAAAATTCCTTAGATAACTAAGACAAGGTGGAGCGATGAAAAAGTAGTGGTGAGAGGGTACTTTAACACACCATAGCACAATTTCCTATCATTCACATCAGTCCACTGTCAAGTGAAGACGCAACCTCGTACCACGGGCCATTCGGAGTGAGCTGCAGGCCAAGATGGCGAATAAGGCTAGCTCAAAATGCGCAGTATATATACGCATTTTATTAACTAGAACTCAATCCTTTACACAATAATTATACCTAATTACACCTAATTATTGCATGGTTTAAAATATAATTTCCCGCGCTGTGGGCAAGACCAACCCCTGATAAGTCCAAAATACAATTCTTTTAAAAAAATACAAAATAAAACTATCTAATTTATGCAATAAACTCTTGACTGAGATAGCCTAGCCTCCACCAGGGCCATTTGTTCCCGCCATCTTGGCCCAGTTCCCTACAAATGGCCCTGGGAACGAGGTTGGTGAACACGTATACTTCGGTGATACCCCAGCCATATTAATCCAGAACCAGTCGTAGTTGTCATGTTTTGCCTAGCAAACGGAGCTCAGTGATGCAACACGCCGGGATGTATGTTATTAAAAGTTGCTCGGACAGGACGGATTTAGACAAAGTGTAGTTTTGTAAGACTATAGTTCAATTTTCTTGCAGTGCATGTTCGTGTTGATTCTGTGCAAAACAGTTATGTTTACTCAAAAACATACCTATCCTTTTTTTACATACAAACGAAGCTTCGCGACTGCAGTTACCAGTTCTCCAAAACATCCAGTCTTTCTTCGCCCTTTTCAGGTTGACATAGACACAGTTTTTGCCAGTATAACTTCCGTAGGGATATCCGACATACCAATAAGTCCAGGAAACAGAAAAGTTATCAGACCAAACATAAACACCTTTTGTTTTTAAATCATTCAGACCAATCCAAATGTCTAAATCCCATGCACGTTCCATAAGAGAGGTTATCATTGTCATTTCAAAGGTGTATCTAAAAACATATTACATCATGGAAAATCATAAATTTGGTAGGGTTCATCTTAGTGGCATAAAAATAACGATATTCACACAAGCGCAGTTAGCATTTCATGGTAGTTTTGTATACTTGGTAAGTACGAACATTTCAAATTGCATGACCATGATGTGCTAAATGGACTCGCGCACAGTCTAAATCATGTTTTTACTAGAAATACATGAACGCAATAACCCCTTGCCTGCTTTTGCATGAATTTTTGTAAATACCCCCTGATATTCCCTCAGCTGATTAGAGACACTTACGTTCTTTTTTATTGGGGGCCTGGAAATAGCCACTCCTGATGATCAAAATATAGTTTTAATTCTAGAAGAATATTTGAAATAAAAAAATTGCAGTTTTAATAACTCTATTTTTTTGAAGAAAAAGGTAGCGAGGAACAAAGAAAAATTTAAGGATGATATTTCGTGAAAAATATTGAGATGAAGAAATTGAAAGTCGCATCCACGGTTTGATCCCGACCGTGTTACCGTGCAAGCCAACTGTGTTAACCACCAGACTACCGAGGCCGGCGGATAAAATTTGTCAGAATATTAGGGTTATATTTTACACTTCTTTCTTTCCATGTCTACAAAAAACAACCACAGCATCTGAAAATATTTTTCAAAAGCACTGAATTGGTTGAAAACTATCAAACAACTACCTGGCAGGCTGCCCTGCGTTAATATATTATATACCTACGTTTTCACCTATGTTAATATACATTTCAACAGCATTTGTACGTTTTACAGAAGAAAAACTGCTCTTTTTCCGATTTTTACGTCAAATTATTAATATGAACAAGCTACGTTGTTATATAAACAATAAAGTGGTTTTACAATAAGAAAACTATTTCGAAAAAAGATATAAGACGGCAGCCACAGATAAAAAAAATACAACAGGCAAGCAACTAACATGCAATGGATAAGTTAAAATACTTTAAGGACACACAAAAGAGAAAACAAAATTAACAGTGATAGGATATACACAGGAAAACTCGAACAGTTTTACTACTAAATGTTCGTGATTACTGAAAGCGGCCGGGGGGACAAATTTACTGGGACACCGGCTCTTATATTTTTACCGTAAACTTAAACCGTTTCGCCGGCCTTTGTTATTAAAGTTTCACTCATGCTTTCTCCTCCTTTCGAGTTTCGGTTTGACGGGTTTCCTTCTACTCAAGACGTTGTTTTGCTTTATACGTAGACGTTGATTTGTTTCTGTTCTTTCAAAAGTGATATACGTTTCCCAAAAACTCCTTTCTCAAGTCTTTTATTTATTTGTTAGTTCAAATCCTTTTGTCAAGAACTATATTGTCCCCAGTGCCCCACAATCTTAACCCCGCATGGTCCGTCCACACATATATATATATACAAATATTCAGATCACAGAAATTCATTCGCATATCACGTTTGTCCACGCGTGTAAAATGACTCCACGCGTGTCGAGATTAGCACCCTCACCGGGCTCCGGGCCTTCGGCCCTACGCCCGGGCTCGGGGATTATTAGTTTATAGTGTAAACGACCGAGGTTTTAACTCAGCGCCGCTTATCTTCCTTTCGTAAAAACGTTCACCATTTAGAAAAACAATTGTTCAAAAAGGGAGAATATCTTGGGCAAAGAATACTCCAACACGCCGTACACATCGCATTTACATTCGCTTTTGCTATATATCAGGGCATCAAACTTGAATATATATCAACACACTGATTAAAGCTACTGTTACACGATGCGATTATTCTTGCAACTTGCAACAAATAGTCTGAATGTTGCAGCTTGCAAAAATAAATCGCACTGTGTTAGCAGTTACTTGCGATTTTGTTCTTTTTGCCGTGTTGCAAGTTGCAAGAAAACTTGGATGGATTATACTTTTTGCTGAAACTTGCAACAGAGTTCGCAAGTTGCTGAACGTGTAACATGGGCAAATTTGTTGACAAAAACGACTTCGAAAGTAAAATTAAATTCGTTGCAACACACATAAATTGTAAATATAACTATTACAATTTATATAGGGTGAAATAAATATATTCCACGTTACATGGAAAAGGTTATCTTAATGTGCATAATTTGAAAATGTTTGAATTGAAGATATGGATTTACGGTACCCAACTATATTGAAACTATAGAATTAATTGTTACAAAAAAGATGCCAAATTATCCGAGAGTGTAAATGTAAATGTATTTATTTACTATGCTGCTTCTTGAAGGGGGTAACATTCCGCATGGGGGGACAAATTTGAGAATAAGGTACCTAGAAAATATCTCTCTGGGGATTACAAACAACGTAGGAAATTAAACCGGAAAAAATATATTTCGGCATCTGTTTTCTCGAAAATAAGATAATTGACTCAAGTGTAAATTAATATTTATGGTTTAACCCGGTTAGCATTGTCATTTATATATATATATATATATATATATATATATATATATATATATATATATATATATATATATATATATATATCGACATCTACCTTCCATCTATACTTATAAGATGTGCATCAAATCTCTGGCAAGTCTTCTCCGCCTCCGTCCAACTCTTTTTAGATAACATTAAACCATAGCATGTATTGCCGTCAAGACTGCGTTTCCACCCAGTAGGACAGTGTTTATCTTTGCTATGATCTAAAATATACCATACAAAATAGAAAAAAAGCGTAAATGATGTAATAAATAATATATTTATCACAATAATTACATAGCACAGTGTGAATGGTCGCCCACGTGATAAGATTTCCCCCGAAATGACTGCGGCCATCAGTTTAAAAGAGAAGACTGGAACTTATAAAGCCTCACGTTGCCGTTCAAGTTGCTTTAAACCCCTTAGCCGATTTCAGGATTTTAAAGATAGTAGAGAATTCTGAATGTTTAGTAAATATCATCCATCTATTTTGCAGGCAGTTCCAATTGACAGCTTTATAGCATTAGAGATTTCTGCGATGCTCCTAACTAATCACCCCTGTCTGTCTGTCTGTCTGTCTGTCTGTCCGTCCGTCCGTCCGTCCGTCCGTCCGTCCGTCCGTCCGTCCGTCCGTCCGTCCGTCCGTCCGTCCGTCTGTCCGTCCGTCCGTCTGTTCGCTCATTGATATCAGCCTAGTTTGAGCTGATGGGACTACCATGTATAAATAAAGTCACCTACAATACAATATATGTACGATATAATAAAAACTGTATACGTAATACAACGTTTTAAAACACTAATACCTTTAGAGACACATGTATAATTAACTTCCAGATATTTGTAGACTCCGAGGCAAGGGTTTCCAAAATAATAATCATGTTGTGAAGCATAAAGTTTACAAGTGCTCAAACCATCGCATTGTTTTTTCAGCTTGTTTGTTGTCTTTTCTATTTCCTTTAAACCACAGTCAATGATACTCACGTAACCGCAAATATCTCGGCGCTTTCTACCCCAAAAGGCAGAAGTAATTTTTAGAACAAAATCATTAGGACAGGTAAGTATCTCCCTAGAATATTGGCAAATTCTGATGAACTTTGGGACACCAACAACTATAGAAGAAACATGAATAGAGTAGTAAACAGTTTTTGTGAGCAACCAGGCGAATCTGAAAGACATGCTTCAGGTTTAAAGTAAAAACTGATCTTGTTTCCTATTTCAAGTAGGCCCTAAGTTCACTACAACACTTGTGCATATATCTTGAAACAAAGTAAGATCGAGAAAGAACTATACGGAGGTCACCATCATTCCAATCAATGTATAAATATCTCTCAGAAGTTAGATTAGTTAAAGTATAGAAACGTGGTGACGACTTAATGTAGATATATGTCCAAAGTTAAACTACATGTGGTGAGTATATAATATATATATATATATATATATATATATATATATATATATATATAGTCGCCTGATGATCCCGTTTAGGGTGAAACCTCTGGTAGCGAAGACTTTAAGGTAACTATAGCTACTTCATGCTTTATATATATATATATATATATATATATACCAAAAATTAAACTTAATAAAATAATTTAAAATATAGAGCTTATAGGTTCACCAATTACTATAATGTGGGGAATTAATTGGGTTAAAAACATAAAATTATAGGAATCACAACTCAACGTAGTATTCCCAAAGTTAAATTAGCTTGAAATAAGAAAATTAATCGTTTTCTATTTTTAAAGTGTCCCAATTCCGAAATTTGATTTGCTTTGATTAAAATCACTCCAGAATTATAAAGAATATCATTGATATCGATTTTTGTGCTTGAGTTAGTGAGGTTTTTGTAATACATGCATGCATAAACATGCATCTCGAAATACAACTATGTACAGACCACCAAACTGAAAAGGATAGTTCAGTTTATTAAACTCTAGTTTCACATACGTGGAACCTTCCTCCACTATTATAATACTAATATCAAAATAGTCAGTACTTAGAAGAAAACAAATAATTCAATTTTTTTAAAATTAAGAAGTCTAGAAACAAATTTGTCGCTATGGCAACTATATGTATATAACTTAAACTATTCCCTTTGGTTTGGCAGCCTGTGTAGTAGAAGAAAGGGCTCAAATAATTAAGTATGTATATATAAGCTGCTATTGCGTCCCAATCTTCAACTCGTTTCGTTAAGGGCGAATACCAAGAGAGTACAAAAATAAAACAAGTCAAGCTCTTATGTTCGCAACTCTACGTTTCACACATGAACTGTTCATACATTCATTAGACGCTCATGTACTATAAATTACAACATACCTGACTGGTTCATAGCTGGTTTAACTTCGTCTAAAATATGGCAACGATGCAGTAATTAGTTTATAATATTTACATAAAAATATTTCTTATTTTTTCAAATTTAAGGTACTAAAATCAATAAAAATACGGGTAATGTGGAATAACTATTATTTGAGGAAAAAAATATGTAAAGCGATATATTTTAGAATACATGCGTCAATATCTGCTCAAATATGATACCCAATTCCAATTTCGTTGTTGGTTTAAAAAATACATTAACTTTGAAAGCATGCCACGCTGTGAAGCTGTAGTGAAATCAAGTGAAATGGCAACAAAATATCTAACTATTTTGCTGTTATAACACTTTCAAGTATACAACCTCCATTAATCACTTTGAAGACCAATTGGAATAAGTTGGACTAAGATTCACTTCATTTGTTACAAGATTGAAAATCATGAAACATTAATATATTTTTTAAATCAATGGATAAAATTAGAATTTGATATCATATTTGAGCAGATCTTGACACACGCATTCTAAAAATTTATAACTTTACATATTTTCTGTACTCTAATAAAAGTTATACAATGCACATTAATATTAATCATATTCTCAATGATGGCCACTTTTTTTTGTCCACCCCCTGTATAAAACCGAAAACACGACGTATAAACACACCAATATCGCATCCCGTTTGAATTAAAAATGGCGGCTTTGTCTTTTGCAGACAAAAAATATGAGTAGGCACTATAATGTAATCTCCGTTTCAAGCTCCATCTTTTTCTCGCCGTTTTTTCATTTAATAGAACTGCAATTCAACAATTCAATAGAATATAATATACTGCAATTCAATAGAATATAATATACTGCAATTCAACTTTCATGAATTGCAGTATAGAAGCATCAAGAATTCCATTTTCCGGCCCAAATACGATGCATTATGGGATAGAATCAAAGGTCAAGTGAGCACCAATTAAGTCAGTGCCATTGTTGTGGCTCATGAATATTCTTCGTTAACAATGGAACTGACTTAATTGGTGCTCACTTGACCTTTGATTCTATCCCATAATGCATCTTATTTGGGCGGAAACTGAAATTCTTGATGCTTGTATATAACCGCCAAATTAAAAAAAAAATATGCCGCCAAATTTTACTCAAACCCGTCCTTTTTTTACTATCTACGGGCGCAGGCCCCACTAGTTTTTTCTTTTAGATATCGTCTTACAATTCACCGGTCTTTACACTAAACGTATAATTCTACAGACGAAAACCACTCTGTCGGGATGACGTCACTATTTGTGCAATCCGAACTTCTTGCAATCCGAACAATAGATAATGGCTTATTTTCAATCATTTGAAAGTCAAATTTGGCTTGTTTCTCCGCATTCCGTGATACAAATAGCGATATGAACAGCTTAAGTTTTGCTATGCAAAATTAACCAAAGAGATACGGCTAATCAGGAAGAGAATAAATTTGCAATAAATAATAATAATAACAGTTACTCACGTTTTTCTTTCTCGCACACAAATGCTTGACGAGAACGACAAGAAGTAAAACCACTCCATGCTCCAAATCCACCCCATACTACAGATCCACCACCTCGTGTTGTAGCACAAACTTGAATAGATCTGTACTGGCTAAATGGCCTTGAAGGACGCCAGTTTGTATACACTACTGGTGCTGAGCTCGACCAACTAAAATTTGAAGCTGGTAGTCCTGAAAACCCTGAAATATGTCAACAAATACTCCAAGCTAGGTCACTTACAGTGGCTATGAAACGAAAGTTAAGTTTGTCTTATTTGAACGAACACTTAAAATGATAGAGTAACATCTTTTGAAGTTTTTTATTTCCTTGCTTTGTTGTTGAGATATTTCAGTTTGTTTGATATGCAAATTAAACCTTTTAACGTCACATGTGCACAATGAGTTGTTGAAAAAAGTTGTATATCTTTGCTATTATCAAACCAAATAATTCGAGGGAAGCATGTGCGTATGTTTCGCCCAAAACACTAAACATGTAGATTTTTAAGTGATTATATTTTATAATAGCAAAGATATATAACGTTTTTCGATAACTCGTTATGCACGTGTGACGTCGCAACATGCGGCATTTACATCAAACAAACTGAATCTCAAGAACGAAGCAAGGAAATGAAAAACTGCAAAAGATGTTACTCTATTATTTAAGTGTTTTTTTAAATAAGACGAACTTAATTTTCGTTTCATAGGCGCTTTAAGAAAATCAGAAGATAATAATCAAAGATTATGTGTACTTCTACTTTATAGATTGAATATACTATTGCATATACTATTGTAGGCCTATATACTATTGTATATACTATTGTATATACTATTTTAGTAGAAACTTACTAGTATTCTATTGCAAATGCTGCAATCTGATTGGTTACTCTACTCGATATCTATTCGTCAATAGATAGCGAGTAGCAAATTGAGTACCAGTACTCACGCGGCCATGCAGTAAAACAACATGGAGGACACGAGGAGTGAAAGATTGTTTTGCCTTGGTTTTCGCACAGAAACAATGGTTATGTTTCGTTTTTTGAAATAATTTGGAAGAACTAAGGTACACAAGTTAGTTTCTACTAAAACAATTAGATTATTCGCTCTCAATTTCTACGAGATGATAGTTGTTGACTCGAGCTCCGCTCTCGTCAACTATTCACTCATAGAAATTTCGAGCTCATAATCTAATTGTTAAGTATATACTATTGTATATACTATTGTGTATACTATTGTATATACTATTGTATATACTATTCTATATACTATTGTGTATACTATTGTGTATACTATTGTATATACTATTGTATATACTATTGTATATACTATTGTATATACTATTGTCTATACTAGTGTATATACTATTGTGTATACTATTGTATACTATTGTATATACTATTGAATATACTATTGAATATACTATTGTATATACTATTGTGTATACTATTGTATATACTATTTTATATACTATTGTATATACTATTGTATATACTATTGTATATACTATTGTGTATACTATTGTATATACTATTGTATACACTATTGTGTATATGTAATTGATACTATACTATTAGTGCAATTAAGGATTCGCTACGAGTAATGTTGAAAAATTGCGCCAAACTTAAACGATCCGAAACGTCAGTGACAATGCAATTTGGGTTCAATTTTCAATATCACAAGTGTAGTATCAATCCTTATAATTGTCATATACGAAACTTCTTACGTCAGAAATGTATTTTAAGACAACCAGATCCTTACGCAAACAAAGTCTGCAACAGGCTGTTTTATGTAAAAAAGAATCTTCAGGCAGATGAATGCCTGAAGATTCTTTTTTAGATGAAACAGCCCGTTGCAGAATTTTGAGGTAAGCGAAAATATACATATATATATATATATATATATATATATATATATATATATATATTGTATGTATTTACGATGATATGTGCAGTGATATCCACCTACCGATCCAAGATGAACTATGTATTTGTTGGGTAATAAATGCTTGTTCAACAGGTGAACCAATCGTGACTAAATCTCCACCGGAATTCAGGCATTGGGAACGAGCATTAAGCCAAGTTTTACGCGCATTTTCAAATTGGTAGCAAGACATTCCGAATTCAGTCCATCCAAGAGGACACCAACCGAATTCTAAAAATAGAACAAAATCATTCTGGTAAATAAAGACCGAGTTAGCGCCGCTCTCGAATAAGAACGACGTCAGAATTAGAGAAGTAAATAAGATTTCACCCCTTAATTTAATTGAACGATTTTTTACCGTGAGTTCCTGCCGAGACTGCAAACGGCCATACTTTCCGTTTGTATAAACTGTTTCAATGAAACCACTCGAAGTCTCTACAAAACGTTACGCTCGATGTCATACAACATCGTTCAATTTTGATAGGAAAATGGTGAATTACACTCTATACTCTGTTGGCAATAACTGGACTTTTGCTATGCTATTTCGGCGAGAAACACCACTAAGTAAACTCGGTCGAGAACTAGCGCACATAATTTAAATCGATATAACCAATCAAACCAGACCCAACATTATTACGCATGCACGCACGCACGCACGCACGCACGCACGCACGCACGAACGAACGAACGAACGAACGAACGAACGAACGAACGAACGAACGAACGAACGAACGAACGAACGAACGAACGAACGAACGAACGAACGAACGAACGAACGAACGAACGAACGAACGAACGAACGAACGAACGAACGAACGAACGAACGAACGAACGAACGAACGAACGAACGAACGAACGAACGAACGAACGAACGAACGAACGAACGAACGATGCGATGCGATGCTAACTCGTAACGATACCGGGATCGTCGTCTGTACTCGCAAGCTATCGTGCGGTTGATTAGTTTTTTATATTCTGATTGGTCAGCATAACTAATATTCCCGCCAAGCCCATCCAGCGTTTTAGTCTGACGATGGGCCTTCGACAGGAATCGAGAACTGTTTTAAAACTGACGGAGCAAAAATAAGACGAAACATATTTAGCGAGCGAGGGGAGACGGGGGTAAGCTAGGGGTAAGCTTGCAATTCACAAAACTGATAACATATTGATGATACGTAAATACAAACAAAGATATACATGTAAAATTGTGTACGAAGAAGTTCAGTGTTAGTGCTACATTGCTTAAACTTACTGAAACAACTTGAAAAAATATTCGAAATATAGTAAGGTTAGATATACTGCCGAAACAGAGAACGTAGGAGTCTAACGTTTCGAGCGAAGGCCCTTCGCTCGAAACGTTAGACTCCTACGTTCTCTGTTTCGGCAGTATATCTAACCTTACTATATTTCGATTGTTGTTTCTACACTGCCTACGCAGCACTCTACTTTTATTGAAAAAATATTTACGGTTATTAAATAATAATACTCAGCTACATCGTTTCCTGACATCGCACAATAATTGTTCGATAATAATAAAGTGCCAAAAAAGGAAGAAGCAATTCCGCCATCGTCTTTCCTCAGTTTTGTTTATCTATTTCAGTTTTGCAATACGCCATAGCATTAGAAATATAACATTAACGTACCAATTTTGTAAATGGCACTAAAATCGTTGTTTGCAAGTAATGTCTCCCAAAATGCTAGCATAGCCAAGCTTACTGCTCCAGATTTGACTCCTGCGTTAGATTGAATTCCAATATGCAAGTTCTTTTTTAAATCTTTTGAATGTTTTTCCTTCTTCTCTGTAGGCCAAAAGGCCCTAAAAGTTTGATGAAGATTACATTAGAAAAAATTATAAATCATTTTAATTTCCGAAACTATGACATGTATCATTCCATGTTATTCCATTTCATTCTATTCCATTCCATTCCATTCCATTCCATTCCAATCCATTCCATTCCAATACATATATTTCACCTCATCCAATACAATCCCAATCCATTTCATTCCATCTCATACCGTGCATGCTATAAAATGTCAATGTCATCCAATTCTATTTAATGCTACAGATCCTACAGTTCCATCCCATCCTTCCTTCCTTCCTTCCTTCTCATTAATGCTATTAGATTATGTATTTATGCGTTAAAGTGTGTCTGAAATGAAATATTCGTTGGCATTTTGTTGTTTTATTGTACAGAGGAGCATGGCAGGAGCACTCACTGAAAATTTCCAGAGAATCTGATGTGTAATTTTCGCGCTATTAACTCTGGCTAGTTCGTTCTTGGAGTAAAATTGGGCTTTCGGTAACAATGCTTATGACGTACGCAGATGGACAACTATGCATAAGAACAATATATTTCACTATTAAGATCCATCTGCGTAACGTCATAAGGCATTTTTACCAAGAAGCCCAAATTTGTCCAAAACAAACTACCCACGGCACATTTTGAGATTTGATAGCGCGAAAACTACGCATCAGATTCTCTTGAAATTTTCAGTGAGTGCTCCTGTCATGCTCCTCAGTACAATAAAACAACAAAAATGCCAACGAATTTTTGCACTTTTTCCTTGCATACACATTATCGTCTACCTTGAATTGACATTCTTTCCATTAACGTAAACACTGATAGCAATTGGGGTCCACTCCATTGCATAATGACGCCAAACTCCATCACCATGAATACCTGCGTCTGTTTGCCAATAAGCATCTGTTGTTGAAACTGCTAAGAACATCCGTTTATTCTTAATGTAAACAGCAACTCCCGTTGAATCACGACCAGTACCGCCAATAGAATCAATAATATAAACTTCTTCCCAGTTGACAGAAATTTCGTCAAACGATGCCATAAAGGAAAGTGATACACCAGTCACACTGCACGCATCAGGAAATGTTAAGCATTCTAGGTTAAGGGGAACATCGACATAGGATCCTGAACCAGAAAACTTTAATGCAGAGTTTGGCTTATCTTTCACACCAGATACGGTCTCGATTGTTCCATAAGCAGTGCCAGTTTTTGTTCCCGAAATTGTATTATTTTCTACGTTTGAAAGAGGCGAATAATAGCTCGCACTACTCATCCACACTAAAAAAAAACAACATAAAAAGAAGAACTTCGTGCTCAAGATTATATTATCATACGGATGTCAACCTATAATCTATAGCCTCCTGCAGTATCTCCTTTTGAAAAAATTTCATCTTCATGAATTTTTTACTTGACACTTGAAGTTGTCGATTTTGAAGGTTGACCGAAGGTCCTCGTGATATTGTTAAAACAACAAGATTTTCAATTAATTCATATATATATATATATATATATATATATATATATATATATATATATATATATATATATATATATATATAAAGTAAACGTTACGCACGAATTCTGATTACTTGAGAATAAGAATTAATCAACAGTACTGCTCAGAAATAACCTAACCGCGGAAAACCTAGGTTGAACTTCAATTTGGACATCATCTTACTCTGTTCAGCGTTATTATTTATAAGATAAAGTATCTTAATATGCACTTGTAAAGTAAACTGGGGGGTGTTGGTGGCACAGTGGTTATAGCGTACGTGCATGCCTTTCACCTCTGCGACCCAGGTTCAATTCCTGCTCTTAGCACTGAGTTATCTGATTAAAATTCCACCTTGGCCGCATGTGAAAGAGTGCTTCCAGTTTGACTTTATACCAAACACCTGGATAAGATTTCGTGGTCTGGATAAGATTTCAAATAAGTTACTAAAGGCCGCAGGAACCTTAATTGTTAGTTCCCTAGTGTATATTTTTAACCTTGCCCTAAACACCGGGACATTTCCTGATGATATGAAAATTGCAAAAATTACACCTATTTTCAAATCGGGAGATAAAACAGACTGTGGAAATTATAGACCTGTTTCTGTAATATCAGCTGTTGCTAAAATTTTCGAGAAAATTATTTATGGACAACTATTTGGTTATTTAATGGACAATGCAATAATTTCAAATCAACAATCAGGTTTTCGTCCTAAACATTCAACGGAAACTACACTGCTTCATTCTATAAATCAATGTCTTATTAATATGGACAAAGGTCTAATCAATGGCCTTTTGTTTTTAGATCTCAAAAAAGCATTTGACACTGTTGATCACACAATACTTTTATCTAAATTAGAACGCTACGGAATAAGGGGAACTGCCCTACAGTTACTACAGTCTTATCTCCAACAAAGAAAGCAACAACAAGCATTATCAAAACAAGCAGAAGTCACATGTGGAGTTCCACAAGGTTCAAACCTAGGTCCATTGCTCTTTCTCTTGTACATAAACGATCTTCCAAACTGCCTTGAAGAAACAAAGGCTTCTATGTTTGCGGATGACACCAATTTAACTTGCCAGGAATCGTCATTCTCAGATATTGAAAATAAGATTAATATATATTCGGAAAACGTACACAAATGGCTAACTGCTAACAAATTAACACTAAACAAAGGAAAAACTGAATACATGCTGATTATGGATCTAGGCAACGATTGAATCAAACCTCACATAACCTAAAAATATTTATTGGTGACCAAATCATAGAAAGAGTACCACATAAAAAAACTTTAGGAGTAACTATTGACGAACAGCTAAAGTGGAGAGAACATAGTGATATTCAATGCAAAAAAATTTCTAAAGCTATCGCTCTTTTAAGAAGAGCAAAAAATTTTGTACCTGAAGATACACTACTAAAAATGTATAAATCATTGTTCTACCCCACTTTACATATTGCTCGACCGTATGGCAATTGTACAAGTATTGACAAATTATATAAATTGCAAAAACGAGCTGCTCGTGGAATAAACTACCGATTGAAATTATCGAGAGCTCTGATTTATCAATTCAATCATTCAAAACATTAATTAACAAATACTATAATGAACAACAGATCGTTTTCATCTGACGTCACGGCGGCCATATTGGTGTACCAAAACAATGAAATGGCGGCCATATTGGTGTACGGTATGGGAATTAGCTCTTTCTTATTCAAATATTTCGTATTGTTTCACCACCCCAATGGAGCCACCGATCACGTGAGTGAAAACGATCTATAGAGAAGGACCTCGATAATTTTAATGATGTAATTATCTCATACACATCTACAAGACGTATTTTGCTTTTATTGTATATTATTATATTAGCAGATTTAGTATATCTTAGTTAGTTAGTTAGTTAGTTCGTCAGTCAGTCAGTCAGTCAGTCAGTCAGTCAGTCAGTCAGTCAGTCAGTCAGTCAGTCAGTCAGTCAGTCAGTCAGTCAGTCAGTCAGTCAGTCAGTCAGTCAGTCAGTCAGTCAGTCAGTCAGTCAGTCAGTCAGTCAGTCAGTCAGTCAGTCAGTCAGTCAGTCAGTCAGTCAGTCAGTCAGTCAGTCAGTCAGTCAGTCAGTCAGTCAGTCAGTCAGTCAGTCAGTCAGTCAGTCAGTCAGTCAGTCAGTCAGTCAGTCAGTCAGTCAGTCAGTCACAGTCAGTCAGTCAGTCAGTCAGTCAGTCAGTCAGTCAGTCAGTCAGTCAGTCAGTCAGTCAGTCAGTCAGTCAGTCAGTCAGTCAGTCAGTCAGTCAGTCAGTCAGTCAGTCAGTCAGTCAGTCAGCTAGTCAGTTAGTTAGTTAGTTAGTTAGTTAGTTAGTTAGTTAGTTAGTTAGTTAGTTAGTTAGTTAGTTAGTTAGTTAGTTAGTTAGTTAGTTAGTTAGTTAGTTAGTTAGTTAGTTAGTTAGTTAGTTAGTTAGTTAGTTAGTTAGTTAGTTAGTTAGTTAGTTAGTTAGTTAGTTAGTTAGTTAGTTAGTTAGTTAGTTAGTTAGTTAGTTAGTTAGTTAGTTAGTTAGTTAGTTAGTTAGTTAGTTAGTTAGTTAGTTAGTTAGTTAGTAATTAGTTAGTAATTGTTATTAGAATTCATTTGTTTTTATTATTGTATTTTATAAACACGGCCCTTTTAAAATCAGGAAACTGAAAGGCCACCGTGTCAAAATAAGTTTAAAGATTGAAGATTAAAGATTAAAGATTAAAGATTAAACATCGCAGGTTTCCTCCGGGTACTCCGGTTTCCTCCTGTAGAAACACTGGACCAATGAGGGATGGCCCTTACTGGACCTCTAGGGAGAACAGTTAGCTTTTAACTGATAGAGATATCCAGTATAAATAAGATTAGTTTAGTTTAGTTTTTTAAACAATAATAATAATTAACACTCACCACCAGTAACACCACTACCAAGCATGCTATGAGATGGACGACCACTTCGAAGGCGTTCCTCTGTTAATAAAAAATGGCAAGAATTGTTTTTAAGTTTCTTTGAAAATCGTCGAGTAGGTATACCTAACAAAATAGGTTATCAATTCAAGGTGATATTTATAGTTTGCATTACAACTTTTAAGCCGTGTAACTTATGATGTATTATGGAAACTTTCACCTCATGTTTCCCTAAGGACATCTCAGTTCTATAAAATGTACTTTCAGTGTTGTAATTCAAAAATATATAATTTGGAGAAGATAAAGACATCACACTTCTTTCTAATTGGCATAAATATTTTCTACATACACTATGTTATTATATATGACTATTTTCGTGAGTGGTCCGGAACGTGAAATCCAACAATTTGATTGGTTCCTGAGCGGTCCGGAATCTGCCGTTCCGGACAACTGAGAGAATTTTGTAAACAAAATGAAAGTCATGTCAGTAAACATGCAACAATAAAGGATAATAATTTCAGAACAACTCATTGTTGAAATATATCATGCAGGTATGTTGCTAGAAATTGTGTTGAGCTTTCATTTGATGTATAGTTTAAGTTTTCATGTTATGTGAAACGTTTTACTTTTTAAAATGTTCAAAATGTTCGTAATAATATAACATTTACTTCCCACAAATATTATAGAGTTTCATGCAAATGTGGTTTTTTTATATTCAACTACGTAACGTACAACCTTGAGCAATATGTCAAACAAAGGCAATAACATAAATTCTATTTGGGGTAGAAAGTTCAGTATTCTAGCTAAACGGAAAGTATTTTAAAAATGGGAAACCATATGCCATTTTGGTTTAGTTTGCAAGAAAGATGGTGGCGAATACGAGCCGAACACTTTGCCAACTTTTCACAGAACGTTTACTGACCTCGTTTGTTCCGTCTGTACTAGTGAAATATCGGACCTCCGTTTCCTGCTCGGACCTCGCTTCGCTGCACTCGCTCGGTCCGTACTAAAATCGTCGGTCCGATAATTCACCAGTATGCAGACCTCATGCTCGTTCAATAAGTAGTAATTATTATAATATTTATATACAGTATCTGTACTTGTATTTAGTATATAATGAATATTTTTAAGTAATTAAATTTATAATTAAATTTATAATTATGATAAATAGTACCGTATAGGCATACTAAAAACAATTCACCAGCATACCTCTTGTGCAAATAAAAAATTGCCACATATTTAATTTGTCTGAAGTCGTGTACGATTAGCAGTCATGTCTATGATTAGGTACATATATTTTAAACCTACAGTATCTCAGTGTAACATGCCGAAGGTAAAAATATTGTAGTGAAAAGGTGTTCATTGGATTTCAGACTTCTGCATTTTCCGTGGCAAACTGTGGACTTAATTGCTACTGCATGTATATCTAATGTATAACGAACCGTAGTTACTGTAAATCTTTTTAGAAAATAACGTAACATGCATTAACTTGTTGGTGATTAGATTAGTTTAAACGCCGCGAAAATACGACTGAAACTAAAAGCCTGGTTCAACCATAACTTATCCAATTCATTAATAATAGGTGAGTTTCTGGGTGTTGCGCGCGCATCATTTTTCAAAAGAACTGACAAGCTCCACTCAAAGTAAACTGTTTAAAATAAACAAAGTATAGATTACAGTTTCTGGATGTTTAACACTGTTATTCTGCTGTTGTTGGCTGCTTACGTTGCGGAACTACAGGCCAATTTATCTTCTTTCAAACGTGTCTAAATCACTCGAACGTTGCGTTTTGGCAAAAATTAGAGACCACCTGCCTCATTTTTTGAATCCAAATCAACATGGTTTTATTCCGGGAAAGTCTTGTACCATACAGCTAGTTCAAGTATACTGGAATATATTGGTCAGCAGGCCCGCCCAGAGGGGAGGGCAACTGGGGCAATTTCATTTGCCCCGGGCCCCCAGCTCGAGAGGGCCCCCCTAATTATAAATGCCGTAAAATGGCATGCGAAATTTTTGCAAGGGGGGCCCCAATTCTTTATTTTGCCCCGGACCCACTTTAGTCTCTGTGCGGGCCTGTTGGCCAGCAACTTGATAACGGCAAGCAAACGGCTGATGTTGTCTACTTAGACATGAGTAAAGCTTTTGGCAGGGTGTCTCACAGTCAGATACTCGAGAAGTTGCAGATACTCGAGAAGCTGCGAGAAATTAACATGGGCGGTAGTCTCCACTCATAGTTTGGATCATATCTACTGGGACGTAAACAACGTGTCACCATACCTGGAGCAACCTCATCTTCACTGCCTGTAACATCAGGTGTACCACAAGGAACGAGCCTCGGACCAATTCTTTTCTTATTGTGCGTGAATGACTTACCAGACTCCGTTGTATCGTCAAGCGTTGCCTGTTTTGCTGACGATACAAAGCTCTTTAAAAAGTTTGAATACCATGCTGAGTTTGAATACCATCAAAGACCTTGGCGTTCGTCGAACCCTCTATTTATCTATCGTTCCACCTCACTTTGGCTACGCAACCCAAGTTTGGTCTCCACAATCGGTGGAATTAATCAAGCGTATCGAGAGAGTCCAACGTCGAGCAACCAAAGTCATCTCAATCTTCCATTTCGTTCTTCTACAGCTTACAAACAACGCTTTCAATCAGTAAACCTAATTCCTCTCTCATACTGGCATGAATATCTTGATCTGATTTGCTTCTTCAAAACTGTTAACGGTCTAGCAATCATTGATCCTCAACTCCTACCTGTTCCATACCAACCAAAACGAATAACCAGACTCTATTCATCTCCCGAACTTGTTCCATTCCGGCCACCAAAATGTAAAACTCTCACTTTTCAACGCTCATTTTATTCAAGAATGTGCAGAACGTGGAATGTCCTGCCAAATGAGTTGAGATTAAATGGAATAACACTCAACAACTTTAAAAATCAACTTATATCTTACTACACTCTCGCGCTGGACTGTGCATACGATCCAGTTAAATCTCGGTCATGGTCAGTTTGTCCAAGTGCAACTCCGCCCGGAGCTTTGTACTTAACAGCTTTTACTATGCGGATTTTCATCGTTCTTTTATTTATTTTTCTATCGATCTGAATTGAACTTTTTTCTTTTTTTGTTTTGTTTTTCCTCTTAATCTATTTATATACGGGACCGCAGTAATTGGCACACGCTGTCGCGGCTACCTTGCCACTTCTCTTAAATTTTAGTTTGTAAATGTGCATGTTTGTCTGTCGTTTAATTATGTATATATTTATTTGTGTGTAGGTATGAATATTCTTTATACACTGTTGACAAAAACATAATAAATAAACTTAAATAAATAAATAAATAAATAAATAAATAAATAAATAAATAAATAAATAAATAAATAAATAAATAAATAAATAAATAAAACCTTTGAAGCCTGAAAACTACTAGTCTTTATAATTTTATCTGACTAACGTCAGCTCAGGGAGAGGTCCAGGCCTCAAAGGGTTAAAGATTAATATCATACGTTTACTCATAGTCAATCGAGATATATGGTCTGGAAACTCGGCAAACTTCACAGCACCTATAATGAGCTGTGATTTTATGTTGAACCGTACCTTACACCGTGCACATCCTTTGTTTTAGGTTTATTAATATTTAAATAGCACGGTTGAGTGATTGAACTGAAACGTTGCTATTGGACAATTCGTTCATTATACTAAAATACAATGCGTTCAGTGACCGTACACCGTGCACAAAAATGCATAAAAGCGAACAAAAAGATAGACCAAAGACTTTACCTGAGTTTCCAGACCATATCTCGATTGACTATGGTTTACTGTTGCTCAGAAGACGTCAAGAGCGACTCAAAAAGCGACTCAAAAGCGACACCTGGCTGTATCTTCTCACTTCTTTAGTCTATAAACAGAGTCAAATTCGAGTTACATCGACTCGGTGTGCTGCTGCACAACATCGTTTTCTTGAACGTCTTCGTCTCTTAATTTCCACTGAGTTGATCAGAGTATAATCGTCAAGACTTCCTCTCAAATCAGTACCATTGGGGTTTTCACTTGAGATTATAAAGCCTCTAATTAATGGCTGGTGATTGTCCACTCCGGTTGATCCGCCATCTTCCGAGGCGGCGGATTATGTAAAACCTGATTGGCTTGCACCTTCTTCGCAGCGGAAAAGTTGGATTAATTCGAACTCGTTTATTTGTTTCGGCCTCTCTCTTGTTCGCTTTTGTTCGCTTTGCCGAACAATTCCAGCGGCCATGGTACGACGTAATCAGTAAATGTGCATGCGTATCGGCGAAAAAAGTCGCTTCGCGCGATTCGCTAATGGAAAACCGGCTCAAGTCTAACATACAATATTCATGTCCGAAATGTGTATATTGGATATATTACTAAAGAATTTTACCAACCTGTCTTCATACAGATAAAAGGACGTATTTCGGCGCAGGACGCATCTGCCCAGTATCCTCGCATTCTTCGATATTTAACACATCCATACATGCCTGTTAACATAATTACAATACGGGTTAATAATTCATAAAGAAAAAACAAATGGTGCACGGCTAATTTAGCTGCAAGTAAGATACAATACTAAAATAGGCAAAGAATCTCAATCTCACACAGTTTGGTCGCTCATGAATCGGTTATATCATTACTTCTCAAACATTATAATAAGCTCCAATAACGGGATCCCGAAGATACAAAAAAAAGCATAAGGTATATAAAGTTAGAGTTATACAAGAGTTAATTTGTCGGCTAGCTAACAGCATAATCTCTCCTTCAAACTTTGAAGCGAACGACCAGTATGACATTTTCCACAAACTGATTAATTTAATCCTGTTAATTTCGACAATGTAACAAAAACATGATCTTTTTCTATGCAATATTTAATCGTAAACACATTCCAACACTATTAATCACGCTGTAGGGTTGCATGAAGTAAACAGTAAAGCTATTGTTGTAATCTGAAATGTTCAACAATAGCAGTTGACAACAGTAACGTATTCAACTAAAATCAAATATGCGGATTTTATACCGATATCGACATGCTATTACTAATTCTTGGTTTTCACCTGACGTCACGGCGGCCATATTGGTGCACCGAAAAAATGAAATGGCGGCCATATTGGTGCACAATCGTTATCCTATGGAAATTGAACTATATTCGTATTCAAACTTGTCGTATTGTTTCACCACCCCAACGGGGTCACCGATCACGTGAGTGAAAACGATCGCTAACCATGCAGGCTAGCTCACGAGACCAACACATGCATATCATGAATAAAATGCTTGATTGCACTCGTACCAAAGCTATTTGCATAAAATAAGATAATGAACGTAATCAAGCATTTTTTCTCAGCACGATCAAGCAGATTCTCAACACGGAAAATCTTGCGGTCAAATTTTTATTAAGGACAAACAGACAGACAGACAGACAGACAGACAGACAGACAGACAGACAGACAGACAGACAGACAGACAGACAGACAGACAGACAGACAGACAGGCAGGCAGGCAGGCAGGCAGGCAGGCAGGCAGGCAGGCAGGCAGGCAGGCAGGCAGGCAGGCAGGCAGGCAGGCAGGCAGGCAGGCAGGCAGGCAGGCAGGCAGGCAGGCAGGCAGGCAGGCAGGCAGGCAGGCAGGCAGGCAGGCAGGCAGGCAGGCAGGCAGGCAGGCAGGCAGGCAGGCAGGCAGGCAGACAGACAGACAGACAGACAGACAGACAGACAGACAGACAGACAGACAGACAGACAGACAGACAGACAGACAGGAGTAAAAACATAGCCCCCTGGCGAAGGTAAAACCTGGGGTGAAATTTCATTGCATAAGTACTTTAACAATTAGTGTAGTTCTGAATTTATTCTACATCGCTTCAAGTCGTATACTCCAATTTTTACTATTTTGGAATATCCCACCAATTTGTTTGGGGGAAAAGATGCTATAGCCTCGCGTAAAAATAATAACACTCGTAGTGCAAATCATTAATTGCATGTACTTACAATCATATGATTATACACTATACAAACTTAACGAGAACTTTACCGTATGTATCTCGAGGATAACCACGAGCCCAATTAAAAAAGGCCATCGGACTTCCATCGCTCCAGTAATAGTTCAAGGTGTAGTCACGATCATTCAAACCAATCCAAAATTCGTAAGGGCGTAAACTTTTTAAACGATCTTTAAAGAACTGAGATAATTTGCTAGTGCTCAAACTCAGTAAGTCAGCATTTTGATCCAAGCAATACGATCTAGCATCTATAAAAGACATATCAAATTGTATACTGAAATTACAACGCAAGGATAGATTCATTGCCAATGTATCCTTATACGTCCAAGCATTATTACTTTCACTAGTATTACAACGTTCATGTCACGAAAGTGTTTATGGAGATAAATTTACCACATTGTGTTTCGACATTAAACAATTACTCTTTTAATAATATACAGGGCAAAATTATTTGAATATGATTGGCTAATGAAGAGGGCATTTTTCGTAACTCAAGGCAAAATTACTTGCATTTCAGTGGTTCCTTGATCAGCGATACTTGCATGTGATTGGCCACTCTGTTACTTAGCAACAGTGAACTTCAGACGACTGAATTTTTTCAACAATTCTGCAAGGTTTTTCGGTCTGAAAATGCATTTTTGTTTACTTTGAACTAATTTAAACTATTGAAGGAGTGTAAACTATTAGTGAAAATTAATACACTAGAAAATTGGCGAACTTTTGCCTGTGTTTACAAAAAGAAAGCAACAGGTACAGCGATAGAGCGAGGGAAATTGGAATGTTGACGAGCACCGACGTGATAAGGTACATGTACTTCGACATTTTCGGACCATAATATAGCCCTTGAATAATTTTGCCCGCTATATTATTAACACATAGTCGCATGAGTTCTCGTAAAATTAAGGTTTAATTTCACGAGTGAAATTAAACCTTAAAGGTCATCTAAACCTTTTGAAGGTATATTTTCTTCTGAAAGCATTATCATCTAACCTAGCAAAAGTAAAAAAAAATAAATTTCGAAGGAAAGTAAAGAATTTATCAGCCAAGCCTTCTTAGGTCCTTTTGAAGCATGACCGCGTTTCTAGGAGAATGGGTACTCCATTGTCTTTAACGTCATACCAGTAAAACCCACCAATTAACTTGTTGTTTGTTAGCGGTATGACATCACGAGGTACTAGTACCAGTCTTTATTACAACATGGTCGTCGTTCACACGAGTTCAGCAAAAGGAGCAAAAACTCAAACTTAGACAGTTCATAAAAGTGGAACCGAGTGATTGGTTTCAATTATTTCTTCGGTTTTAGATTGAACTTTTTGCGATTACCTATACCAAGTGAGCTTGTTAGATAGACCACAATGCACTGCGAATTCAAGATGGCGCCGCTATTGGTGAAAAGGCCCCGAGTATTTACCTGTCCACGTGAGTACTATGTGGTTAATTTGATAATAAATATCGCTGTCGGGCACGTGGTCAAGTTTATAATATTTACTGCTAAATCTCATCTTTTCCCAAATTGATCTTCTAACTCCTTGTTCGACAGTGGTTGCTGAAACGCAAAATATAAATATATTTTAAATAAAATTAAACGTGGAAAAGGTGGAAAGTGCGCGGCACACCAACTTTAATTGTTTATACATATACAGGCTGAAAGCCTATATTAAAAATATTAATCACATTATATAAAATATGATATGGCACAAGCCGTCACATCCGCGTTGAATCGTGTGTTCTCTGGGCTGAGACGCGTCACATACCGGTCGATTATTTCTATAATCCAGGGCCGTAGAAAGATTTTTCAGGTTAGGGGGACCGAGCGCCAAAGGCGCGAAAACCCTCTAGGGGGGTCCGGGGGCATGGTCCCCCGGAAAAATTTTTATTTTTAACTCTCTGAAACGCGTTTTCCTCAGTTTTACAACAAAATATTATGATCATAAACAACATCATTTTAGTTTACCTTTACTTACTTCCAGGAGAAAGCAGAATTTTTATGAAAGGACATCCAGCCTATAGCGAGAAGGCCGGGAAGCGCGCAAGCTTTATATATATTAAAGCATTGGTGATGCATAACATTTCCAATGACTGCGAGGTTCTTTGGCGCTTTCGCATCAGTAGCTTTAACTGTAAAGTTATCTTGGTTAACTTACCAACTTCAGTCTCTGTATGTTGCGAGTCTTGCCGTGGAGCAGGGACAAAGAAAGATTGAATCTTCCTCTGCGCCATACGTCTGCGCTAACTGGCAGTGGGAAAATCTCTTGCTTTCACGTCTAATGTTTAGGGTGGCACAGCCCCCTCCTTCTGGCGATTAGGGGGGCCGCTAGCCCCCCTTGCCCCCTTGGTTCCTACAACCATGCTATAATCGACCGGACGATTACGAGTTTTGCTAGCCATTAGGTTTAAAAAAGCTACAACGAAAGAAGACCGCAAAAATTTTATGAATTCGAAAACCTAAGGACTAAATCATGTATGACGGTCGGACGATGAGCAAACTGGAAGTGAGCTTTAGAATTCGGGAAGCGATAACAACAATTATTATACAATACTGATACAATCTCGATTGTGATTGGCTGAAAACCTACAGACAATTCTAGTGATGTCTTGCACCGACAAAATATCAAGTAATTTTTGCAAGCTGGCCAGCGGTTTGAGCAAAACAAACATGGCCGCCGGGACCTTTAGGAGTGACGATCAGAAGTGAATTAATCGACCGGATGAACCTATGTCACACGCTCGAGGTCACACTATAAGTACGTATTATGCAAGATAATGTAAGGTATGTTGTTTCAAAAAGCCAGATAATAAACGTCTTATTAACCTCGACTGCTTGGTCATTACGGAAAATATCAGAACTCGGATTACAACTGATATTTCTCCGTAATGACCGCACTCTCGATTCATAATTTAGTTATTGTTAAAATGCGAATAGCTATGAATAATAAATATATATCTATATATAAACTCAATACAGAGACTTTTAAATCTATACTTATCTTTCTTAGAATAGATGGATTTATCTGTTCTTTCAAAATCGCCAGCTACTTTCATAACTTAACTTACCACTGAGGCAGCCGAAAAACTCGATACGAAGACACCGTTCTACTCCTTTCTTTGGAAAAATCCTGACATATCTTGCAATAAAGGGTTTTAAGTTTCGAATTTCATGAATTTCCTCGTTTGAGTTAACACGTAATTCCTAACAAAATCAGTAAGACAAGGAGATTAAAGTACATGACTTCTCGGCAAAAATGTATGACGTTAATAATGCCACATTTTTAAAAAATTTAAACCTTATAACTTATATAATATCGTTTAACTCTTTGCCTATACCGTATATCGTTCGTTTTCGAACTAAGCAGACTTTAGTATTTTACTCTGTCTAATGCTAAACAATTACAGACAGACAGACAGACAGACAGACAGACAGACAGACAGACAGACAGACAGACAGACAGACAGACAGACAGACAGACAGACAGACAGACAGACAGACAGACAGACAGACAGACAGACAGACAGACAGACAGACAGACAGACAGACAGACAGACAGACAGACAGACAGACAGACAGACAGACAGACAGACAGACAGACAGACAGACAGACAGACAGACAGACAGACAGACAGACAGACAGACAGACAGACAGACAGACAGACAGACAGACAGACAGACAGACAGACAGACAGACAGACAGACAGACAGACAGACAGACAGACAGACAGACAGACATGCAGCCAAGCAGGTAGGCAGGTAGGCAAGCAAGCAAACAAACAAACAAACGAACGAACGAACGAACGAACGAACGAACGAACGAACGAACGAACGAACGAACGAACGAACGAACGAACGAACGAACGAACGAACGAACGAACGAACGAACGAACGAACGAACGAACGAACGAACGAACGAACGAACGAACGAACGAACGAACGAACGAACGAACGAACGAACGAACGAACGAACGAACGAACGAACGAACGAACGAACGAACGAACGAACGAACGAACGAACGAACGAACGAACGAACGAACGAACGAACGAACGAACGAACGAACGAACGAACGAACGAACGAACGAACGAACGAACGAACGAACGAACGAACGAACGAACGAACGAACGAACGAACGAACGAACGAACGAACGAACGAACGAACGAACGAACGAACGAACGAACGAACGAACGAACGAACGAACGAACGAACGAACGAACGAACGAACGAACGAACGAACGAACGAACGAACGAACGAACGAACGAACGAACGAACGAACGAACGAACGAACGAACAAACAAACAAACAAACAAACAAACAAACAAACAAACAAACAAACAAACAAACAAACAAATAAACGGTATAGTGAAGGAGTTAAACGCTTTTATTCTGTAATTCTGAATATATGTAATTTGATTTCTTACTTCACACGTTTCCCCAGGGCGGCCATATGATTTATATGCTCTGTTGTCAACTCCATATTTAATACAAAAAGAAGTTCCTGTTAAAGCTTGGACCGCCATGTTGGTAATTCTGTATACAGATCCCAAATCGACCTGAAGATTATGATTCTACAAACCCAAAAAGATATTCTTTTATTGTCACATACCATTGACATGTGCGTTAGAGTAAAAACATATTAAGGTGGCTGCATCAATTTTTCTGCAGAAGAAGACACAAAATCGACTACAAAGTTTCGGCTTGCTAGCCTCAAGATCTTGAATCAATAATTTTGAAGCAGCAGCAGAAGGAGGAGCAGCAGCAGCATCAAAAGAACCAAAGAAGAGTAACAAAAACGACGACGGTAACTGCGGCGGCGACAAGCATGAGAAGGAAAAATAGAAAGAAAAGACTAAAGAGTGCAGAGAAGTAAGACAAAAAATAAGACAAAGTTGTAAGCGAGGGGTGTATTCCAGAAAAAGAATACGGGGTTTTTGAGATTTTCAAAATGCCGTGGGATTTATTTTTTTTTGAGAGTTTTGGGGAATTTTTAAGATTTTGGGGGGATTTTTCTAGAATGTTTTTGAGATTATTGGGGATTTGAGATTTTTTGGGATTTGGAGATTTTCGGATTTTTAAAGGTGTACGAGATTTTCAGGAGTGATTCACCCCTTGGTTTAAGAAACAAAACACCGTCAAAATTCATCAGAGCATCCTTGCTGGATAAGATAAATCTTTTAGTTGATAATCAACATACGTGTTTTTTATCATTCGGTGGACACCATGAACCATTGCTACGTAAGCGAGATTTTCCGCGGCCAGTAAAAATGTTAAGCTGACCAGTAGCTGTAATTTGGTCGTCTCCAATCCCGCCATTTTCCATTCCAAGTGGAGCATTACAAGAAAAAAGTCCTAAATATGAAAAGAAATTGAAGCGTCAGTAACTAAGAAAGTACCTACTGTAGCTTCCCAATCACTAGGGTAACTTGAATAAAACATATATACTTATTAAACAGTTATCGACTCAACAAAACCAACAAATTAATTAATTAAAGAAAAGTATCAAGTTCCCGGTGCTAGTAACCTTTAGTAGATCCCCATAGTTATTGAATGTAGGTCTGGACAGCAGGATTTTCTCTAAGTGTCTATACAACTTGACTAGCAAACCGAAAACCTTATTACTCGGGATACCTGTGGTAGCCGTGGCTTTCCTGTATTATTTTTCTGGTCGACAAATTGCAATTATTGCATCATCCGGATAGGCTTTGCGCAACCACGCGGTGTGCTCATCTTCATGCGCCATCTTCTCTGTTCGCTATTGCTCGAGTGTTCGTTGAGCTGGTTTGACGAAGTATTTTCGAAGCTTTTAGAAGATCACAAGTGACTTGCTCAACACTGTTATTGATAAGTCATGTGACTTACAACTGTATTAATGTTAAATATATATATGCTCCCTACGCTTACAACTTACTGCAGACATTGATGGCAGTAAATTGTCACTAAAAATTGCTGAGCTATTTACACTTCGATCTGATTTAATATTCCGCCGTCTCGATCAAGGCAAACTGATCATAAACGATTTATATGATTTATTGAATTTTAATACTGAAAAGTATTACTCATGCTCACAATCTGATAACCTGCTGATTATTGGAAACTATCTGCAAGATAAGCGAGACATAAACGTTGAAAACAGAATTGGCAACTTGCAAAGGACGGGTTGCGGGTAATATGCAATATGCTGTGTTGACGTATAGGCTATGCCAAGCTGCATTGATATGAGTAGCCCGAGTGAATGCCTAAGCAGGCGTCTTGTTTGAAACTTAAAATGTTTAGATACTATCGATGATTGTTTGTAACTGGGAGGCGTGTATTAAACATGAGAAGTAATACCAATCGGAAATATTTTTATTCGATAAAAAAACAACGAGCTTTCGGTTAATTAAAGCAACCATTCATCAGCAGGTCAAAAATGACGGTTGCACAACTCTCCCAGAGGTCTATAATACAATAAATTACTTTGAAAAAGAGTATAATAATAATATAGTATAATATAATATTTAAGAAACATATTTTCCGTGTTTCTATAGAATTATAGAACACGACTTCTTTTGGCCAATCACAAATATTAACTTTTTATTGAGGTCACATACCGGTATATAGAAACGTCTTACTGCATGCTACTTCTATGTTAGTGCGTTTTATTAATGAAATAATTCATGAGGAAAATTAAAAAAAAACAAATATGAAATATTCAATTCGTATTTAGAAATCGAAAGAAAATTACTATCAAATTTAGCAAACTGTTAGATCGATTTTCTCTTAAAATGTAAATTCATTTGAGAAGCTATATCCAACACTCGTCCGTGTTCTTCATCTAATCGGTCTATAAATACAGTCAAGCTGGTAAAAAAAATTTGGGTTCGCTTCATATTTTGAAGTTGCTCAGCTGTATTTCGAAATTGGAAGAACAACACTGACTTTTGTCTTGGGACATCAAATATTTAAATATACAGTTCACTAAGTAATATATCCAACACGAGCTAACTGTTGAAAATACGAGACGAAACCAAGTTGCTTTTTTAACCAGCTATAGGCTGCATGTATTTAGACACTGGAGGACGAACCCTGCATAACGAGTGTTGATACTCTTTGCAGAATGAGTGGCCGTTCTGAATCGGGGTATACAGACACGAGGCATGTAAATTACAGTTCTCTAAATTAAAGTTTATGTAAATCAAAAGGAATCTATATCACATATATATAAACCCTCGTTAAACATGGATATCTTTGAGTTTTCTCCATAAATTATTAATGAGATTTATATATATATATGTAATGTTTACAACACGAGCGGCCGTGTTGTATTGAATATACAATCAATAAACAACTTGTGAAATGAATAAATAGTAAAAATCCCTTTGGGATATTGAGATGCTAATTAGTTACAAGCACTAGTGGTTGTATCAGAAGAGTATACATCCACCAGTGGTTGTAACTAATTAGCATCATTGGTTTTAGTTTGTATGGGGTTTACAGGGGTAACATGTGACGTAATTTCTGAAATTGGATTGGCTGCAAAACTCATGAATTAGTAATGAATTTCACAAATATATATATATATATATATATATATATATATATATATATATATATATATAAGCCAATTTATATGTGCTAATATATAAATTAAAGTTAATGAGACAACGTTCACTACAAGCTGTGCCAAAACCCTGAACAGGAAGGTTGGCCAAGGTGTTACTCCCACCTATCAACAACCGATATATATGCCAGATAGTTCTAAAGGTCGTTTTCTTCCAGCTTGCCAGTGCACGTGAAAAACAAATGATACGGTACTTGCTAACCAATTAGAACATTACTTCTCTCTTCGGGGGGAAAACTAACCAATTACAATTCGCGCAAGAGTCACATATAAGCTCAAAACGCGCCAAAATTAATCACTTTATCCAAGAGCTCTACATTGAAAGCTACTTGTAAGCTCTACACAGGAATTTTTTCCCACCCACCCACCTCTTCAAAGTTGCACTTACGCAAATATTTTCGAAACGAAAAATACGTGGAAAGTAATCTGCCAATATCATTTGATAGCAGATCTTTAGCCTAGTTTCCTTTATGTTGTGTTAAACAATGGAGACCGGGAAGCATGTGGTAATGTTTCTCCACGAACGAACTGATAGTTTGAAGAACTTGCAACTATTTTTGTAAATAATTCATAGGTGTAATATATTCTTGATGGTTTTATGTTCCTGCTGTAAAAAATAAAGTTCTGGTTTGGGGATGAAGTGCTCCTAATGGTCACCTTCAAGCCCATAGACTCAGGTTATTTTATGTAAATATAATGATCAGTCGAATCGTAAGAACTGTCCAAGGGGATTATGACCCCTTGGTTCAGGTCGATGTCGTAGGGGGTCGCTACCCCTTTGGCAGGATATGTCCTACTCGGGGATTATTACCCCTAGGGCATTAGCAGAGTCCTAATGGGGATTATATACCCCAGGACAACAATCTAAGGCCATGTAACGAGTCGTTGGGATGATGTTTGACCACAATTTTAGACAATCGGAGTACTTCACCCCAAACCCCTTCTCCCACAAAACTTCGCGTGTGTGTCATTAGTATTTGCTTGATTGTTCGGCCCTTCCTTTTAAAGAACCGCTTGAATCATTAATATATATATATATATAGCTCCTAACTAAAAGTTTGCTATTAAATTTGACAGTAATCTTCTTCCGATTTCTGAATACTGATTAAATATTGAGGTTTTTTAATTTTCCTCATGCATTATTAATGAGTTTAAGAAGTGGTGATAACAAACCTTTATGTCTTTGACAAATGTAATGACGACGTTTTGAACAAGAGTCAAACGTCCATGGTCCGTCATTCGCAATACCTAACAGTAGGACACAATCTTTCCATCCACGATTTGTTTTTTGTGAGCCTTCGTAGAAATTAACATAGTCCAGTGAAGTTTTGTCAGACCAGCTACTCACTTTTTCTGTTTCAATGTCATTTAGCCCAATCCAGACTTCAGCCCTAACAATTGATATTATTTCTTTAGTTATAAAGTCTTGTTGTGCTTGATTGTGTATGCTGACCAAGGAAGAAAAATCACCCAAAGATTCGCATGCCTTCTGTGCACCTTGCCAAGTTTTAATCTGAGATTCAGCAAGGTTAAACTGATAACAGTCGTCCTCAAACAATGTCCAATCTGCTGGGCAAACGTTTTTCCCTGCAAAAAATTAAGCAATATGATATTAGCTCTTATTATAATAAATTTACGGTACAACCATGTGAAGGAAAGGCCTTATTTCGTTGAGCTTCTGTCCTAGTTAACTCAAGATAAAAGCTAAGGAAAATAAAGGCTTTTCTTCACATAGTTGCATCATAATTTATTGTAATAACAAAACATCGCCATGTAGTTTTAAATCACTTATAATATTAATTCGCTGTAAATGCAAAAACTACTTATGTAAAAATAACTTTTAACCTGTGCACAAACCTCACAAACCTGTAGTATTTAGCCAGTTCATAAAATTTGTGTTGGTTCGTTGGTTTATTTATTTGTTTCTTTGACCAAGAACTAACCCATTGATTAAAATTAATTCACATTCATTCAGTTTTTATATAGGCAAAGGAAACTTTAATTTCATATTCATTCAGTTTTTATGGAAGAGGTAGTTTAAGGTGGCTCCATACAGTTTCTTGAAAAATGGAAAATACAAGTTCGAGAGTCCAAAATACGTGATTAAACAATTCAGAAAAAGAATAAAACTAAATGTTATGCATAGTTAAACAGTCGGCCAATCAAAAACTGTTAGTAAATAAATAGCAACAGTTGTTGCTATGGCAACAATGACATTTCAAAATGGCTGCCAATTACCTTTCAAACTAATTTAATTCGAGAATAACTTTGGTGACCCCCAATTATTTTTTCATTAAAACGTTCCTGGAAGTACGAGTAATCAATAGACCGATTTTTAAAAAAATTCTGTAGAACGAATTTTTTTAAAAATTAACAATCGAAAAATTAAAAACTTCTACAAAATTTTTTAAAATTGGCCTATTGAATACTCATACTTCAAGACAAGTTCTAATGAAAAAAAATTGGGGATCACCAAAGTTTTTTTCGAATTAAATTAGTTTGAAGGGTAATTGGCAGCCATTTTGAAACGTCATTGTTGCCATATCAACTGTTGCTATTCATTTGGTAACAGTTTTTGATTGTCAGACTGTTTAATTATGCATAACATTTAGTTTTTGTTTGTTTTTTTGATTGTTCATGCACGTGTTTTGGACTCTCAAACTAATTGCATTTTCCATTTTTAAAGAAACTGTGTGGAGCCACCTTAAATTCACATTCGCTCAGTTTTTTATAAGAAAAGGAAGCTTGTTAGGTTCAGTAAACAGCAAACAACCGACAATTATTAAAAAGAAGCTTGCTTCCATATTCATCCAGTTTTTATGTATAGTCTTGTATATTTTCAACTCCTCTCGGTGTTTGGAAATCGGAAGAAGAACCGTCACTCGTGCATGATTGAACCTATTACGTCAAAAGATCCTAGCTTGCATTTGCACAGACGTGACCACCCGCCTTCCTCGTACCCAGGCATGTTTTGGTGGGAGGTAGGTTGTCGCGCAAAAAGGCTCATAGGAAGAGTGCTCTTCCAATCCTATCGCTTCTTACGCGCTCCCGTTCAATCGCGCCTGGGTACGAGGCAGACCATCCACCGTGACCGTCACAGATCAACAGAAATATGTTGTAAGTGATCAAATAACCTCTGCTGGGTAAATAACGTACATTGTGCAAACCTGCAAACCTTTTCACTTGTTGCAAAGATATTTTTTTTCTTACCGTCTTTCTCACATATATAATACATGCTATGGTGACAGGTTTTGTCATTCCAGTAGCCTGACGAAATTCCTCCATACATTTCAACACAATGTTCAAAGTTGCTGTTTGGTTCACCGGTGTACCAATTCGTAAAATTAACCAATTTGCTTTTATTAGACTCCCACACATAGTGTCCGTTTCGTTGGCCTGTGTCGCTAAGACCGATCCAGTAATTCTTAAGTAAAATAAAAGAAAAAATTGTATGTAACTGTGGAAAATTGACCAATTATCTCTGGCAGAAAGTTATTTTTTCACCTCGGTGGGTTTGTCCGGTCACCTGTGAGCAATTAAGTTATCGCAAACAGTTGTAAACGAATTATGTTACCGTCATGCATACCAGTACATGCGTATTGAACAGTGATATGACACAATATTTAGCTGTTATTTGAGTGAACTAGGGGGTGATTACATTACCGGACTGAGTTTACTGACGAAACGATTACACGTAGCGGCCTAGCCCGGGATGAGTTTTGAATTGACGTGGATGATTTCAGGACGAAATTCGCAATTATCAAGTAAATAAGGGCAAAGTTACGTTAGTTTTACTTGAGTTTTATACTAATTAGTCTATTACTTATCGTGTAAGTCCATCGCGTTAATAAAAAGATTGTTACAGTCTTAGCTAACCCACGAAAGCGTCTTCACGAAAACTAATTAATTTATGAAGTCTTCGCTATGATCACGAAACACACGAACAATGTTTTGATGTTCTATTCCAGTTCCTTTCAGCACTATTTATTCACACAGTCACGTAAACGAACGCGTATCGAAGCGAGTTCAACAGTTTTTCAGCCCAGTTTGCGGCGGATATGGAAACGATTAAATGAACCTTTTTCATCCCAGTTAACCAGGATAGCTCAGCTATAGCCCGCTTAATTGCCATGTAATCGAAATGTTAAAAAAAAGCATGCGTTTTATACATCTGGTTAACCGGTCTGGCCTGGTCCATGTAATTGCCCCCTTATTGTCACAAATTGTTATAGACTTTGGTATTTGCTCAATAAATCTTCCGCCGTTGGCTATTCCGGGTACCGTGCGGGCTTCAACTACAACAGACAAATGATTAAAAAAGCCAAGCATGTACATTTGTATGTGTGTTTTTCAGGACGCAATATAAAGATATTTTATTGTGCATGTTACAAAAGTCTAAAAAAGTTTAATAACAAACTTTGCATTTTTCTGTATAGTATATAATTACAAATATCAGGCCTGGGCTTCCTGTGAGGGCTGACGGTGTCGTTCTTTTTATCTTAAGAAAACGAGACGTTGGACGCAACCTCGTATACCCAGAGTCTATTCTCGGCGCTCCTAATTCGCTACATACCTTGTAAGCCTTTGAAAGTTTAATAACGAAATAAGTTTGTTCCACAACATCGTCTATTGTCAACAAGTGGCCACCTAGGCCTTCACATGAACGTTTGGCGGAAGACCACGTTTCAGGAATTTCCTTTAGTTTATAACATGATTGTCGGAAAGCTTCCCAACCCAAATCGCATACAACTGTAGCTATAATAATATAAAATATTGTGGCTGGTAAACAGAATAGATTACAAAGCAAATATAATATATTTCGTTTTATATCTAACGTTGCTCTCGAAACATTAGGTTTCTTTTACTGTATCCAGGCGCAGATTAACATGCATGGGGCAAATGATGCAGATGGACCAAGGGCTGCCACATAGAGGAGCCGGCCCCCCACCACATACTAGCTAGATTTCAAAAAAGGTCAGTTTATTTGGCTCACATTATTATTATTATTATTATTATTATTATTATTATTATTATTATTATTATTATTATTATTATTATTATTTTTATTATTACAAGGAATAGCATGGCATGCATTGAGGTTGATTAGTGATTAAATGTACCCGAAAGCCGAGGGAGGTTTAAACCTCCCGAGGCTATCACTAATGATTACGGTTTCCGAGGAAGAAAGAGTAAAACAAGAACACTTTTGGCGTGTGATTAATACTACTGGGAATTCGATAAGTGTTCACTTCATGTATTTGTCAGTTATTATATGCATAAGTGAACTTTGGCGTAAAGATTAGGTATGATTAGTTACAAATCTTACCTAATCTTTATGCATCAGAATAAATGTCCCTGTATGGGAACAATGAAAACCGAGGTGACCGAGATATAATAATAATAATAATAATAATAATAATAATAATAATAATAATAAGTATTCTTCCTCAGTCTTTGAGACTGATGCAGTCTTTAGTATTTTATTCTGGTTAACGCCAGAGGATTTTATTTGTAAAGGAAGAGCTCTCAGTTTTAAGATTGAGACAACGGACTACAGTTACAGTAGAATGTTAAAACTGCATGGCATTAAATAGTGCTGTATTTATGCATTCAAATTTCAAGATACACGATCGCACAGACAGTTTTTTCTTTTTAATTTTCGAAGAAGACATATGGTCTTTCCTGTTGAAGGTTCTTTTCCACTCATCGCAGAAACTAGTTCGCAGCTTGCTGCAATTGTATCTCATTAAAAAGAACTCACAACGAGAAAACAAGTACTGTGAGTTGTTTTTAATTAGATGCAAACACTCGCAGCGATCTGGTTTTTGCGACGACAGGTTGCGCGTTGTCTTTACAACGTAAAAATGCTTTTTTAGGTTTTGAACAGTCGAGTCACGACGGCGTGTAAGATTACTCTTGAGACCGTCATTTGCAAAAGTTCTTTGTATTTGACATAAAATTATATTGTTTAATGTTCACTTTCGTAAGATTTTCAGAGTAAACTGTTAAGGGCGATTTTTGTAGTCTCCCGACCGTCTATATGCATAGGCCCCCTCCCCCCCATTAACACACACATGTTTAATTTGGGCTTACTTTTATGAGTTTTCGGCACGACACCAACCTTTTAGCATTTCCAATTTGTATTTATGCACCGCCTACAAAGCACACGACGTTTTTATATCGCTCATGAACTAATTAGGTTAGTCATCACAACTTAATATGGTTGTTACCTCTGGCTGTTCAGAGCTCTACCTTGAGTGATTTAAATTCTCTGGTACTTTGGCGTTAACCAAAATACTAGTGACAAATTCGGAGATGCAGGAAAGAGTAATTAATGTGCCTCGTATCAGTTTCTGTGACTCAGATTATCCACCTGTAACATCTGTTAAAATTTACTCTCGATACAAAACATTCGCACATATTTACTGGTCAAACTTGCCTTCTGCAGTAATTTTAAACCAACTTTAAAATGGGAGCAACATCAAGTAAACAACGTAACGAAAAACAATCAACAATGAAAGAAACATAATATATACTTACTCTGTACCGGTGGAAGCGTTGGAGCAAAACTTGTAGGATCAGGTAGGCCTAAAATTGTATTAAAATATATATAAATTACTAAATATGTTTTTCAACCAGTAAACCCTTCATTACAGAAATTGAAAAACGAAATAAAAAAATTAGGCATGTCAAGCTAATAAAAATTCGGATATCGAAAAAATAACTGAATTTATGTGTTTTGAATGGTTGTGTACAATTTTCGTTGCATGAAAGTTGATTACTTGTCTTCGGCCATATAATAAAAATATTATTAATACCCTACCCTAGTTAGTCTTTTCAGTCGTATAAACCTCGCTCCTTTGTCGCTCGGTCTGTACTGAAAGACCGCGCGAGCTGGATAATTTTGCCGTAAAAACCTCCCACTTGGTCAATAAGTTTTTATTATTAAAATTTCAACCTGTGCATGCTACAAAATGTTTTATAAAAACATGCAATTTATCATTTTGAGTTTAGAATGTCAAGCGACCTTAAAAGTTATCTTTGTCCCACTCAAATAAACAAGGAATGTTCAAATATGTATAGATTACTTTATAATAAATGCGTGCGTTCTCAATCCACTTATGTTCTTTATTGCCGCTTTTGCTTAGTATTTTCCAAAACTTGCGAGGAACAATAGATATGCATGTTATTTACTGCTTGAAGGTATATGGGCGTAGGCCAAATATATATAGTTAAGACCGAGAGCAAACAATTTTCTGTATGAACCGAGGAAAACCCGTTAATATTAAATAATGGTCATAGTCGGACCATTAATGTTTCAATAACAAGTAAGCGACGCTAACAGAAAAAATGATCGGGTTAATATATCATTGTGTCTAAAACAAACCTTGTTAGCATAAATGTGCTTCAAGACATCTAGTACTGTAGGTTTTTATCTATTATTCCACATGCAAACAACGCCAACTTTGGATATAAAGTACTGTAACTGTAAAAGATTGATAATACATATATACTTGCCTTTTTTTCTCTCACAAATATAAGCCACTTTATTATCACAATTGTTATCTTTCCATAAACCCGAAAAACTATAAAATTCTACACAGTTTTCTTGTTGCCTGTAATTGTTTGGTTCACCCCATTGCCATAGTCTGAATGTGGAATTGCTTCCATCAATCCAAATCCAGCCTTCAGTGGCGGAATTCGTTGTCTTATTTCTATACAAGCCAATCCAAAAAGAATTCCTTCCAAAACTACTAGTTTGATTCTTAACAAACTTGGCTTCTTCACCATCGGTAATGGAAACAAGATCTCCTCCGAAACTTAAGCAGACAGCTCGAGCATCTTCCCACGTCTTCCTTGGAACGGTGAGAGTGTGAGCGACAATGAGGTAACAAGAATTCTCGTAAGGTTTCCAGTCCTTGGGGCAATCAGAACCTAATGCACCTGTAACGTAAAAGAAGAATAAAACAAGGGGAGAAAGAGAGAGAAAAATGGAGAAGTAAAATGAGCAGGAAAACGGAACAGTGTTTTTGAGAGAACAAAGAACGTTACACTATATATATATATATATATATATATATATATATATATATATATATATATATATATATATAAAGGAGAGTGCATGAGACTTTCTTTACACCCACCTACCCATTTGGCAAACGAACCCCCTCCCATAAATGACCACTCCCTTAGCATACAATCAATCAATCAATCAATCAATCAATCAATCAATCAATCAGTCAATCAATCAATCAATCAATCAAAGCTACTACAATCATTGACAAAATTCTTGAAACAAAGCTAACATGAAATGGTTTCACGTCCCCCCTTCCCCACTTCAATGTTGTGGAACTCAAAACGTGTCCAATTTGCACTCAGTCACCTGCCATTACATTTAAATGTTCAGAGTAACAACATTGAAAACGGGGGACGGGGGGATAGCAATTTATGCAAAAAAGAGGCTTAGCAATTAACATGGCATGATTCACTCGAGTCGTTTCAACTAATTTTGTCAACTGATGATTGTAGTTAGCTGTCTTAGCTGCAATTAAACCCACTAGTGGGCCAGGTTAGCTTTTATGCTGGGTGGTAAATCCTGTTGACTCGATCACTATAGCTGAGGTTATTTTTGTTTGGGATAGGTGCATGATCTTAAACAATTCCACTTTGCAGTCAGACGTTAACGAAAAAAGTCTACCGGAGGTCCGGAATTGTCTCCTTATTTAACCGCTGACAAAATTATGTCTGATTGCGGTCACCCACAACACACATGACTGGTAGTCAGACATGCAAAACGTGCTGCGTCTAATATATATCAAACATATCAATGCAGGGGGTACTGGCCATGCATGTATTTAAATCTTTTTCGTTCAACTTAGTTGTCTTATTGACTTGTCGTATAACAACATGTTCAAGTATATAGTCGCTATATGCAATATCACCAATATATGAAAGCTTAATCACTTGTTGTATAGCTCGTATATCATACATTCGTCATAAAGAGCAATAACGTCGGAATACACGGTCTGTTACTCACTATATTTGCAGAAAACAAACATTGGTAAAGATAACCAATTACCATGATCTATTTCGATGACTTATACAACTGAGCTACTGTCTGACAATACATGTATCACTAAGCCTTAATACCAGTCGAAATAGGAAGAGACAGAAAATGCATTGCATGACTGCATGCATACAGCTGGATAACTGCCATCTGATTGCAAATAAAAATAAGTTTCTCCAACATGTATTTCTTCTAGCTCTCACGTATACGTTTATCTAACTGAAAATGCGGATAACGGATCTATAGTGGCCTTTTAATTATTCTAAACTTTAGAAATGCATACTTGGATATATAGTTTAAGCGATAGCTCTTGAGAAGTACTATATCGCACATTTTCCCGCCTATATGCCTTTGGTTTTGGCACTGAATTCAACTGAGGCACTCACCAGAAAAACTTTAATCAGTGGCTGGTTTACAAGCATTTCTACTGGTTGATTCGTCTACGTACAGGTATATGTGTGAAATACAGGTTTCACGGCTCTTACATTGATCCGAATTACCCAACATATTGATCTGATGCGGTCGCCATGCATTAAATACTTAACGAATAAGAATACATACCGGTCCCAAATATCAATAGAAATTGCAAGAATACCAGTGAGGCTTTCATCATCACGGTTGATTTACTGGATATTAGCGGTGTTCAGAATACCTAACATACATAGGTTGATTCGAAGAGATCCAAACTGGCTCAGACGATGCTAGCCAAGGCAATTATATGCAAAATAAGTATTAATGATAATATATTCAGTTATCTTGTCAATATCTCGTGATCTGCTTATTCATGTGAAACATGCAGACGAAGGGTACTATCCAGTGTTTGTGTCAGAACAAGGGCTGTCCGTTCGACAAATGGGTCAACTTTTAAGCCAGTGATCTGACACACTTACGTCCTGGTCGTGTCGGCTAGAGTTCAGCGACATGCAGCCAATACGTGCAGGTAGATATAAATAACATCCAGAAGGTTCACTCTACGCTACAGTATATATAGCCACCTGTCGCTGACCTCTAGCAACAAGGCAACAGCGTAATTATTGTGACTCCGATTGTATTCCAACCTAGATGAAAAAGTAGTACCGTGTAGCTAGCGTAGGCATTGTTTTAGATATAGCAAAACAAAACGGGGGGGAAAAGTGAAGTACCGAGATTTTTATGAATAATCACATATCTAAATTGTTAGCTCAAAGCTTAAATTTCATCTTTATATAAAAATACAGATTCAGTCTAACGATGAAAGGCCTCAACGTTCTAGAAGTTCCCGTCGTCTCAAGAACGTGAAAATGCTCTCAATGACGTCTTGTGTAGAACGACGACGGTTTCACTTTTCTCTTGCAATATTAAATTGCTCATTATCATTGTTTTGAATGGAATGCTGCTGAATTAAAACGTCTGTTGCTTAAGCTCTCTAATATGCACACGTACGATCAGCGGATGAGATCACTCTTGCATTTATAGGAAACACAGCAGTAATTAATGTAAGAATTGAACAAAACTTAGGGGCCGATTACATGAGCTGGGCTAGCCCGGTTTGCCGGGCTGACTCGTGTCACGAAATTTTTTCCTTGGCCACAAAAGGAGATTTTAATCAACCTTAGGATTAGTTTACATCTAAACTAAACCAATTCTTCTTTGTACATTTAGTTTATGCGAGTTTCAAAACCACAGTGAGATCCTAATCAATCGCGTGAGTCAAGTTAACCGGGCTGGCCCGGCTCATGTAAACAGCCCCTTAGTATATAGGAAGGAAATGAGTTCCGGCAATATCCATGTAGCATTCTTATCAAACGATAGCACATAAAAGCCTTTAGTGTAAAATTAAATTAAGAACCTACACTTAACGTTGGCAGTCAGCGTTTGAGTATATGTGATGGCTTACTGAACACGACCAATCGTGTGGGGAGGGTCCCCACATAAACCCATATTTGCCATATGACATTTTAATTAACCCATATAAACTGTATACTTAATAAATCAAGAAGCCGTCAGGCGTTCCGATTCGGGCTACGTACTGCAAGTACGCGGGCCTGAATCGAAGGGTGAGTGTGGTGACTTCACACAGGTGAACAAACTGTCAAACTACAAAGTCAGTCAGTCACTTTCAAAATCTACCCACAACGTACAAGAACACCTTGATCAAAAGGCAAAGCGGTTCAACTTTTTGTCCAACTCCAAAAGCGAAAGGAGCAAAGAACTTACAACATGCCTCACGGCCTCACTCAGTCACACGGCTAACAACTCACCGGAAGCATGAATAGTAGCGGAAACAAAATGTGCAAAAATGAAAAAAAAGAAGAAAAAGAAACCAACCCGAAACCTAGACTCGGCGGCCCTCACTGCATCATGGACAGGTCACGTGTGTGATCTGTTCATGACGCAATGCAACGGGACTTGGTCTGCCACAGTAGCCCGAGTAATTAAGGACAAACATCGATGTTTATAAGTCGAAACGATATAATTGTTTCGAATGCAAATTGTGCTGTTAATGCTGGGCTTAGCTTGAGCTTTCGATTCATTTCTCTCCACTCTCTGAGGTGAAAAGTGGTTAGATCAAGGAGAGCTGCATGAATTTCAAACTCATCATATCTATATACTGCTGAATAATAATGAATTGATCGAATGAGACAGAATATGCATGGATTAAGAATTATATAGACCGCGGTGAGTCTGACAAAGCCTTCCCGGCCCTAGAGATGCATTAAAGGTCTTAAAGGTCAACCACCTCGTTCCCGAAGTCTGCACACGTTGCGAATACCAAATCAATAATTACATGCCTGTCTTAGTATTCATTCAACATAATATATACTGCTGTATAAAATTTGTGAAATCTGCTCGAAATACCAGAAACCATTTTACATCAGCTTTTGGTGTTGACGTCAATCGTCCAATAATTATACATATTTTTTTGTTTAAAGCACGATCAACATAATGGGAGAGGTGAACTTGTTATGCAAACTATTTCTTTCCTGTTGTTTGCCGAAAAAAATTAACAACAGTATAAACTGTGCGCTTTGCTATTAAAAGCTACCAACCACCAGTCAATCTATTTATTCAATTATTTATCTATATACAGTTGATTTTTGATTTTGCAATTCAAATGAGACGTTAAATAGAAACCTTCAATCGTCAATAAGAGAAATAATTCTATTTTAGATCAATATATCTTAGAGAACCAGCGAGCCCTATTCTTGGACTTGGGTATCTGCCTTAATATATTTTTAACTACCCTTTCTGACATATACGCAAGCTTCGGGGGAAAGTGGGCTCAGTCAACAAACTCGATATTTCTTTTTGACCATACGTGAACGGTTGCCAAGATGCTATTTTGGGTCCAGGCTCCAACGCGTTTGCTCATAAACTAGAACTTGTTCGACAAATTCAAAACCTGACTAACTAGCCCCAAACTTGGGGCGAAGATAGTTTGTTGGCAGAGTCCACTTTCCCCCAAAGCCTGGGTATTTTTTAACGAGCTCAGTATTGATTTCCAGCTTTATTCAAATATGAACTCAATATAATCAATAACCAATGAATTTACAATTATCTAGATTCTAGAATGCACTCGCGATGAAGATTTCTTCGTTTGGCTACGTGCAGTGCATATCTGACAATAGAAGTCCTAAAATTAACAAACGAAATATAAAAACATTGTACTAACGGCACTCTACATACAAACAAACAACCGCTATTACCATTTTACGTTGCGTCATTACACAATCCAGTATCATTGGGAGAACATAAAGGTAGGAGAGGAATGTATAGTAATGGTCTAGTTCCATCCTTATTCCTTATAAGTTATTTTTAGACATACCTATCGTGGGTTTTGCGTGAAAGTCTAAACATGTCTCTCGTGAAAACAAAATGGCGGCAAAAGTCGTATAGGAGTGTGGTTCATTAAAGATTTTACTCAAGAATTGAGGACAGTCAACACTCCTCTTGAACAAAAACCAGTTATCATTTCTAAAACGCTTATTAGTATATATGATGTAATAGAAAGGATCTAATGCCATTCTTGACTGGTCCACAAGGCGCGAGTTACGCGCGAGGATTATCTCGTGAGATCTAATTAAGAGGAATTAGGATAGAACTAGACCATTACTATACACTCCTCTCTTACCTTAATGCTCTCTTGATATCATACAGAAACTGGTTACCGCGACATGGTCAATTTCGTCGACCTAATTTTGTTTTGTTTTTGCTTTCCCTTTTTTTACCTAACAAATCAGTAAGGTTTTCTGGTTGCCTGACCCCGCTGGGGGTTGCGAAAGCTTTTCAAGTTGTGGGTATCGTGCATGCAGGCCTGGGCGTATGAAGCAGTGAATAAGGCAGATCCAGCTAAGCACTTGGTAATCTAGCCTACGTGCAGGCTACTGGTAATAATACACTTCGTATCCAGGAAACACCAATTCCAAGGTTAGTGTTGGGGTCATTGGGTTATATGTTGAACATGAATTTAGAACCAAGTGCTGTGAACGGAGTGGACAGAACGCGGCTTATCTAGACCAGTTAATAAAATAGACTATTATAAAATAGGTTGCGTATTACGCACGCTATGATTGGTCAATTACCGTATTTATATCAGGCTATGCAAACACGGTTGTGACGTCACGGCAAATTATTAGTCTTATTTCATAAAAGAAATAGAAAATGGATGCTCTGTCAGTTATATAACCTGATGCAAACACTCCACTGAGTTTGGGAGAATTCGAAAGTACTTATGTAAACCCTCGCCTACGACTCGGGTTCACATAAACTTTCGAATTCTCTCAACTCACTCTCGTGTTTGCACCAGGCTAAATAAACACGGGCGGGCATTTTCTATTTCTTATGTAACGAAAACAATAAACGTTTTCTAAAATATATCAATCTTGTTAAACGTGAAGATAGACAGCAAAATAATAAAGTAATATGAGTTTAGATAATGACTATAAATATAATAAATATAACGATCAAAAAGTTAAATACCCGATCTTTGTTTGCCAAGCAATCGATGTGAAAAACATGTTTACAAAAAAATACCACGGTCTGACATGCTTGACGTATGTCTACGTTGAGAAAGAAAAACAAACAATCTAGCAATACGAATGTACAAATATTAAGATTACATAAAAAACCTGTATATTATTGTGTGTGAATGAAGTAAAAAACGTATCAAACGTACCCGATACCATTATATTGCCGTGACAGCCAGAGCATTTACTATGTTCTATAATACAAACAAAACAACAATTTCAAAATAAGTTATTTACATAATGCTTTAACCGACCGAATCGCTACAAAACCAGACCTCAAATTACAGATGCATGGCGATGTGTTGAAAAGTTTAAGAAATATAGTATGCAAGTCTATACATGTATATTATAAGTTTAAACAATTATTTGAAGTATATAAGTCTGTATAAGTAGATAGGTCAATAGAGCTTAATTTGGGGAAGATTTTTGGAACTTAGACGGGGGAGCCCCCCCCCCCCCAATATCTCCTAAGATGGGGCTAAGAAAGACCTAAAAAGTGCTTGGGGGGGGGGGGGTGTAGTCAAAATACACTTTATTATTCTATTGACGAATGAGCAACTCCAATATAGAAAATCTTCCGCCGCCACTGATTTGAAGCACAACCTATAAGGTGAAATGTAATGCAATTTTTCTTCTTCTTCATGTAATATAACCATATATAGAGTTGATGTTCGCGGGCATAAATATGTTTTGGCACATTTTAATCCGAGCCGAAGGCGAGGGGTAAAATTACCTCTGAGAAGGACCAAAAACATATTTGTGCCCAAGAACATCAACTGTATTACTATTACTATTATAATAATTTTAGTGGGCATTTAGAAGAAAATCAAAGACATTATACGGTAAACAGTAACTTCAACAGTGCCACCTTTGCGTTGGCGTGTATTTCATTGCAATAAATATTTACATAACTCATAACTTGCATGTAACTTGGCAGAAAAACGCAACATTTGTCATCAAAACAATCTTTGCTCCAAAGTATTGCCAAGAGAAGTATACAATTCCGTAAACAACAAACCAATAGTGATTTAGAACTGTTAAAACTGATAGGCTCAGATCAGCGGGCTAAAATATATTTTATCCCGCTGAATTCTCCATTTCAGCCCTCAAAATACACCACAATGCCCGATAAAATTATACTTAATATACATTATACGATAGTGTAAACTGTAAAGTCACTGACAAAATTTCAACGGAATATTACTTATTGTTATATAGCTCATTGGTTGGTTTGTGGTCACATGGCCTGAGCTAAATTTCAATGTCTACCGAGCGGGCAATAATTGAGAACTTATAGCCTGCTCGGTCACTAAGTTTTCAATTGTTGCCCGCTATAACTTTGAACTCTTTACGGCATCCTATAAACAAAAGCTTGTTTGGTATGGAAAAAAGAATGTTTATGGGTCTTCAAAGCATGTGTGAAGATTAACTGGAGAAATGTATTGCTGTTCTTTTGTTCTGAGACTTATATTTGTTTGGTTGAAGTGAAATTACGGAGCCAGGCTAAATGTTTTGGTAAGTCTTTAATAGAGTTTGTCTTTTGTGTACTTTCCCTTGATAAACGTCGAAATTATTCGGCGAAACTCAAGCTATATAACAAAACACTTAATGTCTGATCTCTCGGGAAACAGTTAGTTTTGTTTTCCGTCGAGTCTCGATGTCTCCCCCGACTTCGTCTTGGGAAATATCAAGACTATCGGGAAAACAAAACTGTTTCCCTCGGGAGCAGACATTAAGTGTATAATATTTTTTGAAATATTAATGATTTTATAACTGGAAATTTGTCAAATTAAAAATGGCATTGTCGAAAATATCTTCGAGCTATGTCACTTGGGACCATTACAAAGTTGCCATGAAATACGTTTTGTAGACGGTTTTTTATAACTCAAAAATCGATATACTAAATAATTTTCAATTGAAATAAGGATTTAAATATAAAGCTAGATCAAAAGCTTAGGTTCTGCTTTTTTAAAGATATAGAAAGTCGGAAACGTCTCACTGTCGTCGAAAGTAGATCTCCAAAGTTTTTAAGAGGTTATAATTCTTGAATTACGCCAAATTTCTCGCAACAAAGCTTTTTCAAGATATACTTCAATATAGCATGCAATGTTTTTTGATGTCGCATTTCACCTTTAAAGTGAAGTAATACGAGCAACAAATTGCTGCAACATTGTTGCGTTGCAAGTTGAGTAGCGTTGTTGCACGTATTATCACCCACCTTAAACATGCATTGTCACGCAACAACGATTTTGTTGCAGTTGAATCAGCATGTGTCGCAGCAAGTAGAACTGGAGTCTACTTTTTTCAACAATTTTTTTCAACTTGCAACAAAATCATTGTTGCGTGACAATGTTTAAGGTGGGTTAGTGGTAATACGTGCAACAACGCTTTTCAACAAACAACGCAACAAGTTGCGTTGCAAGTTCAAGAAAAATGTTGCCCGTATTACCTCATCTTTAAATTTTCTTTAATTTCTTGTATTATTCTCATCGAATCTTACCAGTCACAATGACACCTTTTTGTCTTGTTCTTGTAGCTCTTTGCATTAACGATACACTTGAAAAAAAAATTTAAAAAATATTACTTCTTTGCAATTTCACAATTGCCTGCATGTATGACTGTAAATTAGTATATGTCGTACTGGACGAAATATCGTTGTCTTCGTAACATTCATCAAGGCGTAAATTATCCTTTACTATTCAAGATGACGTATGTGACTACGTATATGGCATAAATCTAGACTTGCCACAAGTCAACCCACTCCGTAATATTGATTGAGCAAGATGAATTTTCGCATTAGCAAAACTAAAATCAGCACGGCTCTTATCATGTAATCACGCACTTTCGCGGCGATTTCAAAACCAAAACATTCTCCTAACCTTGTCTAAAAACACATCTTTCACAAATGGGTAAGCTTTCACTTATTATACCTCTGTATCTCCCGTCTCTTCATATACCCAATTCAAAAGGAACGCTTCATCGCTGCAATGTCAGTAAATGTCATTTAATCAAAGCAAACAAAATATTAAGAACACCAACCTATCTTTCACAAGTATCTTTTTACATCCTTCACGTAGAGAAATCTGAAATATTAGATTCACAGAGTTTACAATAATCATACTAGGTATTTTTTAAATAAGCATGCCCACAAGCGTTTAGAATGCTCATGTTCAATATCTGGATTATTGTGAGAACATTCGCAGTTACCAAACGTTTGCGCACGCGTGCGTTTGCAGGACTAAATTCTATCAAGAAATGAGGAAAACTGTGGCAACAAGAAAGTATAAGCCATGATCGCCTCGGATTCTTTTGTTCTCCGAGGGAATGTAAACCTCGTATTTCCCTCATTGCTCATGCAAGAGAGAAATTTTTCCTTTGTCTTCTAATTTTCCCATGCATGTCGCGATGAGGGAAAATTATAAGACAAAGAAATCCTTTGTCGTCTTCTAAATTTCCCGCTTGCATATATTTTCCCTCATCAACATGCACGGGAAAATTAGATGCAGCTTCTCTGATCAACCGTGTAAATTTCCTGTCCGTAAGATTCTCAAAGTTTCCCTCGGCGATCATAATATTACAAACTAATAACAAGACTTTTCGGGAAATTAGCGATTATATTTCCCCTTTGCCTCGGGAAGATTTGTAAAAGTCCTGTTTCATAAACCTTCCCTCGGTTGCGGGAAATTTAATCGCTAATTTCCCGCCACACCTCAGTTGTAATTTTGCATTTAAAAAACCCCGTCGGCCTTTACTTAACGTAATAGTGTTGACCGCCCTTTGTAATGTACGATCATGGTGACTGCACGCATTTGGCCACAGCATTCCTTGTGGTCCAATGGGACATTTTCACTCACGTGATCGGTGGCCCCGTTGGGGTGGTGAAACAATACGAAATGTTTGAATAAGAATAGAGTTAAATTCTCATGGGATAAAGATTGTGCACCAATATGGCCGCCGTGACGTCAGATGAAAACCAAGAATAGTTGAGCATCTAACCGATGATGAGGGGAATATGATGCATGGGTTCAATCACCGACTAGGGCTCGGAAAGTTTTTCTGAGTAAAGTTTTTCTGAGGGGAGCACGGGTGGCGTGCGCTGTTAGGGCGCTGCCTCTCACCAACAGTTAAGCCCGGTCGGACGGGGTTAGTACTTGGATGGGTGACCGTTTGGGAATAACCCCGTACTCCGCCAGCTTGGGACTTGTGTGAGTAGAGTTTAGTTGGTCTTTCCTGTGCTCCGAGGGTTTTTCGCCGGGTTCTCCGGTTTTCCTCCCTCCGTAAAAAATCAACACCTAGGTCTTAGTTGTCTACACATAGGAGTTTGGTGTCAATTGGGACGAAAGTTCTGTTCCTCTCTCCTGCCACACATCAAGTGGCAAATTTAATAAAAATTCAAAAAACTTGAAAGCGTACACATTCAAACCATGGTCCATACACAAGCTACCAAACTCGTCTCACTGCTTATACTGTAGTACAATTCATTACCTGAAAACTGATCTCCTTCAAATTACTAACCTGTAAGTTATAGTCTTGTAAAATTTTCACAAGAGAATCCCGTAGTCCTGGAATCTCCATGTCAGAAGGGATTTTCTAAAATTATTTATACACATAAATATTCAGAATATACCTTTGTAGATCTACTGCTTTAATTAACCGTTTAACAGGCAATCACATTTCTGTCCATGCATGCTTATATATTTTACTCTGGCTAACGCCAGACGATTTTACTTGCATGTCAACTGGGTACCTCTCGCAGAAACTTGCCTGTTAAAGGGTTAATACTAAAATGATTATGAGCTTGTTGAAAACTATGCTTAAGTTAGGTTGGTACTATACAACTATGTATGTGGGCTTGGGTTATTCGTATAAGCACACAAAACAATTTGATTAGTGTACTTGACAACAATGAAATTGAGAATATTTTTTACCTTGATCAGTTTTATGGGGTCAACATGCGTTCCAATGTTGTGCAACAATCCAGTAATAAATGCTAAAATTAAACACCGATATTATAGAATCTCCCACAAGTTAAAAATTAAATTAACATTATAAAGAGCCATATTCGTAATACCAGTACGAGTTTAACAGCCATGCACATTTAAAGGGAGGGTGCCTTTACTTCAAGTAATCTTTGAAAGATCCCAGTGTATAAAGTCCAAATCACATGATTTAAATTTGTTGATCCAACAAACCGAAATCATTTCATACGATCTAACTAATAATCATAACAACAACAACAACAACAACAACAACAACAACAACAACAACAACAACAACAACAACAACAACAACAACAACAACAACAACAACAACAACAACAACAACAACAACAACAACAACAACAACAACAACAACAACAACAACAACAACAACAACAACAACAACAACAACAACAACAACAACAACAACAACAACAACAACAACAACAACAACAACAACAACAACAACAACAACAACAACAACAACAACAACAACAACAACAACAACAACAACAACAACAACAACAACAACAACAACAACAACAACAACAACAACAACAACAACAACAACAACAACAACAACAACAACAACAACAACAACAACAACAACAACAACAACAACAACAACAACAACAACAACAACAACAACAACAACAACAACAACAACAACAACAACAACAACAACAACAACAACAACAACAACAACAACAACAACAACAACAACAACAACAACAACAACAACAACAACAACAACAACAACAACAACAACAACAACAACAACAACAACAACAACAACAACAACAACAACAACAACAACAACAACAACAACAACAACAACAACAACAACAACAACAACAACAACAACAACAACAACAACAACAACAACAACAACAACAACAACAACAACAACAACAACAACAACAACAACAACAACAACAACAACAACAACAACAACAACAACAACAACAACAACAACAACAACAACAACAACAACAACAACAACAACAACAACAACAACAACAACAACAACAACAACAACAACAACAACAACAACAACAACAACAACAACAACAACAACAACAACAACAACAACAACAACAACAACAACAACAACAACAACAACAACAACAACAACAACAACAACAACAACAACAACAACAACAACAACAACAACAACAACAACAACAACAACAACAACAACAACAACAACAACAACAACAACAACAACAACAACAACAACAACAACAACAACAACAACAACAACAACAACAACAACAACAACAACAACAACAACAACAACAACAACAACAACAACAACAACAACAACAACAACAACAACAACAACAACAACAACAACAACAACAACAACAACAACAACAACAACAACAACAACAACAACAACAACAACAACAACAACAACAACAACAACAACAACAACAACAACAACAACAACAACAACAACAACAACAACAACAACAACAACAACAACAACAACAACAACAACAACAACAACAACAACAACAACAACAACAACAACAACAACAACAACAACAACAACAACAACAACAACAACAACAACAACAACAACAACAACAACAACAACAACAACAACAACAACAACAACAACAACAACAACAACAACAACAACAACAACAACAACAACAACAACAACAACAACAACAACAACAACAACAACAACAACAACAACAACAACAACAACAACAACAACAACAACAACAACAACAACAACAACAACAACAACAACAACAACAACAACAACAACAACAACAACAACAACAACAACAACAACAACAACAACAACAACAACAACAACAACAACAACAACAACAACAACAACAACAACAACAACAACAACAACAACAACAACAACAACAACAACAACAACAACAACAACAACAACAACAACAACAACAACAACAACAACAACAACAACAACAACAACAACAACAACAACAACAACAACAACAACAACAACAACAACAACAACAACAACAACAACAACAACAACAACAACAACAACAACAACAACAACAACAACAACAACAACAACAACAACAACAACAACAACAACAACAACAACAACAACAACAACAACAACAACAACAACAACAACAACAACAACAACAACAACAACAACAACAACAACAACAACAACAACAACAACAACAACAACAACAACAACAACAACAACAACAACAACAACAACAACAACAACAACAACAACAACAACAACAACAACAACAACAACAACAACAACAACAACAACAACAACAACAACAACAACAACAACAACAACAACAACAACAACAACAACAACAACAACAACAACAACAACAACAACAACAACAACAACAACAACAACAACAACAACAACAACAACAACAACAACAACAACAACAACAACAACAACAACAACAACAACAACAACAACAACAACAACAACAACAACAACAACAACAACAACAACAACAACAACAACAACAACAACAACAACAACAACAACAACAACAACAACAACAACAACAACAACAACAACAACAACAACAACAACAACAACAACAACAACAACAACAACAACAACAACAACAACAACAACAACAACAACAACAACAACAACAACAACAACAACAACAACAACAACAACAACAACAACAACAACAACAACAACAACAACAACAACAACAACAACAACAACAACAACAACAACAACAACAACAACAACAACAACAACAACAACAACAACAACAACAACAACAACAACAACAACAACAACAACAACAACAACAACAACAACAACAACAACAACAACAACAACAACAACAACAACAACAACAACAACAACAACAACAACAACAACAACAACAACAACAACAACAACAACAACAACAACAACAACAACAACAACAACAACAACAACAACAACAACAACAACAACAACAACAACAACAACAACAACAACAACAACAACAACAACAACAACAACAACAACAACAACAACAACAACAACAACAACAACAACAACAACAACAACAACAACAACAACAACAACAACAACAACAACAACAACAACAACAACAACAACAACAACAACAACAACAACAACAACAACAACAACAACAACAACAACAACAACAACAACAACAACAACAACAACAACAACAACAACAACAACAACAACAACAACAACAACAACAACAACAACAACAACAACAACAACAACAACAACAACAACAACAACAACAACAACAACAACAACAACAACAACAACAACAACAACAACAACAACAACAACAACAACAACAACAACAACAACAACAACAACAACAACAACAACAACAACAACAACAACAACAACAACAACAACAACAACAACAACAACAACAACAACAACAACAACAACAACAACAACAACAACAACAACAACAACAACAACAACAACAACAACAACAACAACAACAACAACAACAACAACAACAACAACAACAACAACAACAACAACAACAACAACAACAACAACAACAACAACAACAACAACAACAACAACAACAACAACAACAACAACAACAACAACAACAACAACAACAACAACAACAACAACAACAACAACAACAACAACAACAACAACAACAACAACAACAACAACAACAACAACAACAACAACAACAACAACAACAACAACAACAACAACAACAACAACAACAACAACAACAACAACAACAACAACAACAACAACAACAACAACAACAACAACAACAACAACAACAACAACAACAACAACAACAACAACAACAACAACAACAACAACAACAACAACAACAACAACAACAACAACAACAACAACAACAACAACAACAACAACAACAACAACAACAACAACAACAACAACAACAACAACAACAACAACAACAACAACAACAACAACAACAACAACAACAACAACAACAACAACAACAACAACAACAACAACAACAACAACAACAACAACAACAACAACAACAACAACAACAACAACAACAACAACAACAACAACAACAACAACAACAACAACAACAACAACAACAACAACAACAACAACAACAACAACAACAACAACAACAACAACAACAACAACAACAACAACAACAACAACAACAACAACAACAACAACAACAACAACAACAACAACAACAACAACAACAACAACAACAACAACAACAACAACAACAACAACAACAACAACAACAACAACAACAACAACAACAACAACAACAACAACAACAACAACAACAACAACAACAACAACAACAACAACAACAACAACAACAACAACAACAACAACAACAACAACAACAACAACAACAACAACAACAACAACAACAACAACAACAACAACAACAACAACAACAACAACAACAACAACAACAACAACAACAACAACAACAACAACAACAACAACAACAACAACAACAACAACAACAACAACAACAACAACAACAACAACAACAACAACAACAACAACAACAACAACAACAACAACAACAACAACAACAACAACAACAACAACAACAACAACAACAACAACAACAACAACAACAACAACAACAACAACAACAACAACAACAACAACAACAACAACAACAACAACAACAACAACAACAACAACAACAACAACAACAACAACAACAACAACAACAACAACAACAACAACAACAACAACAACAACAACAACAACAACAACAACAACAACAACAACAACAACAACAACAACAACAACAACAACAACAACAACAACAACAACAACAACAACAACAACAACAACAACAACAACAACAACAACAACAACAACAACAACAACAACAACAACAACAACAACAACAACAACAACAACAACAACAACAACAACAACAACAACAACAACAACAACAACAACAACAACAACAACAACAACAACAACAACAACAACAACAACAACAACAACAACAACAACAACAACAACAACAACAACAACAACAACAACAACAACAACAACAACAACAACAACAACAACAACAACAACAACAACAACAACAACAACAACAACAACAACAACAACAACAACAACAACAACAACAACAACAACAACAACAACAACAACAACAACAACAACAACAACAACAACAACAACAACAACAACAACAACAACAACAACAACAACAACAACAACAACAACAACAACAACAACAACAACAACAACAACAACAACAACAACAACAACAACAACAACAACAACAACAACATAACAACAACAATTGATGGTAATGATAACGATGATGATGATGATGACGATGATGATGATGATGATGATGATGATGATGATGATGATAAAGATAACGACGACGATCGACGATAGACAATCGATGACGACGATGACGACGACGATGATGATGAAGATGATGATGATGATGATGATGATGATGATGATGATGATGATGATGATGATGATGATGATGATGATGATGATGATGATGATGATGATCCTTCTCCTAATATGACTCGTTTTTTTACAACTCGATAAAAACACGGTTAAGTTATAGCTTACCTGGTTTATCTAATGAATATGTTATCAGGTCTTCCCACAATTCTTCGTCGTCCTTCTCCTTGGCGAACACAATGGCCTAAAATTGCAAAATTTCTTCTTATATAAACAAAGCGCGTAATATGCAGCTGTAACACTGGTTTTTCAACAAAACTCAAGTAATTTTGTCGAAGCCAATTAATCGTGCAATATCGCGGGATTTAGACTAAAAAATAACGTATAGAAACACCACAAAGGTATTGATTTGAAACCGGCCTAAACAGTTATCCTATAACAACGATCTATGTGCACTAAAAGAAATATCCGTATTTAAAGTGCTTATAAATTGAAATTTTCGCTAATTTCTCTATTTTATAACATAAAAATATAGATATTGCTACATATGCTCACTTTGTTTTTACGTGTTTAGAAAGTGCTTTACTTTTATATTTAAACTTGACAAACCGTAGCATTTCTTAAGTCGAAATATCAGCGAGGACTGAGACGAGTAACAATACCTGTGACGTCAAAAGGTGGATCAAAACTAAACAAATTTACCATAATGATCCACCGTGTGACGTCAAATAGTTGTTGTGGCCGTATTATTCTGTTGACGTTTCACGACCCTAGCTATCAACTTTGAACTGAAATATAAAGTGTTTTCCAAAGACGTAAATATTAAATGAACATATGTAAGAATATCAGAATTTTCTATATTTTTACATCAAATAATATAAAAAGAAAAAAATTCATTTCATAAGCACTTTAATTTCGTACAATAGTGAACAATCATATACCTTTTCAACATTAGCTTCCTTTTCAATAATAAGATGCAGAGCTTCTTTGTTGTTTCCCATGCGGCCTGAAATAAATAAAGCAATAAAGTTTCAGGGCAGAGTCAATTAAAATAGTCATGTATAGAACGTGCTAGTAATTCACTGCAGAAAATGTTTCTACTGCACATGAGTTTGAGTTTAGATAAAAACTGGACTTCAACAAAGCGTAACATGTCGCGTCGTTTTTATTGCACAAATTAAATAGTTTTCTACTTCCACATGGATGAAAACTCACAAGACAAAAGAAAAACGTCTAGCGAGCGACATTTTACACCAAGTAAAAATCTAGCTGTAGAAAACAACTAAACTTTGCACAAAAAATATAACTATTATTTGAATGAATTATAGGGCGTGAAATTTAACTGTGCAAAGTGCCTTGGTTGATATTTTAGGTGTGTTTCGAAAAATTTCTTTTTCGTTGCGAGTTCAACTTACCTAGTAAAAATACCATTTCTTCAACCAAGTCTCTCTGCTTGCACTCATTCAATGCCTGTTAGTTAAACAATAATCATTGAAATTCTGTCCAAATCATGAATAAGTCATGTTGAAAACATGCAGTTATAATCGTGGCGTGTCCCAGAGTTTTAATCTTAAGTCTTAACGATATCAGTAATCTAAAATCCTGGCGAAAACCCTGCATTTTATGTCTTTAAAAGCCGCCACTTTGTGTTGTTTAAGACAACTGGAATTTCATGTAGTACAGCGGAAGTTTGTTTTCGATTTCGACACATCGTCATCATGTGTTGTGACGTAAAATGGAAGCGAAAATGGCGCTATACAAGTCACCCTGCAGACTCATAAAAACGGTAACTGACCAATTACAGCGTGCGTAACATGCAACTTATTTTATAATACATCAAAAATCGATGCCACATAATACATTAAAAAACAGAAACAATAGTAACTTGTAACTTACTTTTTGAAGAGGATAGTAATTGCTTTTCTTAAGAAACGGAAGCAATTTTGGCCGATCAAATTCGGCATAAAGCGCAACCTAAAGACAAGAAAAAAGTCGCCAAAATCAAAATATTATAGCCATTGTGTAAACAGTTGTTCTCACTCCAGTCCCTGACGTGATTGCACGCGCTCCAAAGTTAGTGAGTGTGCTCCCTGTGAATACTTGTGTAATACTCAACAACTTTATACCCGAACCTTATCCACTAGCGAGTTTACTGCATTTCGTACATAAACGTTGTTGCTTAGATATAGTACAGTATATACGATAGTACAGTATATACGATTACTAGAAAAAGCTCATCGAGCAAAAAAAAAACAAAAAAAAACGCCGGCGATTTAGTGAAATCCATGGATATGAAGCTGTATCGTAACTATAATATACTGCATCAGGAGCCGTGTCAATTTCCGGACATACAGTGTATATAGCGTCCTGCATAAAAACGCAATAAAAAAGTCAAATTTTAAAATTAGAGCAACCGCAACTCAAGCCTTATAAGTCAGTTGCACGATGTTACGCGCGCATCATTTTGGCGGGCCATGTATGACTAAAACTAAACACAATTCATCTGTTTTTAAAAATATTAACTCCAAAATCTAAAAAAATAAGTTTTCAAGTTCATTTCCTCAAAAACTGCGGAATTTCCTTTATTTACGTCACGTTTTTTATGCATGTGGCCCGCCACAATAATGCACGTCGCCCGCCAAAACGATGCGTGCGCACGATCATGCAACTCGTCTATAGCTAACTGGAAAATATTGATGATATTAAGTCAGCCCTCGTAGGCTCCGGACGAAACGTCAGTATTTTGTTGCAAAAATATCCGCAGTTCACCATCATTTCATTTTTGGATATTAATGCCTACAGCCCTACACTCTACTTCTGGACACTCAATAACACCCACGGGCGTTTAATGTCGAAAGCAAGTTGACAGTACCTGAATCTCATGAAAATCCATTCCCAACTCTGGATCTTTTTGGAAAACGGCGTCCAAGTACTGCACAAAAACAATATAAACACAGAACTCTATTATTAACTGTATGTAATCAATGCACTTCACTATTTCAGAATGCAGTCCAATAGTGCATGATAAAATTAAGATTTGATTAATAATGACAACAACGACATGCATTTAATACAATACATGCGATGACATGCAACCACTACATGCTAAAACCATAGGCACAATCAAAATAATACAGTGTTCATACATGTAAAAACATTTTATGTCTGCTGCATTAATATTTAGGAATTGCTGTCAGAAAAATGCAATCGACGTCGTTTTATCTCGAAGGAAAGTTTACTCCTTAAACTTCGCCATTTTACATATTAAGTGAACAAAATTCGGAGTAATTAATCGTGTTTACCATGTGCAAAAGTTGAGGTCGTGGAGTCAACTGTCGTACGACATCTTCTACCTACATTAAAAAAAATAGAATAAAATAGAATAGAATAGAATAGAATAGTACAGAACAGCCCAGTACAGTACAGTACAGCACAGCGCAGCGCGGTGCAGTACATAATAAAATAAAACAAAACAAAACAAAACAAAACAAAACAAAACAAAACAAAACAAAACAAAACAAAACAAAACAAAACAAAACAAAACAAAACAAAACAAAACAAAACAAAACAAAACAAAACAAAACAAAACAAAACAAAACAAAACAAAACAAAACAAAACAAAACAAAACAAAACAAAACAAAACAAAACAAAACAAAACAAAACAAAACAAAACAAAACAAAACAAAACAAAACAAAACAAAAAACAAAATTATTACAGTAAAAACAAAAAGAACCAAATATACCGTATACACGAAAATATATAAATAATCTAAAGTACAAGAACATAAAAAGCTTGACTAAATATACGCAAAAAATTATTGTAATATTTTGGCACCCACCGGAACTTTCTCGACGTTGTTGATCAGCATTGCAACCGCCCTCTATATATAAGAACATCAAATGACAGACAGACTAAAATCATAACTTAGACTCAAGAAAAATGAAAATAAGAGCAGATAATTACCACAATAAACGATATATACTGTACCTCTGTGTTAAAGTCCATTAACATTACAATTTTATCTTGAATAGAATCAAGCAAGTTGTGCTTATGAATCAACTCAAATACTCCGTCATATTTCAGTCTGTAAACCAAAAACATAAATTTTAATTTATGTTATTTTAATTTTACATAAATTAAAATTTATGTTTTTGAAAAACATTCGAGTTGCTACGGAAAGATAAAAAAGATAATATACGCACGGGTACTACGTTGCACTTTGCTCTATATCCAAAACAACGTTACTCTTTTTATAAAAGAACAAGACCGGCTATACCATGAAAGCATCTTATATAGCTCTGCAGTTATATAGAACATATATAATATTATACTTACTCCAGATAAATTGCTAAACTCTTATCATAGCTTCCTTGTGAAGTGTACCTGTAAACACAAAAAGGCTTTCTCAATATTATCCTCAGAGTTTCCTCCACGTAACGCAAAAATAAAATTTAATGAACATCCCACAGTGCAACCAGGAAACCAAAACCGAAATCCCTCTCAGATGAACAATTCTTCAATTTTTTTTATATATATTATTTTTTTACAAAATATATACTTATATAGTTACTGTAAGTGATAAACAAACTTCTCAAATCATTAATAATTCATGAGGAAAATTCAAAAGAAAGAAATATTCAATCAGTATTTAGAAATCGGAAGAAAATTACGGTCAAATTTAACAAACTTTTAGGTAAATTTTCTCTTAAAATATAGATTCGTTTGAAAAGCTATATCCAACGCTCGTCAGTGTTCATCCTTCAATGTCTAAATACAGTCAAGAGCACGGGTGGCGTGTGCTGTTAGCGCGCTGCCTCTCACCAAAAAGTTAAGCCCGGTTAGACGGGGTTAGCACTTGGATGTGTGACCGCTTGGGAATGACCCCGTTGCCGGGCCTGGAACTCATATGAGTAGAGTTGTAGTTGATCTCTCCTGTGCTTCGAGGGTTTTTCGCCGGGTTCTCCGGTTTTCATCCCTCTGTAAAATCAACCCAAACACTTTAATTGTGATCCATGGTCTGAACTGTGTCGTATGGCGGCTGCCTGGAGCGCCTTTGATATGCCTCGACACGGCCACGTTGATCTGCGTCCTTCGCAATTCAGCCGCTGGCTGCAAGTAAGGATGATTATAGCCCACAGTCCTTTATCCTTTTTATCTTTTAACTCGGCTTCGCCTTGTAGTTTCAACCTGCTTGGATGTATTTACAAATCGGGGGAAGAACACTAACTGATATTTACTGTGCTGAAACTGAAATTACCAAAACCACAACCCACTTACGTCATCGCCAGAAGCTATAAGCATTATGACCCTGTCAGGTTCGCAGAAGACTTAGCACAAGTCCCTTGGTTGAATAATTTGTTAATCGACGACGTGAATGAAAAATTAGATCATTTCAATTGTAACTTCCTTGGGATACTGGACAGGCACGCGCCCATAAAAACTATGAAGATTAGATATCGCCAATGCCCGTTCGTGGACGAAGAGATAAAAAACGAGATGAAGAGAAGAGACCAGATACATAAGATTGCCCGTCAAACCAATAACGCCCTTGACTGGGAAAGTTTCCATTTGTCCCGTGAGGAAGTAAAGAAAAAGTTACGAGATGCGGAGAAGGCGTATGTCCAAAACGAAATTTATAACAACCAAGAGCCAAATGCAATGTGGAAAGTCGTCAGGAACTGTGTCCCTCGTAAAGAGGTATCACAACACGTCTATTCCAGGGACATGAAGGAATTAGCTGATGAATTCAATGAATTCTTCACATCAGTTGGGGCTAAAGCGGCAGAAGAATCTAAGAGGCTAGCTGCTGAATACAATCTACCATTAATACAACCAAAAACACCTGTACTTATTCACGAGACGGATGAATTCCATTTTCATCCTGTGTCGTCCGCCGAAATACGTAAAATTGTGAATTCGTTTCCATCAAATAAGGCACCAGGAAGAGACAAGGTTTCGATGGCTGTAATTAAGGACGCTCTGCCTGTTATCCTCCCAGTTCTGACTGAGATAGTAAACAGTTCCTTACTAACTTCGGTGTTCCCATTAGTATGGAAAGAATCGGAAGTAATCCCTCTACTGAAGGAGGGAGACTTTGAAATAGCAAATGATAATCGTCCTGTGTCGTTGTTGCCTGCGGCCTCTAAGGTTTGCGAACGTGTAGCTCTCAACCAACTAACTGAATATATGTCTAGGAAAAAGCGCCTAACTGGGCATCAGAGCGGAAATAAGAAGCTACATTCAACAGAGACGCTAAATATATTCATGTCGGACATGATCCTGGACGCTATGGATAAGAAAGAAGTGACTGCCCTGGTCCTATTAGACTTATCAAAAGCTTTTGACAGCATTGAACATTCGCTACTATTTGGAAAACTTCGTTCGGTAGGCGTGTCTAAAGATGCAATCGATTGGTTTAAAAGTTACCTGTCAGATAGGAGCCAGTCAGTATGTATTGGTCATAAACTATCAGAAGCTGGTGTGGTCGCACATGGTGTGCCCCAAGGTTCTATCCTTGGTCCGACTTTATTTAGTATTTATATAAACGACCTTCCATGTATCCCTGATGTGTGCTCATTAGAGTCTTATGTCGATGACTCAAAGCTTTATTTGTCGTTTCCAGTCAAGAACGCGGAAGTCGCTGCGGTTCAGCTTACAGGTGACCTAAGGAGAATTGCTGCATGGTGCTGTTCAAATAGTCTGCTTGTGAACCCTGGAAAGACAAAGCTCCTTCTGCTGGGAACACAACAGATGCTTAAACGGGTGCCAGAGGACTTTCGTGTAACTGTTCTTGGGAAGGAAATATGGCCGACGCCTTTTGCCAGAGACTTAGGTGTCGAAATGGACGCATGTTTGAGTTATGATGAACATGTTATTCAGGTAGTTTCAAAATGTACAAAGACTCTCTGTCAAATCAACCGCATCAAGCACATCTTAGATAGCCATACCTTAAAAACCATTATAAATGCTTTGGTCTTCAGTAAATTATACTATTGCTCCTCTGTCTGGGCAAACACTTCCAAGAAAAACATCGCTAAACTCCAATGCGTTCAAAACTTCGCTGCGAGAATTGTTACCGGCACGAGGAAATATGATCATATAACGCCAGCTTTGCAGCAACTCAACTGGCTACCGGTTAGGTACATGCTGCGTTTTAGGGACGCAGGTATGACTTTTAAATGTTTGAAGGGTTTAGCTCCATCATACCTTACCAATAGATTTACTTTAAGATCACAAACACATAATCGTAATACTAGATACAAGGATGAGTTAGACGTTCCGCTCTATAGAACTGCTGTGGGCCAGCGTTCGTTTTTGTTCAGGGCAACTAAATTGTGGAATGAGCTACCGGACATCGTCAAGGACACGACTAGTATTAAAATTTTTAAAAGTACTGTAAAAAACATTCTCGTTGAAGAATGCTGGAGCACATAAGAATGTAATTTTTAATATTTTATATCTTAGCTTTTTAATAATTTTACATTTGTTCATATTTTATACTTAGACATTTTAGACTTATTTTAGACTTTACTTCTGTAATTAATTACTGAAAAGCCATATTTGGAGAAATTAATAAATATACAATACAATACAACTCGTGTTGGATATATTACTTCAAAAATTCATTAATAATACACGAGGAAAAAACAACAAACGAAATCAGTGCCATGTTAATGATTTATATATGTGATAAAAAATTACTGCCATGTTTCCATACCTTACCTTCAATAGAAAACTTTACTCAGAAATGAGTTTTTAGTTTTCGGCCTTGCATCAAAGCTAAAGTAAACTGTGGCCTAAACTTGGTAATAACTATACCTTGGTACACTTGCCTACAATACTTGACAATGGATGCTGTAAATCAGTGTTACGAAATATATTTTTAATTTGAGACTCAGAATAAAACCCATTGTATCAGATAGGATATGCAGTAACCTCTATTACAAACAACTCACAGTTCTCCTAAACATTGTAACAAGATTGGATCTTTTGGATTATCCAGAAGTCGATCCTAAAAAGCAAACCGAAAAACTATGTTAATAATTAACAACGTGGTAATCTAGAGCACCACACTTAATGTCTGGTCACGAGGGAAATATTTAGTTTTGTTTTCCTGAGAGTCTAAATGTTTCCCGAGACGAAGTCGAGGGAAACATCGAGACTCGAGGGAAAACAAAACTAAATATTTCCCAAGGGTTCAGACATTAAGTGCTTTGTTATATAGCTTGAGTTTCGCTGATAATTTTGACTTTTAAGGAAAAGTACACAAAAGACAAACTGAAAGACTTACCAAAACATTTCGCCTGGCTTCGTAATTTTCACTTCAACCAAACAAATATGAGTCTCAGAACAAAAGAACAGCAATACATTTCTCCAGTTAATCTCACACATGCTTTGAAGACCAATAAACATTCTTTTTTTCGTACCAAACAAACTTTTGTTTATAGGATACCGTGAAGAGTTCAAAGTTCTAGCGGGCAACAATTGAGATCATATTGCCCGAGCAGGCAATAAGTTCTCAATTGTTTCCCGCTCGGTATACATTGAAATTTAGCTAAAGTCATGTGACCACAAACCAACCAATGACAGTCATCGTTGTATCCAGCGAAACTCTAGCTATATAACAATAGCAGTTATAAATATCGCTACAAAGAGTTACGGAATAATTCTAAAAAAAAGTTATGGTGTCAATTTTTTGAAGTAAAATTAACTGCTCGAAATTAAAGGCGTATTATACAGGTGTATCGCTTATAAAATGCAAAACAAAATTACTGCATTCTGATTGGTTGAGAAGAGTGCAATGATATCACTTAAAATTACACTTCAGACTAGAGAGTGCAAATTAATCAGACACCAAGTTAACAACTGTGGCAGTTTGTTTGGTAATGGTCAGATTTAATTATTTCCCAACAACTTGTCGTACACTAATAATTGAGAAGAATAATTTAGAAGAACACAATAAATGCCATTAAATAAGTAACGTAAATAATTGAGAAATATTATATTTGCAAAAATCAGTAAACTATTTCGTATCTTTATTTTACTTTACAACTGTCCAAAATAACCTGCACATCTTATTAAAACGGATTCCCCACTGATGACGATGTATTGGTATCATACCTTTATTGCAACTATGATTGGTCTAACATTGTACAGCGCTGACGGCCATTCCTTTATAAGTTCTTGAAAACCCTGAAACAAGACATAGTAAAGTAATATTCGAAAAAAGTACTCCAAATAAGAGATTGTTATAACCCCACAAAAAACGTACTTTAGTGTCTCGCTGTAAAAAGTCATTTAATACTATTTCGTAGATAGTGCTGCTTAATTTGTTTGCATCGTTTGGATTTCTTGGAATATAAGGAGCGATTGCCTAAAAGTAAAAAAGAAATAAAGAAAGTGATTAATACAAGAAAAGAAAAGAATAAAATAATAGAAGAAAAAATAGTCAGAAAAGAAGAACGAGGAGGAAGGGAGGAAGGGAGGGAGGGAGGGAAGGGAGGGAGGGAGGGGAGGGGAGGGAGGGAGGGAGGGAGGGAGGGAGGGAGGGGAGGGAGGGGAGGGGAGGGAGGGAGGGGAGGGGGAGGGAGGGAGGGAGGGAGGGGAGGGAGGGGAGGGAGGGGAGGGAGGGGAGGGAGGGAGGGAGGGGAGGGAGGGGAGGGGAGGGAGGGAGGGAGGAGGGAGGGAGGGAGGGAGGGAGGGAGGGAGGGAGGGGAGGGAGGGGAGGGAGGGGAGGGAGGGGAGGGAGGGGAGGGAGGGAGGGAGGGAGGGAGGGAGGGAGGGAGGGGGAGGGAGGGAGGGAGGGAGGGAGGGAGGGGAGGGAGGGGAGGGAGGGGAGGGAGGGGAGGGAGGGGAGGGAGGGGAGGGAGGGGAGGGAGGGGAGGGAGGGAGGGGAGGGAGGGGAGGGAGGGGAGGGGAGGGGAGGGAGGGGAGGGAGGGGAGGGAGGGAGGGAGGGAGGGAGGGAGGGGAGGGGGAGGGAGGGGAGGGAGGGGAGGGAGGGGAGGGAGGGGAGGGAGGGGGGAGGGAGGGGAGGGAGGGAGGGAGGGGAGGGAGGGAGGGAGGAGGGACGGACGGACGGACGGACGGACGGACGGACGGACGGACGGACGGACGGACGGACGGACGGACGGAAGCTACATATAGCAAGAGAGCAAGCAATAATAGATTTCCTCTGCACTTTCCACTATTTGATTTCTATCAAAAAATAACAATACCGCATGTCACTGTCTACGCATATGCTTACTCACACGCAACTGATGATTCTTGGCAAATTTATAAATCTCATCTTCCCAAAGACTTTTGTCATCGCCCAAAACTTTAACACACATTCTAAACATGGTACAACAAATATGACAGTCGTAAAATCAAGTGTAAAAGATAAAAGTTTATAATATGTTTAAATTTTTACGTACCTTGCCGCCTCATCATACTTTCCTTCTGACATTAAATATCTTAGGTAATGACGTCCAATGTCCTGATAAAAATAGGACAGCAAATGAAATTTGTAAACCAAAAAATAAAACAAACTGTACGGATGCACCGATGCAGCCACGCTCGAAAAAGGTCCTCCCGAATATAAGCCCATATACAACATGTCTTTTAAAAGTATAAGCCCAACTAGGCTTATTATCGCAAATTTACGTTATATTTTAACAGTATTTAATATTCGATTTTAGTACACTGATGTATTCTCTAATTTCTGATTAGATAATTTGTACCACGTGACACCCTGTTATGTCATGGAAACGCTCAGCTATGCATTAATACTTGTGCACTAAATTTAATAACATATGGATAATAAAGCACGGTTGCGAATTTTTGAAATTGTGAAGCGATACCGAGGATCACAAAAGATTGAACAGCTTGAAATATTACAATTTCTTAAGGTAAACTAGTAGTTTAGATATTTTTATTGGAGACTGGTTCTTAAGCGAGGAAATTTAAGCAAAGATACCTTGTACTGTAAATGTCCAGCGAGATTGTCACTCATTTCGCAAGCGTAAATTTCATATCTAGTGTACTCAAATTAAATTTTAAAATGCTTAAGCACTCTTTGTTCGTGTTTTATCGGGATTTACATTCACTCGTTCACTATCAAGTAACCTTGGGAACGAGATTAGACACACGATTTAATTGTATTGGTAATTCTACAATGCACATATGTTGCTTAAATGAAAACCTAAGTATTCTCAACGCACTATATAGACCCTTTTATTAAATAAGTGCAGAGTACGTCATTTTCCGTACGTCATTTTCAGCCTTTTGAATTCTATTGAAAATATACAAAAGCTAAGACAATAAATGAGATTGAAAAGAATTCAAAAGAAAAAATGAAAAGAGATTGACGTCATAGGGTGAAAATTATGTATACTATACTTATTAAAAGCGTCCACACTATCGCTTTTCCGACTATCCCTGTTGAGCATTGTTTTCTTACATATTACGATTTCTTTCAGTGTCTTTCTCATTATCCTCCATTGAAATTGTATACTGGAGTACACCATATTCACTTAATGATTCCTATACCTGGTCAAACTACTGTATACATGTAGTTGACATATTTAGTCAGTGGAATTTGATAAAATGCTTCAAGGAGTAATACGATAAATCATTTAAATACTCACAAGATAGTTATTTCTTTTAAGATTTTTAAGATTTTCTTCAACAGTACGAAGAGCCTCCTGTCAAAAAGCCATTAAGTCACAATTACGTCAAGAAAGAACTTTACTAAGACAATACTTCATATTAGTCTGCGATCCAGCAGACTCTTACTTGGAATTGTTTGTGATCCACCAACCAATCTACATGGTCGTCAATTTCTCGAGGCTGTAAATAATAATAATATTAATACTAATAATAATAATAATAATAATAATAATAATAATAATAATATAATAATAATAATAATAATAACAATAATAATAATAATAACAATAATAATAATAATAATAATAATAATAATAACAATAATAATAATAATAATAATAATAATATAATAATAATAATAATAATATTAATAATAATAATAATAATATCATAGGAGCACTTGAAACAACACCAAACCAAGTTAAGGCGAGACTAGAGGTTATATGGATAGAGACAAGGGACAAAGAGTTACAGAAAACTGTTCTCTCACTCAACCTTCAAAACCAAACTAAAAAAATACTACCAATCTGCTTTACTTTCTACATTCAAAAACTAATTAATAATGCACGAGGAAAACACAAAGGAAATCAGTACCACGTCGTTTTATATCTGATAAAGAAACCTCCTGATTTACATAAACTTTAGCTTTGATTTTTTCGGCTTAGATCACGTTATTTTTCAAACTTACTACGCCAATGAACTTACCAAATGGGTCGTTTTTGAAGCTATTTGAAACATTCGCAGTACGTGTTTTATCAGATCTAAAACACTCGGCTACGCCTCGTGTTTTAAATCTGATAAAACACTGCTGCTCGTGTTTTAAATATTACTACAACTCCGAAGACCCGCGTACTTGGAAAATAATTTGTGTTAAGTGTAACTCTGTCCGTAGTCTTCGTGTTACTCCTACTTGTTGTTTTTAGTCTGGCCAATTTCATGTTGGACTCCTTTTTCATATTATTTGTTATATCATTTATTGTCGTAATAAGTCTATGCTGTTTTCATTTTATTGAAGTAATGTTTGTTAATGGCTCCGCAGCAATTGGCGATTGCTGTTGCGGTTATCCTAGCCTTGAAACTATACAAATTTATTGTAATTTAAATGTACATTATTTCTATATACTTATAAAACGACGTTATCAAGGCAAAGTTAAATAAAATAAAATAAAAACAAAATAAATCATTCACTCTGCGAGAATACTGAGACAAGTTCTTGAGATTTGAGGAGTCTTTTTGACACCGAATCACAGGAACATCTTACCGCTGTTAATCAGAGAGCTACTCAGCAGCAATAATAATAATAATAATAATAATAATAATAATAATAATAATAACAATAACAATAACAATAACAATAACAATAACAATAACAATAACAATAACAATAACAATAACAATAACAATAACAATAACAATAACAATAACAATAACAATAACAATAACAATAATAATAATAATAATAATAATAATAACAATAATAATAATAATAATAATAATAATAATAATATTATAATAATAGTTAAAATTGTCGCAATGGATGAACCAGGTTAATAATATTTTATTGTTATGAAATTTCTAAATCGTTTAGCTTCACAGAAACGGTAATTGTGCTCACGGTACTGACGCTGTATTCTTACTATTCAGTAAAGGAAATATGTGTAAATTAGATGCTTCTCCAGATCTTATTTCATTGGTAAATTCCAAACAGGAATTTTGCCTTAACACGGATCGCACTATTGCACGGTAGATTATACTTAAGAAAAAGGCCAAAAAGACTTTGCTTTTTTTTTTTCACTTCTTATGGTTAATAGTTTACGCATGCACTAATTTCAAGTTGTGTCAATTGAATTCTACACTAAATGTTACAACTTAAAAAACGTATTTTTTTACATTTCCAAGAAATTTCAAATCGCAGCATAAATTATAATAATACATTACAAACCTTGGCTAAGACAATATCCTTTGGACTAATAATAAAAAATAGACTTTCCTCGGGCAATGGTTCTAAAAATTTGAGTACACGTGAATTAGAGATCTAAGGATAATGTTGAGAAAATGGAGATGGATCAGGTTTATGTTCACAAAACAGACAATCTCGTTTTCAAAGCCACACAGAAATTGTTTACAATTCTGAACATTATCACCATCATTTTATTAGATTAAGTCCTTTACAGTGGTGCACAAAAACCTCTGTGCTGGGCGGGATATAATAGAGACCTTTTGTAAACACAACGGGAACGGCGTGATAACGTCCTTCGTACAAACGAAATTTACATCTAAAATAAAGACAATATAAGTCCCATGCAAGAGTAATCCCTGCACCGTCCTCGTTGTACATACAACGTCAACTGATGTATCTTCACGTACTCAGGATGACCTTAACACACTGAACAGTGAAAACAGTTGGGTGAACTTAACGTTGACCTATCTATAGGGGACAGCATATTTTAGAGGCTCTAAAGCTTTTTGAAGTTCGATTAAACATATATTAAACATGCCGTGTCAGTACATGATTTCTTTTAAATGTCGTAATTCAGATTGCTCGCTTCGTTCTATGCTTTCGTTGAAGTAACATGTAGAACGAGGACGATGCATGAATTCATTTTTGGATTTTACATTGTATGAATTGAGAACGCTGACACTGACGTTCCCGTTGTCTTTGCTAAAGCACCTTAATGTTATGATAGGGTGCGCCTTGAAATATAGAGAACCGTGGTCTCCCCAGCCATTGTGTTAAAAAAGCTCTGTTAATACATGCAATAGAATAATAACACAAACATTTTAATTTTCTTTCTTTCCCTTTAAGGGGTTGTTCATATGATCCGGTTACCGGGCTGGCCCGCTTAGTGGGGATCTCGCCTCGTAGTTATTTTCCTATAAAAATTTGCTTTGCGTTAATTCATATGAGAAAGCGGGCGCCAGCCCGCTTACCGAGATCTCGGCAGCGTGTGCCGAGATCATAAGTAGGCGGGATGAAATTTTCCCATATTAACACATCGTCCCGCTTACCGGGATGAAGTCATTAAGGACAAAAGTTAGTTCTTTTTTGTGGAATTAAAGATAGTTGAAGATTTTATTGTTTATTGGCATATAAATCACAATTGTATAGTAAAAGGATTGATTATGAAGCATACAAACATGTGCAATACGACAAAATTGCGATCTTTGATGGCTCATGTCTAGTCACGGATCATCAGACAAGCTAATTTTAGTCATGATTTCTCCTCGGTAGGCGGGATGAAAACTACCATATGAACACAAGAAAGACTTCGTTTTGCTTACCGGGCCATCCCGCTTACCGGGATCGTATGAACACCCCCTAAGTTCTCTTTAAAATAAGGAAATCTTACCAAGCTAAAGTAAGCTAGACGTCATCTTACGAAATAAAAATTTTATTTACCGGTTTTGGTCAATTCGTATTTTAAAAATATTTGCCTTCTGTATCACAATCAATCCTTGCAGGCCACTGGCCTCAAGCGATTTCTGAGAGATTGGGAAAATGTTTCTATATACCGATCTCCAAACCGCAAAAAAACCCATCTATTTACATGTATACATCAATAACTGAACTAGTACATTATTATTTGAAGGGTCTATACTTAACATCCACTTTTTCGAATAAAAATCCCCGATATTGTTAAACCCTCAGCCATAAACAACTAGTCAGAAGTTTGCTTTGTTCCGTGATATAAAAGAGAGACAGTAAGATGTCAAAATTTGAATGCTACAATATCATCGCCATGCCAAAAAAAAACTTAATGATGTAGAGCACAACTTTACAGTAAATAAGGGTTTTCTATTGAGAAAAATACCTGTAAATTGTTTTATGCGATATTATATGTTTTCAATGACTTTTTTAGCGTCAATTTACATGTATTAGGTATCTGCAATATAATTAAATGGATGGCGATTTGAAACATACAGTATTTACCTAGATGATAATGACTGCATGCGTAGTTTTCAAATCCACGGACAGAAAGTGCATCAGCCATAATTTCATCATGATCATCAAACCCTTCTCGATGTAAGATTCGAAGTTGTGGACGAACAGCTTTTCTCTGAATTACAAAATAAGATTTGACATCAATATCATATATGACAAACGTAATATCTTGTAACGCTAATGTACAATATATTGCACAGTATGTATGAAAAAAAGCATAATTCATTGAGTGATCTAAAGTCTTAAATAGATAAAATCGTAATACTACAAAAAATCAGTATCCAGTATTTGTACTCGGAAGCTTGCATTATACGATTTCTTTTAGTGCGCAACATCTTACAACTATTTTTAGTGTAGCGAGCGACCAGCAAGGTTTTTAAAATTTCAAAGTACAATGAACACCAAGGGACTCTAATTTTAAAATCAGGCGTCTTTTTCTACGTCTCGTTAGTTGGGGATGTGGCGGCGATTCGAACGTAACGGCTTGTCAAACCAAGTAGAAAGTGTTTGAGTTTTGGATTTGTTTCTTCGAACAAGAAATTATAAGTATAGCCTTCACATGTAATCTCTATTTTTTAATAATCTGTTGAAAGTGTAAAGTTAATATACAATAAAATACAGAGTGGCCAGTACTACACAAAACAGGAAGTTAGGAACTTTTTACAGGAAGTTAGGAACTTTTAACAGTTAGGAACATCGTTGAGCAAATATGAACATTGCAAATATCTTTGGAGATTTACAAGGAGCTCATTCAAATTTGGAAAGGAAGTCAATCAAAATTGCAAACCAATTTGGAACTCACAGAAGGAACACTTGACGTAGTTTACCTGTAAGCATGTAAAAGACGTGTATGCCAACATGCATGCCAACAAATGAAAAACAAAAATTGCATCGCGAGCAAGAATCACATACACCAAAATCACATCACTCATATCACTAGGATAATCACTACAATCATTGACAAGAATCCTATCGTATAGATGACCTGGATTTTCATGATATCAGCTTATATAAAATTTCGAAATTATAGTCTAATTGTCTGTAAGTTTTTTCTCCAGACAAATCCTACCAATTGTTTTACTTACATCGCCTTCAGTCTCCTCTCCCTCCGGTACATAGGATAAAATTATCTGCAAAGGAAAACAATTATTAGAAAAACATGTTTGCAGAAAAATGTTAAACATTTAAACTTCAACTCCCACTCTTAAAACAAAAAAAACAACAAAAAAAACAAGAAATATATGATAGCTAGGGTAACCCAGGTGCTAGGGTAACCCTACCTCCTTGTAGACAGGCTTTAATAGACACTTCCCAAATTTGCTTCAATAGGCGTGAACAATGGCTTGAAATAGAGGTTGAATATCAAGTGATAGTGAATGCATTGCAATTTCATTGCCAACCTTGAGGCTGTTCATGCCATTGTTTCATAGGCTTTGTAATGAAGTGTCTATTTCTAGGCTATAAATGATCTTATGTGTTCAGCGCAGATACATGTACACCTACGCGTACCTATTTTTATAACATGAGTCTAAGAAATCTAATGAGACGTCGTCATTTTAACAGAGTCTACATATATGCACTGTTAACTTATTACTCGGGCTACTACGGTAGGGCGAATCTAGGTTTCGGCTGTGTTTCTTTTTCTCCGTGCGAAACTGCACAAATTGCGTAATCCCTCGTCAGGCTTTGCAAACTGTGAAGTCTTGCATTTTTGCACATTTTACTTCCGCTACTATTCATGCTTCCGGTGAGTTGTTAGCCGTGTGACTGAGTGAGGCCTTGAGGCATGTTGTAAGTTCTTTGCTCCTTTTGCTTTTCAAGTTGGACAAAACGTTGAACAGTCTTGCCTTTTGATCAAGATGTTCTTGCACATTGTTGGTAGATTTTGAAATAGACTGACTGACTTTGTAGTTTAACAGTGAGATGTGGCTGACAACACAGCCCTCCACTGTCTTGATCGTAAATATGTTCACCAGGGTGAAGTATGCACCACATTTAGCCTTCGTTCTGGCTCCGATTTTCTGACTGCTGCTACAACACTTCAATAAGTACCTTTTAACCAGGCTTTTAACAAGCACCTCCGCGTGGCGTCTTTCTTATTGTAATATATTATCACTGCCTATCAATTTTTAGATTAGGTAAATCAGCCCTTGGTTAGAAATGCTTATGTATATATGTATATAAATCCCATACCAAATCCTTATCATACGGTCCAATACCACTAATAAAGTATTCCAGTGAAAACATGGCAACTTCAGTAAAAAGTAAAAAAAAAAATACACAGTTAAAAAATACATTGAGTAAGCTATTTAAGCCAAGGCAGGGCTTTCAAAACAGGCAAGGAAACGACCCGCGTGCCTAGCTGATAGAAATGTACTAGGCATCATCAGTATTAACCCTACAAAGCTGATATCCAGTGCATGTGTTTTACCTACTGTATATGTTTACACATCAAACGCGTAAATAATAACAAAACTTTTAAAAGTCATATCGTTTATTTGTGGACTCAGAAGTAAAACTTCTTTTCTGCAAATAATCTTAAATTATTAACCAAAAGTGAGCGGACTGCAAATCTATTTGTTTCTCCTCTACTTCGGCAATAGTCTTAAGAAAACGGTTTGATATTTCGCTGCATGCGTATAGTATATTGATACGAGTTGAACCATATTCTACTTTTTCCATGCCTTTACGCGCGGGCGAGAAGAAACACATCACTGCATGAAAATCAGTCGTAAATAACTGTCTGAACGTTTCCTTAGTTTTATCGGCTTTGAATGAAGAAAATATGTTACGAATTGTATAAATGTATTCTTAAACCTAGTAACAAAATAACAAATGTGTACAAAACTCGGGAAATAAATTGCTTATATATGTGCAATTGTTATATAGCTAGAGTTTCACTGGATGCAACGATGACGGTCATTGGTTCGTTTGTGGTCACATGACCTTAGCTAAATTTCAATGTCTACCGAGCGGGCAATAATTGAGAACTTATTGCCTGCTCGGTCAATAAGTTTTCAATTGTTGCCCGCTAGAACTTTGAACTCTTCACGGCATCCTATAAACAAAAGCTTGTTTGGTACGAAAAAAAGAATATTTATACGCCTTCAAAGCATGTGTGAAGATTAACTGGAGAAAGGTATTGCTGTTCTTTTGTTCTGAGACTCATATTTGTTTGGTTGGAGTGAAATTACGGAGCCAGGCGAAATGTTTTGGTAAGTCTTAGCGTTTGTCTTCCGTGTACTTTCCCTTGATAAACGTCGAAATTATTCAGCGAAACTCAAGCTACAGGGTGTATCAAAAAAAAGGCTACCCTTAGAAAATATAATTAACATTCTTTTCAAATAACCTATTGTATATTGACAGCCCTGTGGTCAGTTGAACCATTTTTAATCGAACTGATATGAATATAATTAACATTTTTATTTCAGTTATGCTCCTTCATACGTTTAGAAGTTATCGTAATTTCCCAGGTGTATACGTCATTTGTTTTTTACGCATCCGTGACTTCAGAGGTGTCCAGGGCTGTCAATATACAATAGGTTATTTGAAAAGA
>OZ035998.1:45257030-45419530 GCA_964035015.1 Corallium rubrum | reverse complement strand
TCTGAACAACTTGCAATGTAGTCACCGTTGAAATCAATACTAATTTCATTCACAGTTGTTGTGTGCTGCCAAGGAAATAAGAAACATAATAAACAGTTGATTAAATTCGTTGCAAAAAATACGTTGTAAATATTTAAATGTCGCAATTTATTAAAGGTGATTAAATAAATATATTTTGTGGTACGTTAGAAAGGTTGTCTTCGTTTGTATAATTTGAAATTTTTCGAATCCAAAAGATTGATTTAGTGTATTCATATTTAAACTAGAAATTGCTATAAGAGACACCTACAATAGTTTATCAGAAAATGCACTCAGGAAAAGGTAGCTTAGTGTGCAAATAAAATTATTGCACTTAATACTACCCTGCACAATACTTAATATATGAAATGTGATTTTTGAACAGGGGACAAATTTCCGAATGGGGGAACAAATTTTCTAGTGGTACCTGCATGGACATATTTTTGAGAAGAACAAATTTTCCGTGACACCGTCACCGGTGTCCCAGTAAATCTGCCCCTCCCCCACCCCCCACCCCCCCCCCCCCAAAAAAAAATGTCCCCCCAGGGACACATTTCCTAGGAAATATGTCCCCCCTCTTCGGAAATTTGTCCCCCCCTCAACGTGTAATGTGGACAAAACTTTTTAAAATTAAAAAATATATATTTCTGAAGGGTGCTACTAATTACTGCCCATATACATATATATTAGAGGCCTTAATAATAAAGAATAGATCGCACATTTACGGCACACCGCAAACTGCAGTTCGAAATCAGCAGTTAGCCGTTAGAAGTTAGGACAAGTTGTATGTTAAGACTGAAAGCTTCCGTTTGTGATTTGCCGTATATAAGTATATATATATATATATATATATATATATATAAAGCATGAAGTATAGTTACCTTAAAGTCTTCGCTACCAGAGGTTTCACCCTAAACGGGATCGTCAGGCGACTGGAAAATATCGGTTAGTGGGCTGCTTAATTTGGGCTGGCCCACTAACCGATATTTTCCAGTCGCCTGACGATCCCGTTTAGGGTGAAACCTCTGGTAGCGAAGACTTTAAGGTAACTATACTTCATGCTTTATATTTTGCTCTATCTATATGGTATTGAGCACTCTCTAACATTTCGTGAACCAAAATTATATATATATATATATATATATATATATATATATATATATATATATTTGTGAAATTCATTACTAATTCATGAGTTTTGCACCCAATCCAATTTCAGAAATTACGTCACATGTATACCCCTGCAAACCCCATACAAACTAAAACCAATGATGCTAATTAGTTACAACCACTAGTGGATGTATACTCTTCTGATACAACCACTAGTGCTAGTAACCAATTAGCAAATTAATATCTCAATATCCCAAAGGGATTTTTACTCAGGGATCACGCGATTGAGGAGGTTTTCGAACAAGGTTTCGTCAATTTCGAAGACTTTCGATCAAGATTTTTCGAGTTTTGTCGAAAAGTTTTATCCAATTATTTATGCAAGGTTAAACGAAACTTGAACATCTATTTAACTAATAAGTTGGAAACTTCAGCATGACCATGACCATGATCACTGACGAAATTGAAATTCTAATGCACTTCCGCGTGCTGGCTTTCGGACGTTCTTTGTAAATATGATTAGTTTTGTGACAGTTTTTGTAAATATATATTTAGCTGTTATAATTTATCATTTAGAAATATATATTTTTTTTACTTTTAAAACGTTTTGTCCACATTACTCGTATATCAATTATCCTGTAAGGAATCATTTTGAGGGGGGGGGGGGATTTCCGAAGGGGGGGGACATATTTCCTAATGTGTCCCTGTGGGGGACACATTTCCTAGGAAATCTGTCCCAGGGGGGACACATTTTTTGGGGGGGACTTTTTTTTTGGGGGGGGGGGGGGGGACATATTTCCTGTGACATCGGGATACACACCTCGTGTGAGACCCGTTCAGTACATGTACTGTACGTCATTATTTTATATGAAAAATCATCTCGTATCCATATGCAAAACGAGCTAGCTTGGAGATCTAACCTTGAGTTGTAGGTAGGATCTCATGCAGTAAAGTGGGATAAAAAATTTCATATAAACGCGCCATCCAACCCCATTAGTGTTGAACATTGTATGTCGCAAGATATAAGCAGTAAATTTAAGTATATTAGTAGTCGTAATATCAGTTTTATATAGTAATACGATACCACGTATGATCACGGAAAACACGACGAGCAAATGTCCAGCTCGCCATGCTTGTTTGTTATTGGCATAATGGCACATTGCGCTAATTTCGTCCCGGTGAAGTGGATAAGAACAACTATATAAACGGCAGAAATCCGGGCTCAAATGAACAAGCCCTTATGTCGGTATACAGAGAACAAAGCTTCATCCCTTGTTCTCAAAGCCACTTCAATAACTTGTGATCAGATACTCTGGTAAAAGATGCAGTCTAGGTTCTGAGACATTTATGTTTTTCGTCATCAAAACTTTGTGACTTCCTGATTTTAAATTTGCCCAAATTATTTATAAGAGCGTGTCTCTGCTAATATCAAATATAAAAGGCGGCAAAAAGGAAAATTGAAACTCGTTCTACTACTGACTGTCAGTAGTTTGCTTAAAACCTTACGCAGGCGTTTGTTTGGAAATAATACATTTATACAATTACTTTCCGCAAAATGGCGCAAAATAGTCTGCTTTCGTGGACTAAACAAACTTATAACTGTAGTTACTGTATAAATAAGAACGTTTCACAGGTCGACAATTCGCACCTAACAGCCCGCAAGTTCTCATGACAATGATTCGGGTGTGAACTGTTCTTGACTGGTTCAGTCATCTTAATTAATATAAACGCTTTGACCGCCGGGATCGTTAAACCCACATTTAACTTATTTCAGTCAGAGATATTGTGCATGCCATTAAATTAAGGTACTAAGCTTGTCTCCTTTAATTAACAACACTGAATTTATCTTGCTTTATATTGTGTTAAATTAGTTGCAGCTCTCTTTCGTACTTTACTTTCCCACGTGCAATATTAGATCGCAATATCAAAACACATTTTAGTGGCCTATACTGTGCAATGGAGCGCTTTTGCTCTATTTTCTTAGGTGAATACTGTATATAGAATGATAGATGATTTATAAAGAAACTATATACATGCATGTAGCTTTATATTTCTAGTAGAATGACTAAAACTACAGTAGCTTCCTTGATAAAAAAAAGACTATATGTCTATGAATTAAATACAATGAAGTTTAACTACCCCGGTCGACAAAACGTTTATAGTAAGAAACCAGTTATTAAAAACAGTATTTCAAACCCATGCAATATTTTCCATGAGAACTTCAATGAATAAATGAAATAAAACTGAGCGCAAATTGCCTTACTTATTCTTTGCAGCTGAAACTTAATTACATTCTCTATAATAAAGTATATTATCAATGCTGCAAAATATTGGGGCGAAAAAAATTATAATATATAGACGCGCCTAAAATAAGGAAACCTCTGGCAGCGAAGACTTTAAGGTTACTATACTTCATGCTTTATATTTTGCTCTATCTATATGGTATTGAGCACTCTCTAACATTTCGTGAACCAAAACTCACTTCACTTATATATATATATATATACAGTATATATATATATATATTGTCGCGCTGACTACGAAGTAATTTCATTTACATGTATTGTGTACATGTTGCTGCAATTGACATGATGGGTTGAGTGTTAGCTAAGAGAACTTGTAATGAGTATTATTAAATTAGGATTTTGATAAACATATCTTGTTGATTATCTAAAACCACGTCCATACTGGAGTAGAGGCTGCACGCAGGCTACGTCCATATACGTACCCGGATTTTTTTGAAAACGCAATTTCTTTTTTACGGATTAATCTTCTATCCACATGTAAAGATGAAACGGTCATCAAAAATGAAACTTTTCGAAGATGGTCTACAAAGTAGAACTTTTTGAAAACGCCATTTTCCTGTTCTCGAGGGTGGACGCGTATTTTTTTTACAAACGGAGAAAAAAGTTTTTCAAACGAGACCGGATACGTGTAGACAAGGCCTACATGTAAGTATATTTTTTCCACCTCAATGCTGTCATTCACTCTACACACACCAAAACAAATAATACAGACAGATAAATAATAAAGACCGGTCTCGAATTCGTCCGATACCGTGTAAACATAAGCCTTATTGTCATCGGGTCTGTCACACAATTTTCAGATGACGCTTTTTCGGCAAGAAATGACCATTTTGTGTTCTCAGTTGAAGAGCATGATACAGTATATAATTTTCTCAAACAATATTTCACACATTTAAAAGACAATCCATAATAATTTATTAAAAAAAAATCATTGAATTTGTAACAATTCTATTTAGAAAAATCAACCAAAAACCTACTTTTTATTAAGAATCTGAGTATTTGGGGACAAGAAGATTTTATAGAATAAAATAATATTTGATATGATGATACGCAAACATTTGGCTGTAGTATGTGGCACATAAAGATATTTGGCTGTAGTATCTGGCATATAAAGCAATTGAACATGACCAATTTCCCCCTAGTATGGTGTTCAAACAATTTTTCTATATTACTTAGAAACACTTTTTTACAAAAGGACCTCACAGAATTTAGTGTCCCACTAGTACAGACACGCATACCCCATGGTCAAACATACAGAAAATTTAAGATTTAACATATATGCCACCAATCCTCAAATGTCTAGCAACAGGATGAATGTATTCATAATACCTGTACTTTCAGTATACTGTACCATGTACGCATGTATAATGTTTACAAAAACAAAGATCAGCATCTTAGTTACGGACTATAAGAACACTGCACATGGTGGGATCTTCACAACAAGGGTGGCATGGTAGGGATCTTCACAACAAGGGTGGCAATGGTAGGTAGTAGGGTTATACTGCCCCCCATCCCTAATATTTCTAACAAAGGGGCTAAGCTCCCCCCCCCCCCCCCTCTGAATATCTCTGAATATGTCCATGGCCTTAAATTTTCTGCAGGGGGTCAAAATACACTGACCTTACTGCTGATTGCCAGGGACTGTGCCGCACACGTTGTTTGCGTTGTACAGTATCAACTCCTACTTGACACTGGACCAAGTATGAGTTCACACGGGGTCAAGTATGAGTTCACACAGGGTCAAGTATGAGTTCACACAGGGTCGAGTATGAGTTCACACAGGACCAAGTATGAGTTCAGTCAAGTCAAGGTTTTTTTAACGCTCAAATCAAGTTCTTTGTCCATTGCAAATTAAAGGCATGGTACTGTTTATTTTTGTATTAACCAATCACATTTCACTTATCCCACCATACTGAAATTGAACACTAGACAGGCAAGATAGTAAGTTGTGAAGTAATAATTATGAAACTTAGCAAACATAGAAGGAGATATATGTATAAGAGTGGCAAAGCTTGACTCATACTTGGCCTGTGTGAACTCATACTGTACTAAAAGTAGGAGTTGATATAATGTAAACAGCAATCAAAATTCGGTGTGTGGCATGCTCACCTGCAACCAGCAGTTAGCCCCTTCACTATAAAACATTATCTTCCACAACTGCTTCACAATCCTACAGTATTTCACCAGACTCACACATTTCAGGTTTGACGTCAAGAAATGTCAGAGTCCTTTCTTGCCTGTACAGTAATTACTCGATCATTGTAGAATTTTGTTTTAAGGAATATTTTTTGTTTAATAATATCAACAAAAAAAGAACATACTGAGGGAAACTCTTTGCTTCTGATGTTGTTTCCTTGGTGATCAAGCACATGAACTACACCAAAATGTGTACCAAGAGCCAAGAACTAAGAAATAAAATTAGACTAAGTATGTTTAAAATAATCTTATTTAGTACACTAATTAAAAATTGTTTTACAGTAAAAGGCAGCAAATCAGAACAAGATTTAAATTCAAGAAAAGAAAACATAAAATGTATAAATTACTGTACAGTTAACAAATATATAACTGTACCCTTGTACACATAACCGTAACCTTTAACAAATAACTGTACCCTTGTACCACTGTACAGTTAACAAACAACTGTAACCTTATACACTAAGGTACATTTGACACCATTTGAAAATGAATGAAGTTGAGTTAGCAGAAGTCAAATGTACTGTACCTTTAAACTTACATACATGTACACTGTATGCACAGGAGTGATACGTGTATGGTTTTATTTTTTTTTATAAAATAAGAAAAAAAACAAGGTAAAAGTTGGACAGACCTGTGACACCATTTTACACCATTCCATGCCATTTTACATCATTCATGATTTCCATACTTTTATAAATGCTTGGGGTGTGGCCAATCAGAACATGTGAAGAGGACACTATTGACTATTTTATACATACACTGGTACTGTACAGTTACCTGTATTAACATCCAAATGGGTATTGATATTCTCATAATGGAATATTTAAAGCATGTTAATTAACACAAGATAATGTTACTAACAGTATTGTTATACTCACAACATGGTAATATTTATAATAACAAGTACATGCATACCGTAGTTGACTGGGTAAGCAACCATCTTCAAGCAAGTACCCACCCCCGGTTTAAGTAAAAAAAGTAATTTTCAAAGTAATTTTCCAATGATCCTCAAACTGGACATACTGTGCAGTATAATTAACATTTCAAAACATTTCAGTTAATGATCATTTGGTGAAAAGCAATCATGCCACTGAAGTTAAGACAATACACTAGTGTCAAATGGTTTTATTTGTTTTCATACAGTACAGTATATTCAGAGTGTTGTCACATGTAAAATAATTTTTTTGCATAAGCCACATTTTGGTCATGTAAGCACCCACTGCTCATGTAAGCATCCACCCCCTTCTTTTGATGGAAATTAAAACAATGTTGGGGTGGGCACTTATGCAGTCAGCTACGGTATATGTGTACAGTAATTCTACTGTACCTTTGAATGAACAGCCATGCAGCTTGCAGCATCACTGGCAAAGATTCCTGATATAGCATTGCCAATTCTTTCATATTTTAGAAGTGGTTCCCTTTCTTCCTCACCCTCATCATCTTCTTCACTTTCATCCCCTTCCTGCAAAAACAAAATAATAAAAACCAATGTAAAAAACATTCAGTACAATATACATGTTGTAGTACAGTACTACATACATACATATTATATATATATATATATATATATATATATATATATATATACTGTATCCTGTAGTTGACTGGGTAAGCACCCTCCCCACAATGTTTTAATTTTCATCAAAGGAAGGGGGTGAGTGCTTACACGAGCTGTGGGTGCTTACATGAGCTATATGAAAACAAACAAAACCATTTTAATACTCTTAATATATGGAAACAAACAAAACTATATTACAAAATATGAATTTAAAAATATACATTTATATGGTATAAAAGTCTATAGATCATGTTCATCAATCAAAGTCTGAATCTGAGTCCGAGTCAAACAATATGTCCCCAAGTTCTCTGGGTAGGTCATCCTCATATAACATAGGAAAGTTGTCTGAAACGAGATCATCTTTGGTTCCTTTGCGAAGATGTGGTCAGTTGTACTGAGAGAATGTTTAAAAACAGCCCAGAAAATTACTTTTTCCTTAAACAGTGGGATGGGTGCTTGCTCAAAGATGGGCACTTACCCAGTCATGACTAAACAGGATCATCAGGCAATATATATATATATATATATATATATATATATATATATATATATATATAATATATATTGTGTGTGTAAAGTATATACATCAACTAAAAATTCTCAAAGTAACTAGAATTCAATTATCAAACAGCTGATTCTCATGGTTGATTTGGCATATACAGACAAACATAACTGGCCATTGGACTTTCTACAGTACATACCCTAGAGAGCACACAGTTGAACACCCCCATACAGAAATCACACTGCCCACACCACCCCCTCCAACCCCCCCCCCCCCCACCACCACCACCACACCCCCCCCCCCCACAAACAAAACCCCCCAACCCAATACACAGAGTTTTGTTCTCACTTTGATGGTGAATGCACAAATATTCTAGGTCAGCAGTTACTTGCCATCCTTCAGAGAACATAAGTCGATATTTAGGTAATGGTATGCTGTGTGCATATATATAAATTTAATCGAGTGGTTTTTCTTTTACTCTATTTAAATTAAGAAGCAATTGCAGAATACCTGTCTATTTTTCAACTTACATTTACAAGCACAAATGAACAGAATCTTTTTAAAACAGTTTAAACATGCAGTCTATTAAAACTATAAACTACTGCATAAAATTGAGATGAGATCAAACAAACATTAATGGCGTTTGAATATCGTCTTACAAACCTCCTCTAAACTACTTGTCTCGTTTTTCTCCTAAAAGAAAGAGGAAATTAAAAGAAACCTAAAATTAAAATAAACATATAACGCTGAAGAGTGAAAATCAAAAATGAAAAATCTACGGTATATACGTGTACTGATTTAATACTGTAGTCTGTATGTGAAAGTGAAAACGTTTAGTAGGGGAATCACAACAGGAGAATTTAATACAAAGTTTCAGAACAATCGTTTTAAAAAAAACTCAGTTTGTAGAGCTTGGCCTCTTTAAATTGCATGAGCACGTTAAGTTGATCCAGTTCAAAATATTCGCCAAAAATAAGTAAATAACCAATACTCAAAATACCTTAGACTGGTCCGCCATCTTGATTCTTAGCGATTGCCCCCATCAGTGCCCTGTGCCCTGATCTCGTTTATGCCTAAAGCAAATCACAACCCCCCTCCCCCCCCCCCCCCCCCCCCGGCAATCCTAAAGCCTAACCACAACCCTCTACTGGATCATTAGTTATTAATTTTAAAACACAAATCCCCAATTACCTACAGTGTATAATTATTTACTTACTATTGTCTATTGGTGTTTGAAGGCCATAGGAGACTTGTCAGTCTTGTCACAGCCCCGAAAATGTCGTCACAGAGACTACGTGAAATAAAATACAAAATTACAATTTGTAAACTGTTTCACTTAATTTATTGTAAAGCAAGTTTAATGGAGAGCAGTAAATTGCTAGCTAAAAAATAGACCCATGCATGTGTTCCACTAGCTTCCTTCGCAGACGTTTATAGCGTTGTGTTCCACTTGATCAAGAAGAATCCGCGCAGTTTTCAAATAATCCCATTTTTGTCTCGAGCTATATTTCGAGAAATATTTCAGTTCCAAGGTTTTCTTTGACTTTAGTGACGTGCCTATGGTTAACTTTCTTTACCCATCTGGCAGCAGCCCACGGCTCGACCTGAAAATAATTTTAGAGAATGGAGAGACGATCAAAGTCCTGGAATGACACCGAAAAGAGACATTGGGGCCTTTTATACATGGCAAAATAAGCCGCGCCTTAAATAATTAAGTCGCGAACAGTTCGTATAAATGGTCAATTCTTGAATAAGCCACGGCTTCTTTTGGAGTAGTTTCAATCCTGGGCTTATTTTAATCACGGGTTATTGATTACATGACTGTTTATACGAGCTGTTCACGACTTATTTAGGCCGCGGCTTATTTTGGACTAACTTCAATCCTGGACTTAATAATTGCGGCTTATTGATTACATGACTGTTTACACGAGCTCCCAATCTCGTTCCCAGACCCTTCTCACGCGGGCCGTGCCCGCGTGAGAAGGGTCTGAGAACGAGATTGACTTTGCCCAGTATAAAATAGTCCGTCCGAATCCCCAGCGCCGGCTACGCAGGCTAAGTGTAAAAGGCCATATTGTGCTTATTAAATTGCCTTTAGAAATTCTTTACAAGCAATTGCGCATTTAGATTTAGAGTGAATTTAGAGTTTAGAACGTATTTCTCAGTAGAACATGCTAAAATGTTCTAACGTGCATTTCACGAGACCGTGAGAATTGCATGCAGACATATGATCTTTCAGGTCGGTAAAAAATTATTTAAGATAATGTTTTAAGAGTGTTTGTTACAATCGATTCGTATAAAAATTGTTTGAGAAGAATTCAAGCTATCCGCTAAAATGCTAAATATATAGACAAACAAACATATAATTTGAAACTACATTGCAATGTGAGTGACCTGATTTTAATGTTGATACTTCTGCATGGCCATGCATCGTTAGCCCCAGTTTCCGATAGGCCGGCAACAGTGCAGCTGTCGCAACAATTTTTGCAACGATTCACAGCTATAGTCGGTTATATGGGTAACATTGTCCAAATTAATTTCGATATCTTGTTCACATATGCACCGAGTTTTGTACAAAAAACGCATTGTACATACATTTAGCTTTCATTTGATATTATAATAGTGTACGTATACGTACGAGGTACGCAGACTTATGATAGTAAATAGCGGACTAGTATACGTAATGTATACACTGCTGGCTGTTGATTCATTTCTTAGTTTTTCTTGCTAAACGTGTTTAGAGTCAGCGAGACAAACAACTGTATACCGCGCTCAAAAACACTGGAGACTCTTGTTTATGTGAATAATTACCAATTCTAATCGCGGCAGTCAAATGTCCTAAATTATTAACGATGAAAAAGAATCTCAGTAAATTAGGCAAAAAGTGTGTGAGAACTGAAAGAAATAACTTTTCGATTTATTAGATAGCACTTTGTATTTATGTTTCGTGTAATACACTATTATTTTATCTCTGTTGTCCCGAATGCCTCTAGGCCTGTTGACTTACGATTTTTCTGCAAGATACAACATGTTATACATATATAGCAGTCGAAATTTCATTATTTAATTAATCCATTGCTATTCATTCACTCTCTCCTCCGCAGAGGCTTCTTGAGCTTTAGCTCTTCAATATTTAGGGGTTTGATATTGCACGCGTTTATAGACTACAGAGCACAGAGTAACGCGGTAAGAGTGCAATGGACAATAAAAAAAAACGCTGAAATTATTAAACCCCTATATACTAAAGATCTCGAAAAAGCTCAAGAAGTCTCTGCGTAGGAGGGAGATTCATTAAAAAAAAGGAAATACATATCAGATATTTTGAATATCCTGACCACCGGTCAATGTTAAATTATGCAAAGCCAGTCGCTTGATTTGCTGTCTCTCATTGTCTTTGTTACATACACGAGATGTTTAGCATTTGATGTTAAAGTGAAACACTTCAAAAAACTCTTTTTGATTAAATGCAATTTGGGTTTTTTAGTTTTATTACTAAATTTCGAAAAGTACCGATGTCATTGCATGTTAGGATTCATATAGTATATCTGTCGTTAAATCTAAAATAATAACCTCCTTTATTTCCTTTTGCAATTGTTCCTGTACAAATTTATTTAATGAATTTGCATCATCCCATTTTGAACGATGTTTAATTAATGATCTTATCACGTTACAATGAAGACCAAATGAACTCCATTGTTGTCATCTCTGCTCAACAAACACGACATAATGTTGTTGGTTCTTGCCTTTTTGGTTATACTATAAATATTTAAGCATATTTGCGTGTATGAATTGAGCTTATGGAAGATTTTCACATTTCTTTTTCATTGTTAGTTTATTAAAATAAAAAATAGATTTCTCTTACTATTATTAATTTGAAACAACGTTGATAAATTTATAACTGAAAACAGCTGTTGGCAGCTGTTGAAACACCTTTTGAATTCTGATTATTTAATTAATGTATTTTATATACTCGCATTAGATGATGTTTAGTTTCAGAAGATTCATTCATATATAGGTAAACTGAGTTTCTTGTGATTTAAAATTATTAATTCTAACAGTACATAAGTTGCTTAGAAAGTATGCTACAAGTTATTACAGAGTACGTTATCTGTGTCTGATTTAAATATTAAATGTAAGTATAAATACCTTTTTTGAAAACAGGAAGTCGAAACTGCTGGACAGTCTACATGCTAATTTTAAACGTGGCATGTGCTGTGCACACATTTTGCTTATGATCATGTATATGCCTATTTAGATTTTAGGACGAGGTATAATATTATATATTGACACCTCAATATTTTAATTGGTGATTTACATTTACTTTGCCTCGATCGAACGACTTCAGTATTTTGCTGCATAAAGGCGGTTTTCCACTAGGCGAAAAATGTCGCGCGAAGCGACATTTTCTTTTGTCTCGCAAGCTCTCGAGTGGAACTATAATTAGCCAAGACAAAAGAAAAATGTCGAGTCGGTCGACAAATGTCGCCTATATAGTGGAAAACAGCCTTAAAATGCTGGCTGTACATGAGAATATCATCTATTTATTCAGTTTAGTTTAATCAACCTTGACATGCGCAGTCGTTATGCAGCCGGTAAATTAAGTGTGAAAATGATATTCAGTACTATACCAACGCGTATCTATAGCACAGTTTTCTTTCATCCCACTCGCTAAAATTAACAGTCTTATCCGAAAGCTACATCACTAACTTTCGATGCCTACGTACTGATCACTATCACAAAAGATCTAATATTTTTGTTGGCAAATTGTTATTTCAATCATTATGCCTATATAGTTGCAGTTGAGCCGAACTGATGTAAGCTAGTGCATCGACAGTGGTAAGTTTTAATTAAGGTCCCACAAAGGTGAATATATCCCGTATTCAGAGTTCCACGCTTCTTGCGATCTCATACCGTATTCTTTATATATCTATTTTGTATGCGGCCATATTTCATGTTGTTTTGAGATATTCTATGCTGTTTAAGGGAGAAATGCACTTGTAAAGGAAACTTGTAAAAAGGTAAGATTATTTATATGACGCAAAATACAAAACCTCCAATTCAAGCCTGGTTCTCATATGTCGTCGATGGTCGCTGACCCATGATTTAGATGCATGTTAAGTAAAAGAATAAAAGCACTGCTTTTCAGCATTGTTCTTTATTACTTAACATGCTGCTGCACTTCCTAATAGTCCCGTTTTAACATGCATCTAAATCACAAATCGCCGACAATCGGCGACATATGAGAACCAGGCTTAAGTATAATTTTCAGTCTTTAATTTCTTTTTTTCTCTGCCGGAATTTCGGATACTTTTTTGGGTTTGCACTATATATACAAGCCATGCACGACCGCAGACTGCCATGTACAGTAGATATTATAACGTTCGATCATATTATACATTGTAGTTGTGTTGACATACATATACATTTGATTGCGAAGTTACTTTGAAATTTGTATTCAGTGGCAAGTTTCTGATATTTTTTCAGACTAATGTTTTACCTGCATGTATTCTGTTAATCATGTTATAGCACATATATACATCAGTATCTTATATACAGTATGTGCTTGTCTCTATAGCCCATCATTGGATTAGGTTTAAATACATCAGCAAATAGCTTGCGTTATTTAATATATCATACACGAGGAGGAATGTTTCATCAGGATATCCAAACACCGAGACGTTTGTTGAAAACCGAGGCGAAGCCGAGGTTTTTTAACAAACTTCGAGAATTATTAATGAGTTTGAGATATCTTCGGTATATATGCATGAAACAAATAACTAACTGTTATAGCAGAACATATATATATGTTATTTACCGGCTGGGAGGTCCGTATAGAGAAATATTTCCCGAGGTCTCAAAAACTGCCCGAGGCCGCAGGCCGAGGGTCGTTTTTGAGACCGAGGGAAATATTTCTCTATACGGACCGACCAAAACGGTAAATAACATATTTATTTTTTTATTAATCGTACGATTTATAATTTACATAATTATTAAGTAAATTAACATAATTAATTGCGTAATCGACGTGACATTCACGTGATATTCAAAAGTCCAAAGTTTATCGTTCGACAGTAAACAACTGCCGACATGCAGTCTGACAGGGAAGCTTGGAACGTCTTTTGTGATAAAAAAACAGTCAAAACTTGAAGATCCAGTGCTTTTAAAGTTTAGTTGATAAAGATTCTTCGCCTTCTTCGTCGCTTGCTCGTTTTTGGCTGTTCGTTTGAAAAATCGTTTTCAATACTCGGCTGACTGCATGGAAATTGAAAGGAGTGGGTCGTTCGAGTTTGAAGACGAAAATGCTTGTAGGAAGCCATTTGTAACTTTTTTCAAAGACATGACACGATACGAGGTTGGCATGTGGAAAATATTTGACTAAAGGGTAAAGACTTGTAGCGGTTTTGTTGTTGGACAACAGAAGAATGACAGTTTAGTATCAAAAGGTTTCAGCTTTTCTGTCCTCTCGTGGTATGTTTTTTTAATATATACTTCTATATAGTTTCATTTAGTGATTCAAAATACTGTGTTCACAAGTTTATGTATGTTTTGCCTATTGTTTTAAACTGTTTTCATACGTCGTTGAGCAATAATACTTTAAAACTTTATACATGTCGCTGGCTGAAATTTTGCTTTTTCACGGCATTCTCGCTTTCTTTTAAAATTCGCTGTTTTCACACGAAGTTGTCAAAGCGATTTGGATAATAAAACTCATTTGTATCCCCGTAGCTCTCTGTTGAATATATTTTTTTCTGTGGCAAGCGAAATAGTTATGAAAATCGATCAATTTTACGGCCTATAAAACACATTAAAAAATTATCTCGAGCGGTCCGTACGGGCTCATACGGACCGCTCGTTAACCAATCAGAAAGCAGGATTTGGTAGGATACGGACCGAAAAAAAATAATAATATATATTTCGTCCAAATATTGATTACGTGACGCTATACCGTTTCCACTGATTTCGTGAAAGCCCTCATATCTCACAACAATAACGCTCTTTTACTTTTGGTCATGCATCGTAGAAGAGGCAGTGGACCTGCCAGAATTGAACGAATCCAGCTACATTGTGTCCATAGTTACTGTACTCACCATGCATAACATTGTAAATCATTTAAACTACGAATTGAAACTTAATTGCATTGAAAAAAATTACATTTCTTGCTCATAATATATATGGACGGGCGGATGTATGAGACCATGTAAAGGAGAATATCATTGCTGCTAAACCTTAATTGTTAAAACAGGTGGGAAAATTGTCTGAGCATGCGCGAAAACCGTGATATAAACAAGCTTGCGGGGGACTGGGACGGCAATATGGCGGCTTTTAAGCTGTAAATAATCCGAAGAGTTTTTTGGTAATTCTACTTCTTTTTAGATATTTTATTAAAAACGAAATACTGAATAAGAAACATACTATGTTCTACCATACAATAAAAAAGAGAAAAACCCATAATAAATAGTTTTTGGTTATAATACACATAATATTAAAGCTCAGGGAAGTACGAGTTGGCAGTTGCTCATGTTTTATAAACTCAGTAATACAATTTATAACTAGCTTGTGTCTGGCCTTTTTGGTGGTTATGTCAAAGGTTCAGTAGAAAATGAAAAGAACAATTCACAGCAAAAATAAGGAGTTATTGTCACATCTTCATATCACTGCCAATTTAAATTACAACAGAGTCTATTACAGTACAACACATGAGTAACATTCCAACTTTTTTTAACATTAATAAGCAATAAGACTATATATAAACATTTAAACATAGGTACATGTAGCAGAATATATGTAAATTAAATAAACTTGAATCCTTTCAGTATCTTCACTCAACGTTGTTGGTCAACCTTTGCTTGAACACACTTAGCCTATTTAAATCTAGCAATTTCAAAATAAGCATGTATATAAATATATACAGCATATTAAACACTTCACTCTTTTAACTTTTTCTTTAGCCATAAATATAGCTAATATAGTATCTAAAAAGAGAAAAAGAACACAAAGATTTGCATGATAACAATGCAATATTATTTTTGGTAGTTATTCTGTTCAATATTCCAAATCCAAAATGGCGGCTTCAAGTGACTCAAATTCAAAGCGTGAAATTCAAGTGTTTACGATTTTTTGAAGCTCAGAAACTGGTACAATGTTAACAATTAGGATCAAAAGCATACTTTGAAAGACAAAAAAATTGGTGGCATAGGCGAAAATTCTAATTTATTGGCTTTCGTCGCTTTTTATAGCTGTCAAAATTGTGTACCGAAAATGAGCAAACTTTAGAGTTTGCGTAGGCTTTGGAAATGCAGTTGATTCTTAAACAGACTGGTTTTAGTCATACTGCAAGAACCTGTAAGCAGTTGTAAAGTTTCATTTAGACGATTAACAAACAATATACGGTAATTCAAGCACATTTCCTAAGCCGACTGTTATCGCAATTTCCTATGGACAGGCGAAAGGGCACAAGATTCAATTCGTTTTCGATTTTTCCGGACGTTGTCATTTATTTCAGTGGATGGAGCAAAGAACTATGGATAGTTTAAGAGAATAAAATTTGGGTGGCAAAGGGCTAAATTTTTAACTATGGCTCGTTCAAAAGCACTGATTTTAACTGTATTTAGGAGGATATTAAGCAACTAGGCGATAAATTTACACCGTCAAGTGGGCTTCAATATTAACAATTCACACAGTAGTTTTAAAGATAAACATATGATCTAGATACTTCAACTCACCTTTTAGTAGTATTTTTCTGTTTAAACAGTTTGTCGACACAAACAAAATGGACATCGAAACGAAAAACCCTGTTTGTTGCATATTCTCCTCGAATAATCCAAGGTTTCCATAACTCCGATCATAGGAATATATAGCTCACATGAAAGTCATCACAACCAGTTTTAAATCGCCGAGGTTTCTCTTCTTCAGCGTACCAAATATTTCAGTTAACAAAACATTCAAACCTGAACGAACCTCATTTCGAACAAAAATAAAGAAACAGAGCAAATGCGCCCGCGATTTTTGGTCAGTTAAGACAATTTTCCCACCTGTTAATTGTTAATAATCTTTCATCGGATTCTTCGCAAAATGAACAAGGAAGAACTGCATGCACTTGTCCTGCATTAGTGGATTTTATAAAAAAGGACAACGTTTTAACGTTTTAGAAAAGGTGTTTCTCTTCTGATAGTCTAGAACTGAAAGCTCATATGCATGCTCATGCTTATTTCAGTATTGATTTAGTACTAAACTCAGCCGCGATTAATACACATTTCTGCGGATATTTTGAATAGCTTAAAAAACGACCCCATTTGGTAAATTGGCGTCAAGTAATTTTGAAAAACAACGTTGTCTAAGCAATGAAAATAAAAGCTAAAGTTTAATATGTATAAATCAGGATTTTTTATCAGATATAAAACAAAAGACATGGTACTGCTTTGCCTTATGTTTCTTTATGAATTATTAATGAGTTTCGATATGACACAAAAAGTTAAAGTCTAGACTACACGGGGTTGAAGTTTTTTGTATAGGTAGTTATTTCTCATTAGTTATAGCTAGTTTAATTTGAGCCGTCCTGAAATTATAGTATAATTGGGACTGTCATCATGTCTGGTTGGTCTATTCACTTATGGATACATTTTCCTCCGGAAATTTGGATTTTTGGAAATTTTTCCTCCGGAAATTTATGGATCGCGTGAGACACATGTATATATACTATAAGGTGCGCTTTTTTAACTTGAATACTATACGGTGCGCTTTTTCTATAGCTCTATATACGTCAAAAAATTTCTCACAGCCGGCTGGCAAGTAACATATTTCCACGATTATTCGCGAACGTGATTTTATATATATATAGCAGGCAGATTATCCCGGGTTTATCAGTATATGAATTAAAGAAAGATCTCGCGTCTCGGTGGAGCGGCATAAATTTCATCCCTTGGTCCAAAGCGTGGGAATTTAGGAAACTGGAGAAAAAGAGCAAGAACTCACACTAATTCTGTCTTTTAGAAATTATAATTTCGCTTTTATTATGTAGTGGTTTGTTTCTAATATTCAAAGTTACAACCTTTGCAGCAAGTTTAGCAGTAAGCTTTATCTTGATCTACCGGGGATCAATGTTGCGTTTATATGGACAAACATTTTTGTCCCGCTTGTCCAGTATCCTGGCTCTCCTGGCTGCTAGTCAACCGAGATCCCCGTCAGCCCGCGCCGCAAGCGTATGGATCGTTTTCACTCAAGTGATCGGTGCCCCATTGGGATGGTGGCACAATAGGAAATGTTTGAATAAGAATAGAGCTAAATTCCCAGAGAATAAAGATGTACACCACACCATGCAATATGGTTGCCGCGACGTCACATGAAAAAACGATCTGTAACTAGCAATGGGTCGTGTTTAGGAAGGTTTTGGCTAAAATGGATCACTCACGGGACCCGTCCAGTCCTTTTGCGGAGTTTTCTAAACTATGTCGTCAAATATGTTTTTTCAAAAAGCTAGGGGTAAACTAGCCTGAGAAAACAGCCGCTTCTTCTCGCTCCCCCCCTCGCGAAAGGGCGCGAGCGAGTAAGAGGTGGCTGTTTCCTCAGGCTGGGGGTAAACCAATTTTCTGATTAAGGTTAAGGCTTTTGTTGTGGTTAGGATATCAAAAAGATTGTTAGGATATCAAAAATCTTGAGACTTACTGAAGCTTGACGACAAGAAAAGCCGCGAAAGAACTGGACAGGTCCTTTTGAGTCATCCCTTGTAACCTCGAGCATTTTTGAATATATCATAATTACCAACGATATTAATCAGGAATCAAGCAAAATATATCCAGTAACACAATAGTTATACGATTTAAAAATACATGACAAATATATATAACTTAAATTTAAAAAGCTTGGCCTGACAGTTGCTGTACTGGACGTAATAAAAATTCTAAAATCAAAATTATCACCTATAAAGCTAGTTGCTTTACATATTTTGTAGATCTTTGTGTAAGTTTTCGTTAAAAATTTACAGTTCAAATTACAGAGTACTTAAACTTACGTCAGCATATACAGTTGAAAGCTATATGTTGACGTCAGTGTTAATAAAATCTATAAATTCGTGAAAAGCTATTGGCCATTTCCCAAAAGAGTTGACGACTGATAAAGAGCATTGCGCGCTGGTGTTCTTGGTATAGTTTGGAGGGACCAAGTGTGAAATCTGTTCCTCTAAATGATCCCAAGTACCCTAGCGTTCCTAACCCCCAATAGGCGAGTTTCAGGGTGTTGCGCACGCATCGGTTTGCAAAGGAATTGGTGGGCTCTTGGCGGGCTCCCCACAAAGTAAGTAATGGCAAACAGACTTGCTGGCGAGCCAACAACAGCAGAATAACAGTGTTAAACATCCAGAAACTGTATCTATACTTTGTTTATCTTGAACAGTATGTTTACTTTGAGTGGAGCTTGCCGGTTTCTTTGAAAAATGATGCTCGCGCAACACCCTGAAACTCGCCTATTGCTTTCTGATGAACTGGACTGCGGGTGCCCCACGAAAAAATGGTCCAAGTACACACCATCAGGCGCCATTTTGTTGGGCCTGAGCCGCAAAATTGACCAATCACAGGCCAGCTTTTGGCTAGCCGTGTCTTATGAGATTAAAAAGGGTATGCGCACATGGGACCAAATTTAAAAAAAAAATGCTGAGAGTTGACAAACATTTTGAAAGCCAAAAACGATTGTCGGTAAGCAAAAAGTGCAACTAAACCAAACCTATTTACAGGTTTCTTTTTAAAGGATAATTCTGAATGATTTATGTTGTACTATTATTATGTTTCTTGACTTTCTTCGGTTTCGGGAAGATGTTTTAACTGTCCGTTTTGAGCTGGCTTCATTCGACAACACGGCAAAGAAAAAAGCTTGGATTTTTCGACGGAACTTATGTTTTACACCATAATTTACATGTATTTCAACGTCTTTGAACCTTTTACTTTAAAAAAGAATTAAATTTTTGTGTAAACGTTTTTCTGAAATCAAATTGTTATTGGTGTGAGTCGACAACACTTCGGCCTACTTTGCGTCGTCGGAAGACCTAACAAGATGGCACCGTTCAAATACAAAAATATCGGGGACTCGCAGAGGTCAGTGGTCGCTAGCGGACGTTCGCGATCGCGGACTCTGCCAACGACCGCTAGCGACCAGCCCGCGCCAACGGCTTTAGTGGTCAACCCGTGACATGGCGACATGCGTTAATAAATCAAATATTTAAAACTTTAGTTTTTTTCTGTACTTCACTGCTTCTGCCAATAAATTCCTTTTGTATACACAATTTTTTTCTCTCGGTATACTTTTGTCTGCTTTATGCGCAACATAGAAAATATAGCACTAAAGTATACGTGACGCCAGTAAAAACGATCTGCATGCAAATGTATTTTTTCCCGCCTTAAGTTATCCCATAGTTAATAGAAAATATACCTGGTTTGGAAGCTCAACAAAAGTCATTGTTTTATATTTTTGTTCAGGTTTATGGAAATTTTTGCACTTTTACGGTTACTGAACATATTGTGTTTTCTGTATAATGACACAATCATCCAATAGCAACGTTTGGGTTCAATCATTCAACCGTACTGTTTGAATATTAATAAAAATAAAACGAAGGATTTGGCACCTTCATGTACCTTTCAACATGAATCGCAGCATGATTGTTAACCGCTTTGAAGTTTTCCGGGTTTCCAAACCATGTATATTTTCTATTAACTATGGTTATCCTTATCACCGATTCATAATAACCTTTACGTACACCACCCTTTTTAATTAGTTTTGTTTTTGTAAATAAATAATTGGTCTTACGATTCTTCAGTTTGCCGGTTTTTCAGTTACCAACTTTCCCGATTCCGCTCCTATTTCCCGGTTCTCCGATTTGACAACTTTTCAATTCTTAGGTTCTTCCATGTTTCCAAATTCACAATTTTCCGTTTCCTTTTTTCATAGTAATCGAAAACTAAAGGCTTTCTATGTCGCCAACATGTTAATCTAGCCAAAGACTGGGTTAAGTTTGTTTTTTAAGGATTGGCGTGCGGGAATTTTTCTTTTGAGTTTATATGTTGCGCAGCGACCGGAATTTCACAAGTAGCTTTCACAGCATGCATGCATGTAAAAGATTCACCGTTGAATTAATTATACTTTCCAAAGTATTACAGGATAAAACTGGGGTGGGCATTTTTTAGAAGGAATGTTGGTTGGAGACCAACTAAAGTAAGCCACCAGTTATAGCTTTTTAATTCTTTGGGAAAAATCAAGGTAAGTTCGTAGAAAACGTCCGAAAGCGCATATTTAGAAAATAACATTGATACCGCTTTCTGAAACAGTGGAGCTTTGTTGATATTAATTTGCTTTATAGAATTGCTTCATATGTTAAAAGATGTTTGGACGGGCACTATACTGTATATGCATGCATGATCACGTATTTGGAATGAAAATATTGTTATATTAAAAGCACAACAAAAAATAAGTAAACATATACTGCATACATGCATGTACATACACATGTGTACCGCTTTCGATTGCAGAAAAAAGGTTATAAATTTCTATATGAATTAAAGATCCTTCCTGTTTTTCGAAATAAGTTGAAATTAAGTATAAATCAGCATAAGTTATGAAATAACATGATGTGCAGATGATGTATAACAAATTAAAAAATTTGTTGCATTTGTCTAAACATTGCATCCATCAAGATCCGAAATTAAATGTATGTTAGTTTAAATATAGATGCTGTAATGTTACTAGCCTGCGAATACAGTCGCCTCGCATCGGCGCCCAAACGCGGACTCCCGAGAGTCCGCGTTTCACCGGGGCGCCCGATGTGAGGATATTCGCAGGCTATAATGTTACATAACCGAATACATTTTTAAATGTCCTCTAACTAGTTGTATACCGTTAAAACGATTCAGTAAACACGATTTCTACTAGCATGCATATATATACCGTACAGATTCGACATATGATATATATATATATATATATATAAGATATTTAGTGTTTTTTTCACAATACTTACACGGGAAATTTCAGGTTATCACCACGGTCGAAGAGGTACCGCCTCGAACATGAATAGACTTCCCTTCCCCAGCTATCACAAAGTGACTCCAGCCCTTAGGACACTGGAAGGCGGGTTAAAAGTTGGAAGTCTAAAACATGAAAGATTATAAGGATTAATGTTAAATCATGTGATGAGTCATCTATTTTTTGGCCAAAATAACAGCAGGCAAGCTAAATTTTTTAACGTGTTTATTCACGCGCGTAGAAAGAGCGCTCAAACAACAAGTGTGGGCGATTTATAAGATACGTATTTAAAATGTTTGTTTCATTCCATCTAGATCTGATAGAATAAGCCACACAGTTTTAGATGTGCCGACCGACTAACTGACTCACGCCGTTATAAACACTAAATATAAACACTAAATATCTTTATATTATCGCTCGTCTGAGTTAGAGCTAGGATTTGAGCGCACTTGCGTACCCATCTGGGGAAAACGGCGTGAGTCAGTTAGTCGGTCGGCACATCTAAAACTGTGTGGCTTATTCTATCAGATCTAGATGGAATGAAACAAACATTTTAAATACGTATCTTATAAATCGCCCACACTTGTTGTTTGAGCGCTCTTTGTACGCGCGTGAATAAACACGTTAAAAAATTTAGCTTGCCTGCTGTTATTTTGGCCAAAAAATAGATGACTCATCACATGATTTAACATTAATCCTTATAATCTTTCATGTTTTAGACTTCCAACTTTTAACCCGCCTTCCAGTGTCCTAAGGGCTGGAGTCACTTTGTGATAGCTGGGGAAGGGAAGTCTATTCATGTTCGAGGCGGTACCTCTTCGACCGTGCATGGTGATAACCTGAAATTTCCCGTGTAAGTATTGTGAAAAAAACACTAAATATCTTTATATTATCGCTCGTCTGAGTTAGAGCTAGGATTTGAGCACTTGCGGCGTGAGTCAGTTAGTCGGTCGGCACATCTAAAACTGTGTGGCTTATTCTATCAGATCTAGATGGAATGAAACAAACATTTTAAATACGTATCTTATAAATCGCCCACACTTGTTGTTTGAGCGCTCTTTGTACGCGCGTGAATAAACACGTTAAAAAATTTAGCTTGCCTGCTGTTATTTTGGCTGTTTTAGACTTCCAACTTTTAACCCGCCTTCCAGTGTCCTAAGGGCTGGAGTCACTTTGTGATAGCTGGGGAAGGGAAGTCTATTCATGTTCGAGGCGGTACCTCTTCGACCGTGGTGATAACCTGAAATTTCCCGTGTAAGTATTGTGAAAAAAACACTAAATATCTTTATATTATCGCTCGTCTGAGTTAGAGCTAGGATTTGAGCGCACTTGCGTACCCATCTGGGGAAAACGGCGTGAGTCAGTTAGTCGGTCGGCACATCTAAAACTGTGTGGCTTATTCTATCAGATCTAGATGGAATGAAACAAACATTTTAAATACGTATCTTATATATATATATATATATATATATATATATATATATATATATATATACTTTATACAATATATGAATAAATATATAATATAGACATTTCATCAATATAGCTAGAAATACATAAATGCAATAACCCCTCGGTAGAATATTTGAAATGAAAAAACAAAAACCATTTTTTTGAAGAAAAATGCAACAAAGAAAAATTTAAGGATGATATTTCGTAAAACTGATATATTGAGATGAAGATAATTGCACGTCGCATCCCTTGATCGCGTGCAACAACCACACTACTGCACGAAGCAGATGTTAGAATTTTATCAAAATATTACAGGGTTATACTTTACAGTTCTTTCTTCCCAATGTTTACAAGAACATTGCTTGGTATCTAAAAATATTTGCATTTTGAAAACTACTCAATCTGCCTGACTGTCTGACTGATTGGCTAGCTGTCATGGCTATATTCATTTATGGCATTTTAAATTTATTTAAACTAATAAATATAACAAAAACAATTTTTCATTTCGAAATCTGAATTGCTGAAAATGTTTTCTCACATACATGTTAATAAATATTTCAACATTATTTGTACGTTATACAAAACAAAAAACTGATGTTCCTTCCCCATTTTATATGCTAAATTATAAACAACCGCTAAGTCATAAGTAGTTTTACAATAAGAAAATTATTTAAAACTAGAAGATAAGACGGCAGCCACATGCAAAAAATACAACGGGCATTGGCAAGAAAAAACATAAAATGGATATGATACGTTTAAAATACTTCAAGGACACACAAAATATAAAACAAAATTAACAGTGATAGGATGTAAACAGGGAAACTCGAACAGTTTTGCTACTAAACGTTCGGTGATTACTGAGAGCGACTGCTCTATATTTTTACCGTATAGCTTAAACTTTTCGGCCTTTATCTTCGTTGGTTTTCTATTTTGGCTATTTTTTTTCCTTCTTTCGAGTTTCGGTTTGACGGGTTTCCTTTAGTCAAGACTTTATACGTAAACGTTGATTTCTATTACAGAATCATCCTCAGAGACATGCGGAAATTTATCATGATGTCTTACACTGCTAAAGTCAACCGAAAAATTTTCGGCTGACTCGAGCGGGATTTGAGCTCGCACCTTCGGGATTCCGGTCCGCCGCTCTACCTGTTGACCTATCGAGCCGCACAGGGATTGGAGTCGAGTTCTATCCAACTTAAGTGCACGAGATATTCTCGCGACAACTTAACGCTTATCCGTGCATGAGGACGTGCAGTGTTTCAATTCTATTACAGAATCATCCTCAGAGACATGAGAACATTTTGTCCTGTCTCTGAGGATGATTCTGTAATAGAATTGAAACACTGCACGTCCTCACGGATAAGCGTTAAGTTGTCGCGAGAATATTTCGTGCACTTAAGTTGGATAGAACTCGACTCCAATCCCTGTGCGGCTCGATAGCTCAACAGGTAACCTGGTAGAGCGGCGGACCGGAATCCCGAAGGTGCGAGTTCAAATCCCGCTCGAGTCAGCCGAAAATTTTTCGGTTGACTTTAGCAGTGTAAGACATCATGATAAATTTAAACGTTGATTTGTTTCTGTTCTTTTTAAAGGGATATGTACGCGTATCCCCCAAACTCCTTTCTCAAGTCTTTTTGTCAAGAATATATTAGTTCATGAAATCATTTTTGTCAAGAACTATATTGTTTCCAGTGTCCCAACGAGGCGCTTCGCTGAGTTGGCTATTAGTTCGTATTTTCTAAAAGTTTTATGTCAAGCAGTTGTAGTTTTTGCATTAAACCCAGTTTATCAACATCACTTCCACACATAATTTCATTGTCCGTAAAATCAATAGAACATTACACGGTTGCTCAAAGATATGGATTTCATGTTCTCGTGGTAAGAGCAATATCTCACTCGTTCGCTGCCCTCACTCGTGAGATATTGTCCTTGCCACTCGAACATAAAATCCAAATCTTCTCGCCACCGTGTAATATCCCCTTTATATTCAGATCGCTCAAACTGATTCGCATTTTAACACGCGTGTAAAGTGGACGGCTCCGGGCCTTCAGCCCCACGCCCAAACTCGGGGACAAGAAAACGTTTTAAATATAAATTATTCATTATATTATGCTAAACATTATGTTGAACCTATATACACGATTGGAATTTATGCTATGTATACATGCTAAATCATTTACAAATATAATATTTTATAGATAAAAAGAACAGTCTCAATTTTTGATTAGTCGAGAGCAGTTTAAGAAAATATAGTGCAAATTTTGGGCTATTAATTAGGCAATCAAAAACAATAATATTGAAATGGCCAATCACGTTAATGTGGTCAGTGTTTTCCAACTTCGTGCCCAGGCTCTACATGCACAAAATTATAAACAAATATGGCGGTCAAGATTCGGTATAGTGGAGAATAATTCGTCTATTACCAATTAAAAAGTACCTGCACAAAAGATAGAAGTATAGCATTTTCAGTACAAAATTGTAAACAAATTGCTAAAAACAAGGTAAAGAATGCTGTGGTGAATTGATGTCTACCATGTGTGTGTCAAAATTATAGTCTAAACAAACGGTCAAAGTTAATAATTACTTTTGCCAGGAGATATGTTTTTACAATTGTCTTTAATACTGAAATTTCTCATTACTTTAATTTACTCCGTAAATTATAGGCAACCCGTTTCAGCAGTTTACACTAATATAAAATTCGCTAGTATATCCATATATGAAATTTTTGAACAAAATATATGTTTATTTGAGTAATGGTCCCTCCTCCGAGTGTCTTACTTTGTCTCTGGCTCATTAAGCTAGACGATTGTACCGTAGTTAATAGAAAATATACATTGGTTTGGAAACCAGGAAAACTTCAAAGCGGTTAACAATCAAACTGCGATCCATGTTGAAATACATAAAGGTGCCAAATCCTTTGTTTTAGTTTTATTAATATTTAAACAGCACGGTTGAGTGATTGAACCCAAACATTGCTATTTGTTGATTGCTTCATTATACAGAAAACACAATATGTTCAGTAACCGTGAAAGTGCAAAAATTTCCATAAACCCGAACAAAAACATAAAACAATGACTTTTGTAGCTTCCAAACCACGTATATTTTCTATTAACTTTGATTGTACTCGTCACTTGCATATATGCATATAGAGGCTAGCCTCCGTTGCAGACGCTGATTCTGAACGTCTACAACGGAGGCTATATATAGAGGCCGCTGGAACTCTTATAGTTGAAAAGGATTGAGAATTTAAAACAAAATAACTGCATGCATGTGCAGTTAGTTCTTGTTTACCGAACAAGCGCACGACTTAAATTCAGCTTTAAAACTGTTAATAGTCGAATAAAGGAATCTATTTTTTTATGAAGATCAAACTATGCAAGTCAAAATAACCGCAAAGACTATCCCAAGGTGCTGAGCTTTCAAAAATGCGAGTTATTACATGCATGCACGTAACATACAGTTTTCCACTGATGCAATTATTTTCCACTGTTCTTATTACGGCGGTACAAAAATTATTAAGGCGCGGTGCTGGAGTGATCTCAAGCTCATTAATTAAGAGCCGAAAACATAAAGAGCTACCGTAGACAAGGAGAAAGTTAATTGTGTATATCTTAATTTAAAGTTCACTTTCATCTCGGTTTTCAGTTTAAGATAACTATTATTAAATTAAATAAAGGTTATTTTCGCTTGCATGGGAACACGTTACTCTACATCAGGTGTGCTTCGGACATACGTTTCTTCTAGGACTACGTATACAAAATCACTGCCGGAGTATCCTTAATATCACTGTATTTTATTTTTCATTGACTTTGGAGAGATATTATCTAATGACTGCACACAGTATGGCGGTAGAATGCTGCGTGTTAACTAAATGTGATCTGACAATTATCATAAAAATATAATTAAATAAGTATGTTTTCAATAAATATTTACTGCTTATCATATACCACGATCTGTGATTTTTCTCACTACGCCAATTCGAGCACACTTATGGAGTATGCCGCAAAACACCACCTAACAGGCAATCCAAACAAACCATAACGACAAAAGAATTGAGTATATAAAAGTACAAAGTTGACATTTTCATTGCGTTCTTAGATTATCGCTATATATATATATATATATATATATATATATATATATATATATATATATATATATATATATATATATATATACTACTTAATCCTATAAAACAATCAGTTCTGAAATCAATAGATAAATGCCGTTAGCATTTCGTCGTACGTCGTGAACAAAATCGGTCTGCTCTTCCATCCGTTTTCGTCGGAATTATTCATATAGAACTATATTTGTATATGCCTCTATATGCATAATATATTTTAAAAACACAGTGAAGTGTCCGTTTGGAGACAATACGCTATTTAAACAGATCTATATTTGATCTTCATTAACAGTTTTAAAATGTCTGATAAGATATGTTTGGAACATTTTAGACTTTATTGTAGAACTAGCCAATAGGGTTACTTATAATCTGCATGTATAAATATTCTTTTATTACACCCACTACAACAATATTTTTCGGATGATCCGAATCACATTGAAATACTAGTAACAAATGGCGTGGGAATTTCACCTTATGGACTAATAAAAATTCGTCTGCTTTTTACTTTAATTGCAGGGTATAAAGACAACCACAAAGCACAGAATATTTTGACGTATATTGATAGCCGTGGATAGAGTGTGTGGCCGAAGAGAAAATTGATCGAAGATCGCTATCTGACCGATCTTTACAACCAATTATCTGAAGATTACAAGTTCCACATCTATAATTCAGTAAACAGCACTTTTTATATACTGGAGACAATCTGTGCTTTCTTTTGATATATATGACCTATATATTGGTCGCGAATGAAACGGCTATATAGAAAAGTGAATTATGTCCTCTCGAAATTCCAGTTCTGGGGGAAATCCAGCAGATGCCGACTTTGAGTACATCATCAGACAATGCATGTTATTTTCGTATTTCTTCACAATTCTTGCAGCCGGTATTACGAACTCTGTTGTCTTGATTGCCATGTATTATGACAAGCGTCTTCACAACGCCAACAAATATTTTGTCGCTTGCCTTGCCGCCTCAGATCTTATGGTGGCTATGTTCAGTGTGACTATCCGTCTGCACCAGTATATGAATCATGATGTTCCTCTTACCATTCATGCTTGTCGTTTCTGGATTTGGATCGATATCTTCTCAGAGACTGCATCGATTACTACACTCACAGTCATCAGCATTGATCGCTACTTCAAAGTCGCCAAACCTTTCAAATACAAAATAATGATGTCAACCAGAAAATCCAAGATTATTATCGTCTTTCTTTGGCTCTACTCGGCTGCAATTGCTTTCCTTGGCCTAATTCCATACAAAGGTTACGAGGGTGTCCATATAACATCCAGTAAAACGTGTATCAATGACAACAAGGCGTTCTACACTTTAGCTGCCTTACTTGGATTTTTTATTCCTGTAATTATCCTGATAATAATGTGTTCAATGATGTTTCGTATTGTTAAGCATTTCCATCAGAGAAGATCAACTTGTCATGGACAGAACACTCAAATTGACTCTACAGTAGCTGTTATACCGAGAGTCCACAGCACAACTAGGAACAAAAGAGCCAATTCCAACCGTCGGACAGTAGGAATATTTAGCCTTGTGGTTTGTACATTTATAGTTTGCTGGGGTCCATTTTTCATCCTCTTCGTAATCTTCCAGTACAATGAAAAGCTTATTTCCATAAGTCCAAAAGGCCGCCAAGTACTATATATGATTTGCTTCAACATATTACCGTACGCTAACAGTTTTTTGAATCCTGTCATTTACGCTTACTTTGATAAATCGTTTAATATGGCGATAAAAGAGCTCCTGTTGAGAATAAGAGGAAAACCACGCTCCGCGGACTCAACTGCAAGCTATGCAATGGTTCATTTAAGGTCTCACAATAACTCTTGAGATTTTGAATTTAGCAAGGGCGTTTGAGGCGCAATGTCTAACTGATAAAAACCTTTCAAGCTACGGACGATTACACTATACTACTATAAAAAGTATGTAAATTAGGTTGCTAGTAATATGTTTACTGCTATATAGAAGCCAAAAGATATAATTTTGAGAGAAAAAAGTCACCGTAGTATATCAGCAATCATTACAGATTACTGCCGTTAAACAAATAAATGCAGCTGCAGTTATGCGAAATTATTCAATACATGATTCCAGCAAATTACCGAACGACTGGCATGTTATATACTTGCTTAAAAAATTCAACGGATAAAACGTATAAATCTCGATGTGAGTATCGAAGTGTAAACATGTAGATTGTAAACATGCATGATTGTTATTGTTAAACAGCACTTGTATGCTATTGATTCTGATTGAAGTTTTATCTATCTTTTATGAACTTCAGCATCTTGACATTTATCTGCTGCTAGAACTGCCGTTCCGGCCCAAACTCTATGTATGCTTTTTGAGACAAAACTATAGATGCTAAATTTGTAAATTTGTTGTAGGGGGACGTAAATTTGCTGTTTGTGGATTTTTGGGGCGTGTCTGTATACATATTATATTAATTACTCTTTATTTCTGACTGGGCAGCACCGGACTCGTCCCCAGTGGCTTCCTTAGGATAATTATGAGGATCATGCATGGGAACACAAGGGATTCACTATAGGATAAAAGCCTGGGCGCGCAGGGTTTCACTGTAATTTGCTAGTTCAGCCTCTAGCATAGTATATAAATCACAACTAGGGACGAGTCTGGGGCAGCATTATTATCTATTTTTCCAAGCGTTTAACTGCCAATGCAGTTTAGTTTATGTATTAGTATTATGCAATATTGAAATAAAATAGATATGATGAATTTTTTAATATTTTATATCTTTTGCTTTGATATCATGACAGTTATATATTTTACTGTTGTCAGGTTTAATATATCAAGTCATCAACACCGCCATTTGTGGGCTCCTGTCACACATGCAGTAGTCATAGCACACATATAATGTTACAGGAACATATCTTGCGTCTTCACAAAGTTTAAAGGAGCCCTTGGGCTCGAACGGCTTCTTCAATCTCTGACTGTCCTGACGGTTATAAGTCGATGTCCTAGTCCTGCTACAGTAAAAAAAACCCTATAAGAACCTACCACTATTATTAAGATCCTCAGGTTGAAATTAGAAATTTATTTATCGCCGAGCCTGGGCGTAGGGCCGAAGGCCCGGAGCCCGGTGATGGTGCTAATCTCGACATGCGCGGACACCATTTACACGTAAAATTACACGCGAGATGAAAACTTGAAAGTAATTCTGAAACATGTATATATATATATATATACATATATATATATATATATATATATATATATATATATATATATCTGTTATCAAATCCACAACTTGCGCAGTTCGGATAGCAGGTCAGCGATCATGATCTGCATGACGAAAGAAATCTTTGCCAGAAAAAAATGGTTTCAGCTAAAATGTACATTAACATTACTATGGAAAACGACCAAAGGAAGAAGGCTAAGAAGAGATGTGACAGCAATAGAGACAGCAGAGAAGAGGCAACATTGAAAAAAGCCTAAAAATTTATACAATAAAGACCGAAAACGATGCCGACCGAAATATATCTGAAAGAACAAGGATATGTGTCCTGAAACTGTTCAAAGCTGGTAAAGAATTCTGCTCTGGTGTATTCTACTTAACTCGAGAGAGAACGATGAAGAAATTTTGAAACAAACGGCTTTTTAGATCATGAAGAGAACAGAATGATGCCTTGTCATAACGAAAAAAGTTAAGAAACCGCGACGAGAAAAACAATCCGAAAAGAGTAGACTGAATTGGCAGTGCTTGTGGTGATATGAGCAGAAGACAGTTTAATAACGGGACTAGGAGATTCGTATTTACCAGTTTAGCTGAGTTGAAACGAAAGAAATCTTGAAAATGAAAATCAATATAAATAATATCTTGTCTAGCATTGTCTTTGGACGCTAGGTCGTTGGCATTGTGTATTTTCTTGGCCACTATTTACATCTGTTTTTGAATGAGAATTTGTCATTTAGTTCATCTCGGGCTTTTTAATATTAACTATGAAAATTCTTTCGCCTTTCGGTCTGTCAATACATGACAGCAGGTGAACTTTGCTAATTAACTTTCTGGGATGTTTTCGGGGGTGAGGTGGGGTGTTGTGTTAAAAATGCATATAAAGCGGGTGAGGGGTTGTTACGTTCACGTATTTCTAGTATAAGAATATCATAAGAATATAAGAACCTATCCCAGGCTGATTTGGTAAAATGTAGGTTCTTGTTAGCGGGTTTTTACTGTAGCTAGGGTTAGTGTTTGTGAGGTTGTATACTCCGAGACAACGCAACAACCATTCTGTGGAACAAATTAATATGACTGCTATATATGACCAAAGCAGACATAGCCAGGCATAATCTCGTGCCAGGAAGGAGGGATAAACTTATCCATTTTCGTGTCCTATCTTCACCATCGTGACGTCACGACTCACAAGAAGATGAACCGCCTGACGCCAGTGAACTCGATGTAAGTTAGAATCTGATACCTGGAACGCTAACGTCCCAACATGTCCTCCTACCTAGAATTACCAATAATCAGTAAGTGTGAAACGGCCTTGAATTACCAATAATTGGTAATTGTAGGTAATTCTCTATCGTGTTGGGCCACTGGGGGTTGTGGGTTAGGGTTAGGGTTGCTGGGGGGTTGTGGTTAGGTTTAGAGTAAAGTTTAGAGGTTAGGGTTGTGTGTGTGGGTACCCCAACCCTAACCTAGGTTGAGGTGTACGATTATTGGTAATTCTAGGCATTTCACACTTGCTGATTATTGGTAATTCTAGGTAGGAGGATATGCTCAACGTCCAGTCATTCGTGGGGCAAAAAGTGAGGCAAAAAGTTCCAGGCCCTTGCGCGGTTTAGTGATTGTCTATTTGTTGCTATAGTAAAAGTCATTGTCTTTACAAAACGTGCACGAAGTTTGTCAGTGAAGAAATTAAATCAAATTTTCGTTATATTATAAACCATATATATTAGAGTTTCGTCACTCCGAAGAGGATACAAAAAATCAAAACAAACCAGTTTCATCAGTGTCGTTTTATTTAAAAAGCATTCCGCATTCGTACTAGCCTGTAAACAGACTGTCTTCAGGGGGGTGTGGCTACGTCTGCTCGCAGGCTACATTCGTACCGAAAACAACAACTAGCCATGGTCCATGAGTAAACGTGAAAAATAAACAATCTAGTTGTCAGTTATTTATTAAAATATCATAATGCTGTTTAACACATTCGAACAAAGAATTAAAGGAGCACTGAAATAAGAAAATGACATTAGATGTATATTATGAAATATCAAGTATCAATACGTCATCAAACTCGTACAAGAATAGCTTTCTCGCTCTTGTCGTTCTCACCTTTTCAGCTACGCGATCCTACGCAATGTCCTACGCCATACTACGCAATCCTGGAAAGTTCCTCTGGCAGTTTTAACCTTCTTTTGAAGGTCCAAACTGCTGGGGGAACTTGCCAGGATTGCGTTGGATGGCGAAAGATGGCGAGGAATAAAGATGCGCGAGGCGACATGCGCGAGGACATAAACTTCTAACATGTCCTCTCACTTAGAATTCATGATTATCCTTAATCTTAGGGGACTTTTTTCTCCCACATGCGGGATGTTAAACTAAAAAGCATATAACAAAAAAAGCTATAGGGCTGCAGTGGTCGGGGTCTGAGAGCTGGGACTTTTTCCCCGGAGGGTTTTGGTTAGGTTTAGGTCCACCGGGGGATTGTGGTTAGGTTTAGGGTCAGGTTTAGAGGTGGGGGTCGGGTTTGGGGTTTGGGGGTAGGGGATTATTTTTTAAAATTGAGGATTATTGTTAATTCTACGACATTTCACAATTAACGATAATCATGAATTCTAAGTGAGAGAATATGCTGAAACTTCAAAGGTTCCGACGCGAGTTGGACTTCTGGTTGTATTACTAGTATTCTGTGTTAGAGATCATTGACTATAACGCGTAAACCAAAAGGTGAGGCAAAAAGTTCCAGGCCCCTTGCGCGGTTTGTAGGCAGGATTCAGTCCCCCGCAAAATGTTTTTACACGGCCGCCCGTCTTGAGCGAACGGCGAAGGCTCGAAAAAAGGTTTAAAAAAAATATTCATCAAATTCAACGTGCATTTAATGGCCTCCCATTGTTGTGCAGTGCTGTTGTTGTTTTATTTACTGTATAGCAGTCCGAAACTATACAGTAACTTAACTCTTTCTTGTCCGAATTGGTCTTTAGTATTTTATTCTGGCTAACGCCAGACGATTTTATTCACCTCTGGGGAAGCCCCCGGACAGGAATGAGTTATAAACTATCTCTTTAACTCTTTCTTGTCCGAATTGAATTCGGACAAAATTGGTCTTTAGTATTTTATTCTGGCTAACGCCAGACGATTTTATTCACCTCTGGGGAAGCCCCCGGACAGGAATGAGTTAAGCTAGGGATGAAAATAGCCTGAGAAAACAGACGTCCTTTTGCTGACTAAGGATGAAAACAGCCAGGATGGCATCGGATGGCGTAAAATATCGCGCCTGCACATGGAAGAAATGCGGACAAGTTTTCACTTGAGTCGGACTTCTGGTTGATCTCTATTCTGTGTCTCTATATAGATTGAAAACAGACAAAAAGAGTTATTTCATTAATTTCTCGCATTTGTTTCTATTACTGAGCTGGAAAACCTTTAAATTTCGTTGTTTTTCTTCAGTGCCAACAAAGAACAAACTTCACGATAATATAAACTGAAAAACAGACTATAAAATCTACGAAGAGTTCAATTTCAAGTCTTTTATAGTAATCTTAATGCATTAACAATATTTCGTGTTGTGTACTTGCCATCGTTTGACTGTATTTGTTGTTAAACGGTGAAAACTAGACGAACCGGCATCGATATCTGTTCTGTTGTTTGCTTTACGGCTTAATTTACCGACTCCCCTGGCACTGCACACATAATATTCCTACCCCCGGATAATCTGACCGTGCTGACGTCAAGATTGCTTGTGCTAGTCAACTTTAGGATCGGGAACAAGTTCTAAGAGCGCAATGCGTCATAAGCGTTCCACGTAAGACGGCGGCGACCGGCACAACATGTGACTGCTGGCCATAGGGAATGGCCTATCCAGTTGTATATATATAGAGATCAGTGGTTATAGTTAGCGTTCCAGGTATCAGATTTTAACGCTTACATCGAGTTCACTGCCTGACGCTTGTTGAATTGCTAGCATTGTTTTTTGGCTATTTTAAGCTATTTAATGATTTTCCCATTTAAACCTTTCGGGAAACGCCGAGACTGATTCAGCGATAATCATATCGTCACATGTGAGATTATCATGAATAATCACACATGTGAGATTATCATTTTCATTAGTGGCGGAAAAATCAATAAAACACTCTATTTTATATAATAAAATGAAATAATAATCTATCCGCGGGGTCTTCAATAAAAAGCCTATAACGGCTTCAAATAGACCGCTAGCCGTAACATAGTTTTAAAATTGTTACCAATTATACTAGTTTATATCTTCTATTTTAACCCTTTCTTGTCCGAATTGGTCTTTAGTATTTTATTCTGGCTAACGCCAGACGATTTTATTAACCTCTGGGGAAGCCCCCGGACAGGAATGAGTTAATAAATATTAAAAAAATGTGTGTACATATATATATATATATATATATATATATATATATATATATATATATATATATATATACAAGTAATGTTTACAACACGAGCGGCCGTGTTGTATTGAATATACAATCACGAGCCGAAGGCGAGTGATTGTATATTCAATACAACAAGGACGCGAGTGTTGTAAACAACTTGTGAAATGAATAAATAGTAAAATCCCTTTGGGATATTGAGATGCTAATTAGTTACAAGCACTAGTGGTTGTATCAGAAGAGTATACATCCACCAGTGGTTGTAACTAATTAGCATCGTTGGTTTTAGTTTGTATGGGGTTTACAGGGGTATACATGTGATGTAATTTCTGAAATTGGATTGGCTGCAAAACTCATGAATTAGTAATGAATTTCACAAATATATATACAATAAGTGGGTTTACCTCAAATCTTGATGGTCACTACTGTCAGTTTCATGCTGGGCGATCTCGCCTGAAGATCGCCCAGCGTGAAACTGACAGTAACGACCATGAAGATTTGAGGTAAACCCACTTATTGTATTTTCGCTCTATCTTTACGGTATTGAGCACTTTTCAACATTTCGCGAACAACCACTGTGTTTGTTTGAATATATATATATATATATATATATATATATATATATATCACTGATATTCAAACAAACAAAGTGTTGTTCGCGAAATGTCGAAAAGTGCTCAATACCGTAAAGATAGAACGAATATATATATATATATATATATATATATATATATATATATATATATATATATATATATATATATATATATATACTGATATATATATATATATATAAAATAGTTCAAGTAGTCGTTTACGATAGACGACAGAGTGCTCAATACTTTTCAAGGTATAAAGCAAGATAGATGTGCCGCGATCTCACGCGTGCCATGCGATATATAAACAGAAGTTAAAGTGAAACTTTTTCAGTTGCCTGATGATCGCTTAACGCGTGAAACTCGGGGTAGCAACGTTCATATTTTAAATAATATATATATATATATATATATATATATATATATATATATATATATATATATATATATATATATTTATAAAATAAGGTGCCCTCTACGCACGCTCTGATTGGCTGGGCTCCGTGCATTTACAAGAGAACAGAGATCATGAATGACGTAAAATGGCGTAGAATGGCGTCAGCTGGCCGGAAAAAGCCCGCCAAATTCCAAAACTACCTCACTTTTAGCTTGATTTTTCTCCTTCTTATTTTATAAAACAAATAAAACATACCGCTCCTGTGCATATGTACTCTTATAAAGGTACGTTTGACGTGATTTGAACACGAAAGAAGTGTAAAGGCACTCGGCTATCGCCTCGTGCCTCTACTCAACTTCTTTCGTGTTCAAATGACGTCAAACGTGCCTTTATAAGAGTACATATGCACGGATCTTTATGTTTTATTTGTTATATATATATATATATATATATATATATATATATATATATATATATATATATTATATAATATCTATTTTTAGTAGAAACTTACTAGTATTCTATTGGAAATGCTGCAATCTGATTGGCTACTCTACTCGATATATATGCGAAATGTTTGAAACAACAAACGTCCGGTATAGGCAACTAATACTTCCGCCATGCGTATAAATGATGCATTCACATAGAGTTTCTCGCTGAGCTGTTCGGTAAACAGCTTCGAAATGTTGAATAAATGTTGCTCGAGAAGCAAAAAATGTGTTAAGCAGTGAAGTCAAAACGTGGGTCAGTTGTTTATATTAGCGTTTCTGTCGTGTAAAAAGGTTTTGATTTCATGCAAAAATGAAACTGAAATACCTTCGGCAGTGAAACTAAATTACTTAGTTGGTTGTTTTTGAAAAAGAACATGCTTTTCGCAACTCCAAATGCTTATCTAAATCAAAAACGTCTCTTTACTTGTGATCTCCTACAAAATGCGTGTTGTAAATTTGATCTTAACCGTGAGTTTCTTTGTTTGGCAACAAATTAATATCAACCCGTTAATTTAGTCGGGTTTTTGAAGTAAAAAGACGTAATTTTTAAGTGAATGTTACCATTTAACATTAATGTATTTTTACATAATGTTGTAATGTTGAGCAAATTGAGTACCAGTACTCGCGCGGCCATGCAGTAAAACAACATGCAGGCGACGAAGAGTGAAAGATTGTTTTTGCCTTGCATGGTTTTCTCACTTGCATGGTTATGCTTCGTTTTTTGAAATAACCAAGAAGAACTAAGGTACACAAGTTAGTTTCTACTAAAACAATTAGATTATATCACTCTCAATTTCTGAGATGATCATAATCTAAATAATTTAGATTATCTAATTGTTAAATGTATTTATAAAATAGGTTGCGTGTTACGCACGCTGTAATTGGTCAATTACCGTGTTATATCAAGCTTTATAAAATAAGTGTCCTCTACGCACGCCCTAATTGGCTGGGCACCGTAGAGAACATAGATCATGAATGACGTAGAATGGCGTCAGCTGGCCGGAAAAGCCCGCCAAATTCCTAAACTACCTCACTTTTAGTTTGATTTTTCCTCTTCTTATTTTATAAAACAAATAAAACATATCGCTCCTGTGCATATGTACTCTTATAAAGGTACATTTGGCGTGATTTGAACACGAAAGAAGTGTAAAGGCACTCGGCTATCGCCTCGTGCCTCTACTCAACTTATTTCGTGTTCAAATGACGTCAAACGTGCCTTTATAAGAGTACATATGCACGGAGATTTATGTTTTATTTGTTAAATGTAAACACGGTTGTGACGTCACGGCACATTTGGCGCCGTTCATTTGGAGATACTTCATGTAATACAAAAGTATCATGGGTTCGCAGTCCAGTTAGCCAATCACGTTCGCGGATGGTATTTTTCAACCTCGTGCCCAGGCTCTTTTTCACGTAATAAACAATGGCGGCTAAGAAGATTGTATTAAACGGAAAGAAAACTAGAAGATTATTAGTGCTTTTAGTAAACTTTCTCCAGTAGATGATTATCCATAATACAATGGTGAACACACACTGTTTATATATAGTTGGGGAAAATGTACTAAGGTGAGTTAGAGGTCATAAAGCAATTAATTTGTTGTTGTTTTTTGACATGTTATTTGGTATATTTTTATGATTTTTTTTAGCCATGACTATAAAAACAACACAAAATCTGAAAAACTGAGTTAGTTGGGGGATCCTAAGTATGTATTATAGTACTTGTTCATAAATATGCAATATATTAGACTATTAGTACATATACAGTAGAAGGCTAGAAATACATGTAGTACTGTAGATTGCCAAAGTCTGTTGTAAGATTTTGTTTAAGTTTGTGTACTTTCACAGTTGCTGAATACATTTGTATTCTTGGTATGATGAAGCAATCAGCTGATGAAAGCATTGTTGTTTAATTTGTGCACTTTCAGGTGTCCATCCACAACTTATAGTGCAGGGGGACGAGGGCAAAGCCCGAGTATTCTAGGGGGGTCTGGGGGCATGCCCCCCTGAAAATTTTTGAATTTTGGGTCTCTGAAATGGCATTTCCTGCATTTTGAGGGCACTTTTGAGCAAAATATAAAGGTCTTAAATCACAATTTTAGCAGTGTACAGTTTCGCACCATTTGCAAGAAATATTCTGGTCTAAATGAGATTAGACTTTCATTTTGCATTTCAATTTAACATGGAAAACTTTTAATAATTTGTAAGAGTAAATTAGTGATCGTTTGTGTCTTAATGAGAAATACTACAATATCTTTGAAATGTTCGGTATGTTTGCGCTAAGACCACATGGCTAAGTACGTGTTGCATTAATATTATAAAGAGAAATACATGTACTGGAAAAAAATCAAAGATTATTATTTATGCATTTTAATTTCAATTTTTTGAAGCAGAAAGTGTGTGTGTGTGTGTGTGTGTGTGTGTGTGTGGGGGGGGGGGGGGGTTAATTATATAGGCATCCCCCTGTCCAAAAAGGGGAGGGGGTGCACTTTCTCCCCAGTCTTGTACTTGGCCAAATATGCATTGCATCACATTGCAATCAGTCATACTTTGTTCATACAGCTCTGAAAGCTCTTTTTGATTGGAAAACAAATCAAATAACTAAGAAGACATATTAGTTGCCTGTGGAGGAGGCTACTGTAGGTATTAAATTAGTACTGGTAAATACAGAGGTGATTACAAAATCACACACACTGATTGGTCAATAGTCTACATAGTACATACCAGTGGCATGCTGATTCCTAAGAGAAGCATGAGAAAGTGAGAAATCTAAGCTGGAAAAGGCCACATGAATGCTGGCTCTCATGGAAATTCTTAACCTGGAAGGGGCCCCACAGATTTGAGTGCCCACTACAACACACCACATACATATACTCACACTCAAAACTTACACATGAAGGAAAACAAAAAAATTATATAGGCAAATTGTTAAAACTAAAAGTCTAAAACACATGGGATGAGATAAGAAGGGCCCATGAACAAGAAGGACCCACTGGGAAGTCTCCTAGTGTTTTGGTGGGGCAGCACACCACTATATACAACAACCCCCATGGCCTTGACTGGAAGTGCAAAACAGTCATTTCTTTGTATTGCACTTAAATGCATTCAAATAATAGAATTTACCAAGTAATGCTATTCAGTATATGATAAGAATAATTTGGTAGCATTACTCATTTCTTAATAAATATGACATTTTGTTTGTTGATATTGCAATGCAGTTAGATCCTTAAAAAGTTAGCATAACATATTTTGGCCAACAAATGGCCAACATGACCAATCATGTACAAATTAATTCTTTGAAAGTTTTCATGGCGATAAAGTAATATAAATAAGTTTTGTGGAAACACCACGTAAAATATTTCTTTGCTAAGCTTTCGGCCTGTTGACTCAGGCCTTCATCAGACCAATGACAACAAGTTGTTGGCTCACGTCATTTATAAACTAAGCAACTGATCAAATTGTACAAATCAAAAAAAATCAACTGATCAAACAAGTACAAATTGTCGACCTTTTCTTTTGACGCCTGCGAACGCACGCGCACAGGCCGGCACACGCGCAAACTAATAAAACTACGCGCGCTAATTTCTCGCACGCTTGAAACTTGAAAGGCCATGTTAAATTGTTCATTCACATTACAATTGTGAAAATATGTAAAAGTTTCAGTAATGTCACATCTCACTACGTAACGCAAGATCTCACAGCGTTAAGGTAAGGTCTCGCAGTGTAACTCAAGGTCTCACAGCGCAACGCAAGATCTCACAGCGTAACGTAAGGTCTCACAACGTACGGAAGGTGTCACAACGTAACGCAAGGTCTCACGGCGTAACGCAAGATCTCACAACGTAATGTAAGGTTTCACAACGTAAGGTCTTGCAATGTAACGTATATGGCGTCTTTAAGCGTAGGCTACTGTGACAGTTTTCATGGCGTAGTAGGTTTTACGTTTTACAACTAAACTAACACGTTAAAGCGAAAGATACCGTCTTACAATGAATATCAAGCAATTCCTCCATCCCGAGATCTGCAAGTCACCCGTTTAGACGGGAAAAGTACGGTTTTGGTGAGATGCAAATGACCCTAGTTGACAGCAGATACTCACAATTGTAGAAGAGCACCCAGCACTTGATCGCGATACTAACACCCCCCCCCCCCCCCCCACCCACCCACCACCCCCACCCACCCCGTCGGCCTAAACAACTCATTAGAGCAGTGTTGAAAAGAAATAACAAAAACTAGGTGCCTGATGAAGCATTACACTATTAGTGGGGCAAACCCCCGGGTGCCCCGGCTCTGAGACCTCCGGCACAGCGATCGCTGACACGGTTTATCGTTAACTTTTTTTTATTATTTAATAAAATACATTTATACATTTTAATACGAGCCCAAAACGTCTATATCACGCTATAAAGTTTAGGAAATAAATTACTATATAATTCAAAAAAAGTTATTCTTTCGAACAACGTTATAGTAAAGTTTTATCGGCTGCGGAAGTATCTTCGATTACGCTTGCTGCATAAGTAGAGGTGCTGGCTTTACGGCTTCCAGACATTTTAAGACGAAAAGTTTGAGTACTTTTTGTGGTTGAACTTCCCTTCCCTGTTTTCTTTGATGATGTATGACCACAGCGGAAGAGACGCTTCAATGCCATACTGTACTCACGATCAAAGCAAGCGTAAATAATGGGATTGCACAAACTGTTGAACGACGGAAGAGTAACTACAAAAACGGTGCTGACTATCCGAATATCCTCTGCATTTAACGAAATGTACTTTGGTTTATAATTCTGAAGAAGAAACAAGATGAAAAAGGGACCCCAGCAAACGATGAACGTACTTACGACAAGAAAAAGCATTCGAATAGTTTTCAGTTCCTGACGAAGTTGATTTCCACGTCTGTTCTGCTCACTGGTCAGGAATGACTGGCCCAATGCACCACTTCTGGCCATTTTATGTCTTTTGTGAGCAATGTAAAAGATTAACGCATACATTATAATGATAATGAAGGAAGGATAGAAAAAGAAAACAGCAGCTGTAATAGTGAAGTAAGCAAGGTTTTCGTTGGTACATCCTTTGCTAGGAATTGCCTTAATACCAGGACTACTGTCAAAGGAAAATAGTCCGAATGTGGCAAAAGTAATGGAAATCAACCAAATAAAGAAAATAACAATGATGGATCGTGAAGTTGTCATTTGTGACCTGTACTTAAAAGGATTGCTTATTTTAAAATAACGATCAATACTAATAACGGTTAAGGTAACGATTGACGCTACTTCGCAAGAAATGTCAATCCATGACCAAAAGCGACAAAGCTGAACTGCCACAAGTTCTGTGTGATTCAGATGCAAATATAGACGAATAGGAACGCTAAAAGTTCCAACCAAAAGATCAGCGACCGCAAGGCAAGCGATAAAATATTTGTTCGGTTGATGGAGATGTTTTTCGAACCATGTAGTTATTAGGACCAAGGTGTTTCCCAAAACTGTGGCGATAATCATGAAACTTAATATTACTGCTGTAGCGTACCATATTGCTGTTTCTGCGAATTGTGGTGACTGTTGATTCCCAGTGGAAGCGATGGTGGTTGAATTATTCGATTGCATCATCTTTCTATAAAAAAAAAACGAAAAATGACAATTAAACTGAATTTTTCATCTCGGATTTGAAAGGGGACATAGTTCAAAACATACGTCTCAAACAACTTTACGGTAGATTTCCTTGACAACGTTTTAGCCAAAACGTCCACGCTAAGCTGGCTATAGTATCAGTAAATAAAGTCGTATGGCGTTAATGGTTTTAATAAAATGGAGGCGCTTCAGATAAATTAACAGTAAAGTCAATACGAAGTACCGAAACATAAATTAAACAGTAAAGTCAATACGAAGTACCGAAATAAAAAGCTTGTCAAACATCAAGATTAACTAACAGTAGTTGTGTTTTTTACCCTTTAATATATGATTAACACAGACTATAGTTACCAGACTAGTTATTCTTTGAAGTTGTTTTTTTCCTTCTTTCGACGTGGTTTCTTTTTCGAGAACGACGAATTAGTGCGTGTGTGCAGTGCGACAGTGTAGGAAGTATAACGGCGACCACTCTCTATAGCTGTATGCCTTTCATCTAAAAAGTAATCTTTAAAATTGTCCTTGTTTTTGTCTAAACATATTGCGACGGCGCAACAGGAAGCAAACAAACAAAAAACACTGACAATTTAATTAAATCTCAGACAAAAATGTTGAGAATATACTACGCTAAAGTTGCATTATATGTTCATCTGCTCTATAGTAAGACATTTATTGCGTGGGTATAGTTTGATTTGTGAATTCTGACTCAATATAACATGTTGAATTATGGAGTAAACGTGAGTTTGACGCATGACTTAAAAAATTAATATAAGAATTTCTTACTTTTTTATATATATTGAAATTCGTGAATATGTTAATTATAATCAACACTCCAATGGACATGGATATGTATTTCAACACCATATCACACTATATCATAATACTCTATTTTTGTATTTATAAAGTTGGCGGTGATTTCTGTCGACGTTTTGCTTTAGAAATAAATACATATTACAATAGCTTAAATTTACCTAAAAATTTTATTTTAATTAAAAAAAGTTTTTAGTGACATAAACTTTAATTATGTGGCGTTTAATTTAAGTATATGATGAATCTTAAATTTCGAATATCATTTCAACGATTCACAGTCGAGTCAACAGGTGCATATGCCATATTTATAGATGATATTGGTTTTCTTCAAACTACATTATAGCTATACGTTTGTAAAGTGCAGATATCGTTTTCCAGTTGTATTTTATTTTATTTTATCAGAATTTTTTTATAGTGTTTTGATGTGGACAGTATACGTTTGATACATTCTTTGAAAGAAAATTCAGAATGAGAATTTTCTACTTTTTTATAAATTTTGGGGAGATTATTATCAATTCATATTTCACTGAATAAGCCACCACATAAAAATGACTTTAAAATAAAGTCGAAATATTAGAATTTCAAAATGGCTTTGTTTTGTACTAAATCATATTTTTAGTTTTTAGGATAGCATTCTTGGAATTATGTCTCATTTTTAGCCACCACATTTATATCACTTACTTTATTTTCATATTTCCACTCCAGATTAGTGAATAATAGCGACACTTCTCCCACGACGTTTTTGCATTAGCAAGTATTAAACATTACAACGGCTTAAATTGAACTAAATCTTGGCCCTTTCAAAAGTACTTTTTGATATAAACTTTAATTATGTGCATGCTTTTAATTTAAGTATGCATGTCAGTGATGACGCATGCATCTAAACTTCGAGTGCCACTTCATCGACGGAGTCAGATGTGACGAACTTCATGCATGCATATATGGATGCATATCACTGATAAATGATATCAGATTTCTTCAAACTACATCAATGTAATATTTAAGACATTAAACCCAGTGTTAATTAGATCTGATAAAGAACGTACTGCTAATGTTTTGAATAGCTTCAAAAACGACTCATTTTGGTAGTTAATTGGCGCAGTAATTTTGAAAAATAACGTTGTCTATGCCGAGAAAATCAGAGCTAAAGTTTATGTAAATCAGGAAGATTCTTTATCATATATAAAACTACGAACATGGTACTGATTTCCTTTGCGTTTTCCTCATGGATTATCAGATTTATCACTGAGAGTTTTTGAAACCCACGTATAAAAAAGTAGCGTGCTTCGTATGCAGCGTAGAAATACAAATCAAAATTGTTAAAATGTCAGTGTACTATACCGAAATATTCATAAAACAAACGTTAGTTTCGAACCAAGGCCAAAAGTGTTGCAGCTATCGATATCACTCTTATCAGTTTTTAGTTCGATAAAATTTTCAAGGCAATTGAGGCAATATTCCCCAAACAACGGGGAATAAAATCAAATCAAAAGGGAAACATACGTAAAATGCTGAATGCAGTCTGAGAAGTATTTATAGAGTTTTGGTGTAAACGACAAGTTTAGGGATAAATGTCAGAGCAATACATGAGTCTTAAATATTTGCTTTTATGACACCTACCCAACGAAAATCTTTTAAACGCCAACACATAAGTGCTATACGCCCTTGTTCGGTATGACCGTGCAGCTGCACTTTAAATTTATGCAAGCAAAACCCATAATTATTATATGCACTACTAGTCTTATGTCATTAAAACACGGATTATTCAGTAATGTCCACATTAATTTTCGGATAAGTTATTTACTTTTGAAACAGTGAGAAACAACAATATTTTGTTTTACGTATATTTTTTTTATATTTTTTTTTAATTTTCGACATTATTATATTATTATTATTATTATTATTATTATTATTATTATTATTATTATTATTATTATTATTATTATTATTATTATTATTATTATTATTATTATAGCAAATTCTTCCTCGTTTTCTGTGAGAGTAATTATATTTGGATTGTTCAGGATATGCAATAGTTAAATCAAACGTAAAAAAGGATCACAAGTGTATCTGGCAATTGGACTCTTCAAATCTTAGAGAAAATTTTATTTTGCAAATTCTGTAGTCTTGTTTGCATGATTGCTAAATGTACAATATTTTCTATCTTATTTCAAGCGAGTATATGTCGATGTCTATACGGAAAAGTATTTACAGTAGCTATTTAGCTTATGAATTTGTAACTTTACAATATATTGACTTCGCTTTGCATGAGGATGATATGTTTTATTGTTTTTGTCTTATTGGATGCATGCTTATTGTCTTCCCTATTTTAGAACATTTTGTTTGTTTCGAATCACTGATAAAATGGTTCGTTTTTTATTTGTGTTAAATTCCACATAAAATTTTCAAATAAAATGAGTGCGCCTGATTTTTTTACTGCATATTGTCTGGCAAGCGAACACGAAACCACAAATTTTGCTTGTATATATACATTACTAAACAACATGTGATTTAAGCAATATTGCTGAGGCATTTTTATCATACTATATATGCATATATAGTTGTGCTAAATAATAGTTTGCTGTCATGCACTTTATTTGATTTTATACCGGCCATCTGCTTTACTCCAAGGTCCAAACAATAAAGGTTTCAATAAGGCTAGACGACTGCTTTAGGTTCTACTAACTCCATTAAATGTTGGCAACTGGAGTGGAATTGCAAGGTAATAAACCTAGAATAAGGCGCATTGGAATATAAATCCTTTCAAAAGTGACGTATATAATTGTAAAATGGGACCTATATGTTCATATAAAATAATGCCTCTTTTAAGAAACTCATTGCTGTTGATTTTTAATATAGGACGGAATACATTTAATCAAAGTTGTAAATACATCTATTAATAGGTAGGAAATTCCAGTCTGTGTTTGTATAGTCTAATACAAAAACAAGTAGACGTTTGAGGAAATTTGAAAGTTTTTGTGTCAGCTTAAGATGTGGGCGAGGATTTACATGCATAAATATGAAATTTTACACCCACCTTACTGATTTCACCTCAACTTCACATTAGCTTATGCATGTTTGAACAAGGGCGCCATTTCCTATTTCATTTATGAAAATATATAGTTGCTGATAAGTATAGACCTTTTTATTAAGCGCATGCAGAATACAAATTTTCCGCAATACTGCATGACGCCAATTTTTTTAATGATCGTGTCTATTGATTTTTTTTTCAATTTCGTTTCTTGTTTTAGGACTATGAATTGTGTATATTTATCAGACGTATTCTGTAATTATTATGGCCGCGACCCGAGAATTTTTTATTTGTTTTTGCTTTCCATCCAGATGTAATGCTGAAAGTTTGAAAGTGTCTGTTTTCACTAAAAGCGGTGTAAACGAGCATATACGCGATATAAAAAAACAATCGCGCGAACAGAGATTATATATATATATATATATATATATATATATTGATGCTTTTTGAAACGGAGAGATTTGAACAAGCACACGTAACATGTGGACTGTGGACATACATGTAACTATAACTATAACTAGGTTTACAACATTTACAAACGCGGTATATTGCATGCATGGGTAGCGTGCAAGTAAGTTATTTTTTAACAACGTTACAAAGCAAAGTTTTTTCAGCTGGACAATTTTTTTGGGCTTCGTTGTCTATAAGTGCAGAGGAGTAGTGACTTCACGGCTTTCACGCTTTTTGAGGCGAACGTGTGCTGTAAGTTAAACTTCCGTTAAGGTATTCTTCTTCCCTCGACGATGTTCGGCAACATAGCTTTTGAAAGAGATACTGAAATGTCTTGTTGTACTCTCTATCGAAGCAAGCGTAAATCACAGGATTGGATTGGATTTAGATTGGACTACCAAAATTTGCTAGCCTTCAACATAGTCAAGACGCGATATAATCATATTCATAATCATAATTATCATTTATCAATGTTATTATTATTATTATACATATACACACATACATACATACACGTACACATACACAAACACACACACATACACATACACACACACACATACATACACACATACATACACACATACACACACTGCATACACACACATACTGTACGTTATTACTTATTTGAGATAGCCTATAGGCGTTACAAGCCAATTAAGGCTTACAACAAGCCTATTAACAAGATGTAACAATGGCGTTATTTACAAGCTACGGCTGTTGTCAACCTCGCACATAACAACTTGCTACAACCTACAACTGATTGAATAACGCAGCAAGTTGTTTGAACAATCTGCGTCAGGCTGGCTGATCACAATAATTTGTTACAAACTTGCGAACAACTCGTTGCCAGTTAATTTGCCTTAATACTCAATAAACAGACACAAACAGTGCAAATACATTGTGATGGAAGCTGGATGACAAGGCTGCTTTCCGCAGACTTACATATTACAACCTGGCGCCCTATACACGTGCACTATAGTAAAACATAGCTAAACGTGATTAGGAATGTGGGCATTTTTGCTATATGCATAGGACCCATAAGCAAAATTTGATGAGTTGAGTTGCCATAAAATATAAAGCATATGAATTGGCCTGCAGGGAAAAATCTGACTATAGAAAACGTTAGTGTAGTTCACAAACCCTAAATTGCATTGCCAGATCTTTGTTTTTGGATAAGATGTGATTTCGACGGATGCAGTGGTTGCTTCTTCGGCTCCGGTGTAAAACCGAAATGGAATAAGACCTGCAGTCGTGCTTGTGCATCAGACAGATCGAGAAAAGTTTATACATTTGCGGCCACCCTTTAGAAAAAAAAAATGTGTAATTGTTTAAATAAAAATAGATTTCAAAGACGACTGCTTTGTTATTTAGCCGGAAATACGTACATTGATTGATACCTACAACGACTTAGACAAATGCATTACAATATAGCTTTTGACATATTCTTGATTTCAGCATTAACACTTTGAAGCCTGACGATTTTATTCCGCACAGGGAGAGGTCCAGGCCTCAAAGTGTAAACTGTCTCGTTCTGCTCTAAAAATGAGTGTATTTAGAATTTTAAAAAAAGAATTTTGGGAGTACACTGAATATTAAAATTTTTTAATAGGTTTTTCAAATTTGAGGACATCAGTTAGTACTTTGTAGAAAGTTGACATATTGAACACCATTCTATAAACAATTTATAACTTGTTACGTTACTAAATTTTTCCAACCTAAACTTTGAGTAAAAGAGTAAAATGATTGGTTCTTATACTTAGTTCTGCATGTTTTGTTCTCCAATTGTTCCATTGGAACTAATCTGCATTGGTATATTTTTTGAACTGCTTCGTTTTAGTGGAGTGCATGCAACATTCACAGTCACTAAAACTATATATATACGTATATATATATATATATATATATATATATATATATATATATATATATATATATATATATATATATATATATATATATACTAATTATTATATTTTCCAAAAAATGCTGATACATTTCCTGAAAATTAAAAATTAACACAAACAAAGTCTACTGGAATATTCGCCTTTAATACAAACAAGTGTATTGCTATTGCCTCAGACTATATATTTTAGTGCTCAACTTCCATTTGAAAATCTACGTTTTATTTGATTTAAAGTTATTTTATATCCAACATAATTTACAAAAACTTTAAAGAACTCTTACTTTGATGATACTGAAGAGCAGGGAAATGTTAAACTTTAACTACAATATATTTAATAAACCAACGCCTTAGACTCGTTTGACGAGGTTTTTTCTATTCAGTTTTCTTTCAAAAATTCAGTTGGATTATACTATAGATTTTGCTACACTTTAATATTGATTTAAAAGGAAAAGTCGCTAATTCCAAAACATTTCACACATTACTTAACATGGATTGGTTTATTAAGCAGAACAGTGTTTTTAATTAAAAAACACGGCTATACCCAGCGGGCATCTGTCTCTTGTCTTTGGAATAGTATAGAACACAATAGAACTTAGCCAGTGTCACAACTCGAAGTTCGTGCGAGTAAAATCTGTGAACACTTCCGTAAGGGCTAATTACTCCTGACGGGGAAAGACTGAGAAAAATATTAAGACTAAATATGCATGGTAATTATGATTGTGCAATTAACGTGATCAAATTTTCCAAAACAACAGTAAAGACACCACAAACCATAAGTGGCTAAACTCAGCACGGCAACTGTCAACATATGAGTCAAGAATTAGGAATTACGCTCCCCCGTCGGGTTTCTTGTTGGGCCCAACAGAACCCAACGGAAGTTATGATTCGTTCTCAGGCCTAATCTCAGCCCTCGCTCAAGATTAGTAACTTTGGAGTTTTCTACTTTTTATACGGATTTTAATAAGGAGGTTAAAATGTTACAATGTCGCACCACGGGACTTTATAATATGCCGATTCGATTGTGCATATCTACTATCTACTTGGGTAATCATGCTTCAGGATATTATTCAGAAATTGGAATGTTGCCATTTGCCAAATACGGTCTCTTTTGAACAGATTAGAATGAAGAAAAATAACAGCTGCGTTCTTTGGATGGTGTTTAACGATGCATGTGTCAAATCTGATCAGTTACCATGGTGATCCAAAACTTTTATACGTTGCAAGCTCTAAAAATTCAGATTTAACTCTCTTCTAAAAAAACAAGCAGAGTTCAGATGTTTACTGAACTTTTGAAATCTCGTTGGGTCTGTTGGACCCAACGAGAAACCCAACAGAATTTGCTGTTCCTAAATCGCGCCCAGTATAAACTGTCATGCTATGCAAACTAAAAATTATCCAACAATAGCATGCAATAGGTAGCCTGTGTACAGCCGCTCTCCCGTGAGAAGAAAATTTTGGGGAGAGAGCGTCTGTGAGTTCGAGGCGATAATCGTGTTCCAGGTCACGTGGATATTCCACGGATTCGTGGAACCATATCTGATTGGCCCTTACACAGTCTTATTGTATTACACAAGTTTTAATTGGCTGCTGATAGCATAAATTATAATTTGGTTGAACGAAGATTCAACGAACATAGGAGCGAAGTAAATAACTGCCGTATCTCGTTCGATTCTTCAAATTATCTTCTGATTACACGTAATTTATGGCAGCCGCTGATACTGAAGCCAAGCAACTTCAAATATTACAGATTCAGATTGATTGTATAACTGAAATAGTATTTCCAACGGACAATCTATCGTCGGTAAGACTACGATTTAAAAATACCTAATTTTCGACATTTATAGGAGTTGGTTGTTATTATTAATCATGGCACATCTGAATTGACAATTGTGATACTGGAATTAAAACATACAACGACATTTATGAATATGATACAGTCAGTCAATCGGACAGTGTGGACAAAACGCTATGTTTTTGAAGCCACACACATGAAATTGTACTTGACCGTGGTCGTGAAGTCTGACCTTTGGTTTATAGTAAATACGCTGTTCAAAGACTCTCGTTCTCGCACACACGTCTTTTTGATCAAATACAGTTTTTAATTTGTTAGTTTCTTCACGACATATAATAAAGAAACTTTGAAAGTATTATGAAGTTATTCAATAATTATTATAATTTACTTAAAATCCACGTGACCTGGAACACGATTATCGCCTCGAACTCACAGACGCTCTCTCCCCAAAATTTTCTTCTCACGGGAGAGCGGCTGTACACAGGCTAGCAATAGGTTGTGGTATTGGAATTTATAATTATCAACGATATTCCTAAATCAAGCAAACTCTATCCACATAATAATTACGATTTAATTAAAAATGCATCGACTTACAGTCAAACCGGATGTTCTTTGCCGTGCGACCTTGCAATATTGACAGCAACATTACAGTGTTGACTATCAGGGGGGGCATGAAGCGGACTTGCACATGCGCATTGAGATTATTGAAAACGAGGCTTTACTATGCTCAGTTCTGTTTACGTCTTCGTTGAGAGAGGAGCTCTTTACGCAAAGTAAGTGTATCGATCAATACTTAACGAAGAAACTTTGCTCTTAAATTCATCAGATGTGCCCAGTTTCTATGGCACATCGATCTGAAATTGAATGAGTACCTCCTAAAATCAGGACATAGAGTATATAGTTTGTAGTTCTCTTTCACGATTTGTTTGAGACTTTGTTGCGCAACGGAGATACAATTCGAATTCAGTCAGTCTGGTTTGAGTATATTAAAGTTTATAGGTTAAATATTTGATTTCCAGTGCTGTTTTGTTGGTTTTTTTGGCTTATGTATACGTACAGAGTGCTGACGAGTTTACACTGTGGTTTTAAATACACTCGCGACTCGTTCATATTTGACGCATTTGAGTAAACATACGCTCGTAAACGTATGTCATTTCTCTCATCAAGGTGTGTATTGAAAGGATACGATTACGTTGTCTCGCCTTATGAGAGTGATGCTCAGCTTACTTACCTGCAAAAGGTCGGCCTTATAGATTACATTTTGTCTGAAGACTCAGACCTCCTTGTCTTTGGAAGTTCGGAATAAACAAAGGTTATTTTTTAAGATTAATTTCGTTAATATGGACAGGGAATTAATTGTTCCAAGCAATTCTGATAAACTTTATTCATTCTCTGAAGATATTTTTCGATACATGTGTGTATTGTCTGGATGTGATTATTTACCTTCAATGAGGGGTATTGGATTGAACAGAACATTTGCTGCAATCAAACAAAAACCTGCCCCTCGTAATGCAATTCATTTTCTAAAGGAGAAGCAACATAACTGCCCCTGCCAATTATGAGAAAAATTTTCAACCACCAATTCGTTCATTTCTTAGTCATCCAGTATTCAACCCTTTTTATTTGACCCAAGTTCCACTTTACAAAACCTAAACTGGCAATTTATAGAACCTTTTTACACAAATGGCAGGGATGACCTTACCCAATTTTATTGAAGGCAATGTTGATCCTACAAGGCCAAATAATATACAATCATTATTCTCTTTGGACAAGCCAACAATAGACACATATGCCATTGGGCCTTTCAAGCTACAGAATGTAAGTAGCAATAATGAAAACCGAAAGGAAAATCCTGAAGAGACTGTGTGAAAAAACTGCACACAACACAGCTGATGGTGTGGGGGACACCAGTGATGATGAGGAGCATACTTTACCTTTCAAGGTTCTGGGGAGTGCACACCATAAAGAAATGCAAGATTCTTTAGAACAGGGTGTCTTGGCCATGAATGAGCAACAAAAACAAGTTGCAGCACATCTACAACCAGAACCTACTAATGACTATGACAGCAATGCCATTTTAGTTCAGATCGTTTATGGTGAAGGTTTTAAAGCTGTTGGATATATTGCCTGGGAGGTGACAGGGCTACTAAATGCATTGTTAAGTGACAACAAAATAATTTCAGTTGACATTAAACATATAAGATTCCAAACAACTTTTCAGAACATTGGAATTTTACATAACCATATATATTAATTACCAAAAGGGGACCTTGGGATAAGAACATTACAGGTTTACATAAAATTGACCCTAAGTCATGAAACATTTTGACTTCATTGGTATAGGTTTTGAAATTTTAATTTTCAAAATCCACAAAATTCTAGTTCATAATTTACAAAGTGAAATTTTTGTTTCAATTGAAAACAATGAACTGAGTTGACTTTGCTTTATTCTGTTGCTTTGACAATCTCAGTTTGTTCTTCACCCAGTTTACCCTATAAATAATGACCAGTCCTTAATGACACTACCACATGTATTTATCAACTTCAATTAATATACATATAGGTACTGATATACAAATATACTTTAAGATATCACTAACAATTGAGGTGCATCCTGACACACCTACAGATACTGTACAGCCTAACTATAGTATACTTGTCACAGTACACACAATGATTTTAAAGCATGTAAATGTTTTGATCAGGTTTTCAAAATGTGTTAATGTTTATTACATGTCAGCCAGTGCCATGCTGTACATGTATATCCATGAGATATATGTCTGCGAGACAGTGTCCTACTGTATTTTGAGATCTTATCCTATAAATTTAAAAAGCAAAAGATAGTTAACATGCGTATAACAGCAAAACCAAAATTGCACATACTCTACCAGTGGCTTTCAGTACTTGCCACTTTTACTGACTCACACTTGCTTTCTCTGCTATACGAGAATGCAATATTGTGTACATATCAAAGTGAAATATATGTGCACAAATTTTGGCACTAACAATTGTACATGTACATCGTATAGTGAAGTATTTCTAAGACTTTGAACCTAATAATTTGATTTGCTTCTTCAACATCTTAATTATTGGGAGGTGCTGGTAGTGCTTATATATATATATATATATATATATATATATATGTATATTATGAGACTCCAACTTCATCAAAGTAATCAGCCAATAAATTATAGACCAATACCCATTTATAAATCACTTTGCAAGCGCTTACTAATGTTACTTTACTTTGTCAACATCATGCTAACTCTAAACTTAAGTGAAAAATTAAGGAAAAAACACGATCATTTTCGACGTAAAATCGAGGGGATCGTTGGGGATCGATAGGTAAACCTGATAAATCGAATACTATTCTTTCATATTCACGAAGTTTTGTGATAGTTTGGTCTAAAACTTGACGCTCAGAGATCGCAATGTACTGTGCAGTATACGCATTCCTTTACAGGCGTTTTCACCACCATATTTCAAATAGACATCAGCAGAACAATCAGTTGAGATATGGCGGCCAAACGTTTCCCACCCCGAAACAAAGACTCAAAAATACTTCGCAAAGTAAAATTTTCGTAAAATATTAGGTACATTAGCAAACAATCAAGGAACTTACCTTACAAATATTCACGAAGAAATCGCCGCCATTGAAATTTACATCAAAATACTACCATAATGCACCGGGCACCCCCGCTTCATTCCCCCCCTGGTTGACTATATAGCTAACGATACACGGCGACTCCTTGGCAAGTTGCTAAAAATTCGCATTTTAAATATCGAACTTCACACAACATGAAGTTTACTTAGAGTTGGTTGTTCTGACTTTCAATAGAACTTCATATTATGTGAAGTTCGATATTTAAACATTGCTAAGTGCAATGTTGCTATCAATATTGCAAGGTCGCGCGGGAAAGAATATCCGGTTTGACTGTATACAAAAGCTAGGTTCGAACCCTTGTCTGGGTCTCCGAAATCTTTTCTGAGTAATTAAGCTTGACGAACGTCCAACAAACGTCTGTTACATTACACCAAGCTCGCAAACGTACCACACACTACATGTATACGTACAACTTAAAATATAACAAACATGTATTTTCCCGTATGTGTATACTGTAATAGATTGCATATGACGTCACAACGCGTAAAGAACAAAATAGTACGACGCGAGACCATAGTCGATAGAAGTATACATGGTCTGGAAAGCCGGCCAACTTCAAAGCGGCTACCAATCGGACTACGATTCATGTTGAGGGGGACCTGAAGGTGCACAAATCCTTTGTTTTAGATTCAACAGCATCAGACCGAAAGTTGCTATTGGACGCCTGCTTCTTTGTACAGAAAATACAATGCGTTCATGCAGTAACCGTGAAAGAGTACATAAACTCAACAAAAACGTAGAACAATGACTTTTATATCGGGCTTCCAGACCATCTATATTTCTATTGACTATGGCGAGACGAAGTTGAATAGCCTGACTGCTGGTCTTTATACGTTGTGACGTCTTCTGTGATCTATTACAGTTCGTCTCGCGTTGTAAATGTCCATATAGTTCGGCCACTATATATTTATTACAACTATACGACAGCACTCAGTGCTTTAATAACAATTCGCAAGTTTTGCTCACACCGTCTAACTTCATTGATGCAGGCACGTTAATAGCAGAAAATTTAAAGTAAAATTTAGATTATATTTCATCGGAATATTTTTGGACAACTCTATTTTTGGGAGCCATTTTGGGTTTTCTTGTAAAGAAAATTGCCCCTTGACTCATTGTTTATTACCAAATCAGACAAAATGCTTAATTACCCAATTAAATTTACACATTTCTTTTAAAACTACAGTTGCTCTTAACCAATCAGAATTGAATTTTTTTCATATGCAGTGTATATTGTCATTTTGTATATATACAATTGTTGTCAATGTCATTTCAATAACTACTGTATTTCTCTCGTCGCATTTCGTTATCTTTAATGTAGTTTTATTGAAGACATAAAGTTTAAAACTATATACTGTTCCAAATGACGAGAAAAGTAAGTTATTTTTTTAACAACGTTACAAAGCAAAGTTTTTTCAGCTGGACAATTCTCTTGGACTTCATTGTCTATACATGCAGAGGAGTAGTGACTTCACGGCTTTCACGCTTTTTGAGGCGAAAACTTTGGGTACGTGTGCTGTAAGTTAAACTTCTGTTAAGGTTTTCTTCTTCCCTCGACGACGTTCGGCAACAGAGCTTCTGAAAAAGATGCTGAAATGCCTTGTTGTACTCTCTATCGAAGCAAGCGTAAATCACAGGATTGCACAGACTGTTGAACGATGGAAGAATGACTACAAAGATGCTTCCGACTATCTGAGAATCTTTTTTGCTTAACGAGAGGTAGGTTGGTTTATATTCCATAAGAAGAAATAGGATGAAAAAAGGACCCCAGCAAATAATGAACGTACTCACAACAAGGAGAAGCACTCGGATGGTTTTCAACTCCTGATAATAATTTTTCCCACTTTTATTCTCACTGGATATGCGTGACTGGCCCAATGTTCCTTTTCTAGTCATTTGATGTCTTTTGTGAGCAATGTAAAAGATCATCGCGTACATTATAATGATGATTAAAGCAGGAAAGAAAAAGAAAATAGCAGATGCAACTGTAAAGTAAATCAGGTTATCGTTGGTACATCCTTTCCCAGCAGTTGCGACGACACCAGGACTGCCACCCAAGGGAAATTGTCCAAGTGTGGCGAAAACGGAGGAAATCAACCAAATAAAGAAAATAACAATGATGGATCGTGAAGTTGTCATTTGTGACCTGTACTTAAAAGGATTGCTTATTTTGAAATAACGATCAATACTAATAACGGTTAAGGTAACGATTGACGCTACTTCGCAAGAAATGTCAATCCATGACCAAAAGCGACAAAGCTGAACTGCCACAAGCTCTGTGTGATTCAGATGCAAATATAGACGAATAGGAACGCTAAGAGTTCCAACCAAAAGATCAGCGACCGCAAGGCAAGCGATAAAATATTTGTTCGGTTGATGGAGATGTTTTTCGATCCATGTAGTTATTAGGACCAAGGTGTTTCCTAAAACTGTGGCGATAATTATTAAAATTAATATCACTGTTGTAACGTGCCACATTAGAGTTTTTTGGAATAGTTCGACCTGTTTATTCTGTGTCAATGAATTGATGGATGGGTTCTGTCCTCGTGTCATTCTTCTATAGTAAACGACAAAAATATATAACAATTTCTTTTTTTTTATCCTCGGTTGAGATCAACATTAAGGATTTTATTATAACAATTAAGAAAGTGTTGCCTATTACTTCCTAAGAATCTTAACTAAGCTATAAAGTATGCTGGCATCATGCCGGGGAAAAAATCTAGCAGGGTACATGTATCTTAAATAATAAAACCTACAGATTTTTAGTAAGGCAAAATTTTAAGTGTTATAATAATAACAAGAACAACAACAATAATAATAAAAATGTTGATAATGATATTAATGATAGTGATTATGATTATGATGATATTAATATTGATACTGATATTGTTAATGATAATATTGATAATGATTATGATTATGACGATATTGACAATGATAACGATAAGATAACCAACTAGCAGCAGCAGCAATATTGGGCATTTCACTCGACCACATAGCGTGTTCGCCCAAAGTCCTAAGATAGCCAACTAGTTGTCTATTACATGCAATTTCTGCATCCTGAGTGACTGACCATCCCCGACGGTAGCCCCGTTGGTGGTGGTGAAACAATACGAAATGCTTGAATAAGAATAGAGTTAAATTCCATAGAATAAAGATTGTGCACCAATATGGCCGCCATTCATTGTTTCTGTGCACCAATATATAGCCTGACGTTATGAAAACCAAGAATATTTCGCTCTTATTTTTGCATATATATGTTGACATATACATATACATGCAGGAAAAGATGTATTTGACTGTGTGCATGTTCATACTCAGAAATTCATAGTAGCATCTATAGTATTTCACTCACAGTTTTAACCAAGATAAATCGTGTATTTCTGAATTAATACTATGCGATTTATTTAAATATGCTTTGATATATTTTATATTGCTTATAACATTTATATTAGTACAAATAACCCTAATAATTTTTAAGATGCGTAATGCCTTTCCTCTGCTGCAACTATACATACAGCCTCGCAATATATACCTAATATATATTTTTTAATAATTATAATTGAAAATCTTTCTTAAATAACTAATTGTTTTAATTCTGTATTTTCTTTTCCTAAAGGTTTAGCGTCATTTTTCATATAAAATCGGTCAACATTCGCAAACAAACGCCCAATTTTTATGTGAACACAAATTGTCGTCGACTGCATGTCTGCGACTGATCAGCGATCAATAGGGAAAGATGAACTTGGCTTTATAAAGAGCAAAAATTCAAATCCTCGCCTGCTTCTTGTTCTATAGTTGGAAATTAACAATACTGTAAAGCATTGAAACAAACCTGAGAATATATGTTAAATTTTCCGTGTTTCCTAGTGATTGCATGGCTAATCTTTACATCAACTGTTATTTACACAAACAAATTAAAAGAAAAATAATTTTGATTCCTGTCGATTATACATGGAAATTAAATATTAGCCCGGCTTGTTCAAACTTGTCTGGCGCATTGACACACAATTTAGCTGGGGCTAAATTTTTCATTGCTGGCATTTTCTTTACCGACAGTTAGTGCTGAACTAAAAGTTAGTGATAATGACTGATTAAAATTGAAAAACTCGTTAAGTCAGACTGAAAATCGACTACATTTGTTTGGTTTTCTACAATGACTTGTTATATCAGATATCCATTCAATTAACCACGACGCGGAACATTAATACATCACGGTTTTGCCGTTTCATGAAAGAAGCGGCCATTAACTTAGATTGCCAAAGATTCCTTCCGCATTTCGCCGTCGACAATGTAACCGAGGTGTAAAAATTGGTATTATTGACATTGGGAGATAGAAACGAGAGTTAATGCATATATATAGACCATGCCTAAAAGTGACTAATTTGAATATTCTTTTACATGCATCTTGATATACTGAAGCCTTTCTGGCCTTGTTTGTGTGTCTGCAATTCAAAAGAATCTTTGCTTCATAACGAGGCCAGAAAGGCTCATTTAGATGCACATAAAAGAACATTTAAAGTGGTCGGCATTATGGATTGAAGTGGTCTGTTAAACATCGCGTGGAAATCAAATATAAGCATATTAATAGGTTTTTGAAAGAAACTTCTTTTGTCCACTTTCCGCATTTAACAATTGAACGGCAAAAACTAAAGAGTAATTATAATAGCATGGAGATGTACGACTTTTAAGAGTTTAGTTGAAATCAGGATCGAGCAGAATAACTAATCAGTTTAAAATTTGAACAGTACTGTTCGGTGTAAGTATAGGTTATTTTGAGGCCACGAGGGGATATGTGAGACATGGCGAGGTTGACAGGATTTCATAAGATAAGGAGTGGTGCGCGGGATATTAGACGGGAAGATTAGAGGAGAATATTTTTCGCGAGGAATGGTAGAGGGGAATATTAGAGCTTTAGAGGGGAAATTAATTTATTGTTTTGCCAGGGGCTATTGAATATATTCCCCTAAAAGAACAAAGGAAACCGAGGCATGTGAAAAATATAAGTCATGTTGTTATGTACCAAACAAAACCTTTCGTTTGCCAAAGATGAAATCCTATTGGTCAAATCATGGTCACGTGTTGTTCAACAAACTCAATGTTTCTTTCTGCCGAGGGAAACATTGCACTGTTTCCCTCTGACGTCAACAACGAAGAAGGAAACAGTGCAATGTTCCCCTCTGACGTCGTTTAATCATGCGTTGTTCACGTGAATACACAATGATTATTGCATCAGATCAAAAACTTTGGACTTTTCGGAACATTTTGAAAACAAGAGCTGTTTCGAGCTTGTTTGCTACGAAATAGTCCATTTTCCAAAGGAAAGAATATTTATACATATCTTCAAAGAAGGTATGAAGAAAACCTGGATAAATTTAAAGCTGTTCTTTGTACTTGTTGAGTCTGGTGTATTTGTTTAGTTGAATTGAAATTACGAAGACAAAGTCAAAGTGTTTTGGTAAGTCTTTTTGCCTTTTGCAAGTTTCGAGTCAACTTTGTATTTTGTATTTTTAAAGTCTTTGGTGTATAACAAAACGCTTGTTGACTTTTGCCTCGAGAAGCATCGAGTTTTACGGTCCCTCAGGCTTCAATGTCACCCTCGGGCTAAAGCCCTCGGGTGACATTGAAGCCTTCGGGTCCGTAAAACTCGATGTTTCCCTCGGCGCCGGTCAACAAGTGTATAGTGTATATCTGGAACGAAAAATTACAGCCAAAACCTGATTGGCAAAAATTTGAGAATTGGGAAGACTTGTTCTTAACTATTGGAAAAATAACGCGAATAGAATGTAGCACTCGTGTAGAGGCTATATATATAGTGAGGAAGAGTAATGTCAAGCTAAAAATAACCTGAATGTCAGGCCTTTATTTGTTCTCACCTTCCGCTAAACCCGCTGACATTCAGGTTAAGCTAAAAACAATAAAAACGTTTCCATGCAAATAAGCTAACGCGTCTAGCTCTTAATTGTTTTGCAAACAAAGCACGCATAGCGAGTGCTTGCAACTGCTATATAGCGTGTGTGTACGTCATCTCTCATCCCTGAGTTCAGAAATGAAACTTTGGTTATAGTACCCAGTGAACAGCTCGTTTGATTCCTGAGTTTAAATAACTCTTGTATGTGAATAGATCTTCTCCAGCTGTGCTGCAAAGAGTTTTGATCGATCTGATAGCCGCAAAGTTGGCCTATAGGTATACCATTGACGTGCATGATGGCAGTTATAGCTCTCATAACTTATAGTAAACAAATATGATCTCATTTGTGACAACATGTCATGGAACCATCTTACAACTATAGCTATATATAGCCGTTTAGGTATAACTTGAATTTGAACCGTTTTTACAACCTCGTCCCCAGGGCATTTTGCCTCCACGTTGGGAGGTCGGCGAAAATGGCCCTGGCATCGGCTGGTCGATTCTGTAATCGGATTGGCCGGTTTAAAAACTTGATTAATTCAGATACAGTGTAATTTATTCATCAAAATATGAATTGCAATAAATCCACTCTGCGAAGTTCATCCAAAGAATTGTAACGATAGCTTTGGTTAAAGTCAAGAACAACATTAGATATACGTTTCTTCCCTACATTTAAATGTATCCTGGATAATCGTGGGGAGTATCATGATGAGTAATGCTAGCCAGCTGTATTTATGATAAAGGTTCACATGAGTGATTCGGCAGAGCGTTAAATATTTCTTATTTATTATTCATGTATACGTATTATACAAAAACGAAACACAAAGACCGCATAAATTTCTTGCCAAAACACCCCAAAATTCTGGGTGTCACGTGACCAGCCGATGCCAGGGCCATTTTCGCCGACCTCCCAACGTGGAGGCAAAATGCCCTGGGGACGAGGTTGCCGTTTTTAAGGATGTCGCACTTGTTATCTGTTCCATGAGTATGAATATATTAATATGTCAATTATATTCTTCAAGAGTTATTTACAATTTTTTAAATTTAAAATTTTTAAAAAATTTTAAATTTAAATCTTTTAAATACTTCTGAAACTATAGAAATTATGTACATACAGTATGGTTGGCTCCAAGGGCCCGGACTTGGATTTTTTTAAACTTGGATGCTATTGAGCGTCGACGGCGCGACGTCTTCCACTATAGATGTTCCCCGTCAAATTTTTGATTTAGTCTCTGAAACGCTATATTTCCCATGTAAGGAAGTTTTACAACAAAATGCGCTTTCAAAATAACTCTCAAAGGGGAATTGTCACCAAGTTTACGTGCAAATTGGAACGCAATATATATGGTATAACACAAACATACAATTATAAAGGAGTGCCTATAATATGCATAAGCGTGATACATTATAAACAAGAAACTATAACTGACACTAGCTATTACACTAACCTTCTCTTGTGAACTAGGAAAAAGCCAACGCGTTTGTGGGATATGAATACAGCTATAATAGCTATCTTAAATATCAACGAATTAATTTGTCATTTGATGGTACGTTTTAAAACTGTAAACACAGACAACATAATAGAGTATATTCATTTAAATGAAAATTTTAATTAAAAATAGATGATTGCAATAATTATAAAGCTAATTAAGATAAAACAAGAAACAACAATTTTTCAAGCTAGCCGATATACCTATCAGCTGGATAAAAATTGTTTGACCGATTATGAACAAAGATTATTGAAGCCAAAAATAAACTGATCAGTAACCATAGTGACATAAATATGCTTGCCCAATGCGGACAAAAATACCAACGTTACAATTCATAGTCCAAATCTCAAATATCAAGTCGAATTGCATGAAATATGATTCAATTTGTGGAAGTCAATGTCCATGTTTGTAAAGTCCAAGTCGATTCCCTGTACTGTCGAAGTCGAAGTTCATTAAAAAAATTATCATATTTCGACTTGTGTGTTTTGACAATTGTGCATAAATTATCATAAATTAAAACCTCGAATTAAAAACTCCAACATGGCGGCATTAAGATGGTTGCCAGATATAGAAGACTGCTTTGACCCATTTTGTCGTGTATTAACGGATGGTATTAATCACTTCGCTGATTCAGAAGACAACACTGACAGATCTGACTATTTCTCGCGACGGATTGAAGACTACGAAGGAACGGTTCGCGTTTTAGCCACCACTGTGAAGTATGCACCACATTCGGCCTTCGATTCAACCTTCGATTCGGCCTTCGATTCAGCCGTCGATTCAATTATCGCATGTTATTGCGAAGTTATCTCCATATTCATCAGGTGGTTGCTATAACAGAATATCATACAAGAACACAATTTTCTCAGGTGCTATTCTATAGGATTTCTTCAAATTAACATATGTTGTACAGAATTTCATGCTCTTTAATCTAGTACTAGAAATACATGAACGCAACAACCCCTCGCCCGCTTTATATGCATTTTTTAACCCCCCTCCCCCCCTCCCTTAATTTATGTTTTTTTGTTATTAATGAACACAGATCAGAAAACATCCAGAAAATCAGTTAGCAAGGTTCATCTGTAGTCATGTATTGACACACCGAAAGAACATGCAAAGTCAATATTAAAAAAGAAAACAGCGAGATGAACCAAATGACAAATTTTCATTCAAAAATATATATAAACAGTGGCCAAGAAAAGACACAATGTCAACGTCCTAGTGTTGAAAGACAATTCTAGACAACATATTATTTATATTAATTTTCATTTTCAAGATTTCTTCCGTTTTAACTCAGCTGAACTGGTAAATACGAATCTCCTACCGTTAAACTTTCTTCTGCTTTTAGACCACAAACACTGCCAATTCAGTCTAGTCTTTTCGGTGATTGTTTTTCTCGTTCGTGGTTTCTTACTTTTTTCGTTGTTGACACATAAATATGACAAGGCATCATTCAGTTCTCTTCATGATCTAAAAAGCCGTTTGTTTCAAAATTTCTTCATTGTTCCCTCTCGAGTTATGTAGAATACACCAGAGCAAAATTCTTTACCGGCTTTGAACAGTTTCAGGACACATCCTTCTTCTTTCAGTTACATTTCGGTCGGCATCGTTTTCGGTCTTTATCGTATTAATTTTTAGGCTTTTTCCAGTGGTTTTAAGTCGTATTTATTGTTGTCTTTTTCTTGCTGCCACATATCTTGTTAGCCTTCTTTCTTTAGTCTTTTTTCATAGTAATATTAAAATGTACATTTTAGCTGAAACCATTTTTTCTGGCAAAGATTTCTTTCGTCATGATCGTTGAAAAACTATTTCGTAATCCAACCGAACTTATAAATTATAATTTGCCGACGTAATTTAAATAACTGCGCATGTTGTGGATTTGATAATATATACATATATATATATATATATATATATATATATATATATATATATATATATATAGATATACATATATATAGATATACATATATATAGATATAGATATATATATATAGATATATATATATATATATATAGATAGATAGATAGATATATATACAAACAGGTTTCAGAATTGCTTCCAGCTTTTCACCTCGCGTGTAAAGTGGACTCCACGCACGTCGAGATTTCCGCCCGGGCTCGGGGATAAGTCTCCAGAGTGGCATAGACCCATGAACGACGCAGGAAATTCTCTACAACATATGTAAATATTCTTAAAAAATCGTATAGAATAGCGGCTGAGAAATTGTACTTTTTCTGATGTAATCTGAAATATACAAGGCAACCCTCGTCAGTAGGCGCTATTCTATACGATTTCTTCAAATTAACATATGTTGTAGAGAATTTCATGCTCTTTAATCTAGTATAAGTCTCCAGAGTGGCATAGACCCATGAACGACGCAGGCAAGTGAAAACAAACTGCGGCGCGGTGTTATTAATACGAAGAAAATTGTGTGTTTGTATGATATTCTGTTATAGCGACCACCTGATGAATATGGAGATAACTTCGCAATAACATGCGATGATTGAATCGACGGCTGAATCGAAGGCCGAATCGAAGGCTGAATCGAAGGCTGAATCGAAGGCCGAATCGAAGGCTGAATCGAAGGCCGAATCGAAGGCTGAATGTGGTGCATACTTCACAGTGGTGGCTAAAACGCGAACCGTTCCTTCGTAGTCTTCAATTCGTCGCGAGAAATAGTCAGATCTGTCAGTGTTGTCTTCTGAATCAGCCAAGTGATTAATACCATCCGTTAATACACGACAAAATGGGTCAAAGAAGTCTTCTATATCCTGCATAACGCCGCCATGTTGGAGTTTTTAATTGGAGGTTTTAATTTATGATAATTTATGCACAATTGTCAAAACACACAAGTCGAAATGTGATAATTTTTTAATGGACTTCGACTTCGACAGTACAGGGAATCGACTTGGACTTTACAAACATGGACATTGACTTCTACAAATGGAATCATATTTCATGCAATTCGACTTGATATTTGAGATTTGGACTATGAATTGTAACGTTGGTATTTTTGTCCGCATTGGGCAAGCATACATAAATAACGTATACAATATAAACAACTCAAAACTCAGGTCGTTGACAATTTACATAAATTTGGCGCAAAGATTATCTCCCATTTTCTCTGATACTCCGAATACTTATAAACAGTTCTATATATTTTGTTTCTATATAAAAGAAAAACTGTTGGTAAGTATTCGGAGTATATCAGAGAAAATTGGAGATTCTGTTACATCAAAGCTAAAACAACAAATTAATGTGACTTAAAATTGTATATGCATGTAACTAACTCCTATGCGTTTTTAGTACTTTTTTGATCCCTTTTTATAGAGTCAAGATAACTACGTATGCCCTTCGTTTTAATAATTTTTTTTATTTTTTTATACAGCTGCACGTCGCAGCCACAATCTTCCATGCATTTCGTAAACAGTTGTTGCTCAAAATAAGCGGTCGATGCCAACCCATTGTCCGGGTGTTCCCCAAAGCACCCTGACTAAATCCATTCCAATCAACAAAACTGAACACTGACACCCAAACCCTACAAAAATTCTAACCATGGTTGGAAACCAAGTTTACCGTCTATTTAACCCGCGAACGCGCTAACCTCGATTGGTTCACAAGAGGCTTTTTAATCTTAATTAAATCTAACATTTTGACTAAGCGTATTGACCCGAAAAATCAAGAACTACAAAAATTTAAAAAAAATTAATACTAAAGTAAAGTGTTCGACCATAACAGGATTTGAACCCGCTGCTCCTCGACACTATGCCACTTGCAAAATGGTAACAAATTATTTGAATAACTTGTTATAACTTGTCATATCAATGATCCCAATTCTGCTTGGAATGCTGTTACCTAGCCCTGCATTGTTTAAATGCTTTTAATGTGCATTGGGCCATGGGCGCTGGCAATGTTAACATATACATGTACTCATTTATAGTAAAAATATAATACTTAGCCAATCACACATTGACGCAAGTGCAGAAAATTTGTATCACCTGCATGGTATACTATATCTGTTAGCTCAGAATATGAGAACTCGATTGAAGACCTCTCATCGAGTTATGACATGATATGGTAGAGCTAGAAGCCCCATGCAGTCGGAATTTGAAGCAATGCATGACCTTCAATATAGTCATTGCCATTGCTGAGCAAGCTAGCTTCTCTAAGCCTATATCGACGTTGCCCTAATTGAACTCAGATGGTAGACACTAGACTTGGATCAAGTCTGTCTCTCGAGGGGACGTTTTCTCCTCGCGCAGCGCGCTCGACGTCCCCTCGACTGACAGACTTGATCCAGATTACATATGAATTAATTTGGTGTTTCATTTTTGTTTTATTTTCCTGATATTTAGCATATATACCCTAGAAATCTAGCTAGTAGATCAGTTCAATTATATATATTTCTGATAGCCGCAGCGTCCCACTTTAATACATGTCTTTCAGCTGTTCTGTTGCGATGGTGACATAGAGGAAATTTAATTGTCTTACTCTAACTGATATATTAACACTATGGCATTGCATTTAAATTATTTAAGTATGAATAATTAAAGATTTAATAGTCTATACCAGCTATCAAAAAAGATGAAAATTTCCGAGGTTTATATAAAAGAGGTGTACGTAAAATATAATATTTACTAAAGCAATACCATTCTATATTTTGTTTTTATTCATTTCTTAGAGCGTGGTTAGATCGATGTTAATTGCATTATTCTTAGTTTGGACAATAAATTTGTGAGTGTGATTGGAACGCGCGTGTGAGGAAATTGTAAAGCTTATCTAAACTATTGGGATTAAGAAAAAATAAGTATATTTCAATGAAGTTTTGGCTAGTTACATTTAATTCAGTCATGAGATAATATATAGGTTGCATGCAGTGGCTATATATTGTGGGGTTAATTCTCAACAAGAACGACGTTTCGGATATACAATTTTTTAAGGATTTTGTTATAATTACAAATTATAAGATTCTATATAAATACTAACGACCAAAGTTGTTTTGCTTACTCCATCAGATCAAGACTCCGAAACGTCGTACAAAAATAAACTTTTAATTTTTTTAAAAAAAAAAACCCTTTGGTATTCACAATGAGCCTCAGAAACAGTTCGATACTATCCATTTTAATTACGAAATAGGAAATTAAGATTCTGCATGTAATGGATGTGTGTGTATATATAGAATTAGCGAATCTAAATACTTTAATATTTATTCTTACAGCGAAGCGATATATTTTCGTTATTAAATTTTACTCCCTATATGGACTCAAATACACAAGACAAAGCATACACCAAAAATAAACATCTTCATTGGAACTCAAAATATGAGCTAAAACAAGAAGGAGAAACCGTTTCATTTGTCTTGTTTGTTTTTTTTAATACGGCTCATATTTTTTTTAATACGGCTCATATTCTTAAAATTGTTGGCTGGATGTGGTTTTTAAGCTGAACTACAACAAGTATGAAATTTTTCAAATGTCTCTGAGGATGATCCTGTAATACAACAAGTATATATTGTTATATTATATTAGTCCGTTTGTGTGCTAACATGAATTGTGCTGGATACTGTAGTGCAACAATTAGAACCCAAATAGACCTTGGTCGTCACAATTATAAGCCTCGGCTATAATGCACCATTATAATGCACCGTTTTCTTCGAAGCCAACTAGCTATAGGCGCTGGCAGTCGAAAGTAGTATAGTCACTAGCATACGGACCGTGCTGTAAATATTTCCAGTATTTATATATCAAGAGAAAATTTTAGGTAAAATATATACTGACCTTATTTATAAGAAAAATTCAAATTCCGTAGAATCGGGAATTGTAAGCCTCCGTCGCTCCAAAGCGTATATTACTATATCGGTGGACTAGCATGAGAGCGTCAAACTCTCAGCTGGTGGTACGTGTTAAACCTGTAAATTGAGATTATATAGACAAAAGGACTAAGAATATTTAATATATTTAAATTTAAATATGAATATAATTACGTCAATATTATATAGGCTAATATAAGCTGAAAAAATAAACAATAATCGTAGCAACCAGACATGCTGCATATCAATTAGTCAACCACACACAATTAATACACATCATAATCTTGCTCTGCCATCGAAATATATAGCTCGATCAATATAGTTAGTTTTTTCAAGGTCTGTTCGGAAATCTGAAAGCTACGGACACGCGATTTATGATGCCTGCATGCATGCGGCCACTTAGAAGTGAATTTTAAAATCCAAACAATTCAAACTTAAAAATTCTCTGTTTTATTGCTCATTCACTCATGTCGCCATATTATATATTGGTCTTGTTTTTTACATTACCTGTCTGATGAAAATAGTCTACAATCAGTGACAAAAGTGTTGGGACACTTCAACTTAAAAAGCAACATTTTCCATTTTATGTTCTCCCGGCCGCCCTGTTCAATGTTGGTGACTATTTAAGCGCTCATTTTCACGTTCACAGCGTCCCTTATTTCCTAGTCAACATTGTAAAGGGAGGGGGAGGGAGGGATAAACTCTATCACGAGAAAAAATGTAAAATATATTAAGTTAACCTATAAACACGAAGTGTCACAAGGGTATTTTGTCACTGATTGTAGTTTAATCACCGATGCCTGAAACTTAGTTTGTTCATCATGTAGACGATATCCGTCGTTTTTTTAACAAAACTGAAATAGTTTAGATCAAACTAGGCAGTATACTTTGTCTAATTCTTGGTTTTTATCTGACGTCACGGCGGCCATGTTGGTCACCGAAACAATTTTAGAGCAATGTTGTAGGTCATTCATTTTATACTAACCTAATATATAACAACTACGAAAATCGAAGAAAATCGATAATAATAAAATGAAGGTTGTCTATGTATAATTATCTATATATAATGAATTTGTATATGTAATTCTTATTTTTCTATAGTAATTATATAGGGCTCCATTTAAACCAACTCATATAGCTGACTTGTAACTATTTTGTATAATAAGACAAAATATATATATATATCTGTGTTTGTACAAATATACACACATTTTTTCCTCTATCCCCCTCCCCTTTCAGCTCCTTGAAAATTTAATCACCTCTTGAATTTCATCTACTTGCCCAGATTGAGCGGAGTAAGTTTATCCTAGACCTTGACTTCTGATTTTTGAATGATCTTTTCTTTGCTCAAAATGGGACAAAATGTTTGTGGGTTCTCGCGTGGACGTAGCTTTGCATATTATGGTGGGTGACCTGTGTCAAAATTAAATAACATTTGGCAACGATCGTGTAACATTTGGCTATCGGTTCTAACTGTTTCATGGCAACAACAAGACGTTTGTTGGCAATAACAAAACGTTCAATTCAATGACTAAAATATCGTTTGACACCAATAAAACATTAATTGGGCTATCAGAACACGTAATTCGGCAAGAACATATCGTACGGTGGCTGATTAGTGCCATTTGATTTTGCGTTCAAGTTTCTATTTTCCGAGTTTTTTCTCGAGTTTTTTCTCGAGTTTTTTCTCGAGTTTTTTCTCGAGTTTTTTCTCGAGTTTTTTCTCGAGTTTTTTCTCGAGTTTTTTCTCGAGTTTTTTCTCGAGTTTTTTCTCGACTTTTTTCTCGACTTTTTTCTCGAGTTTTTTCTCGACTTTTTTCTCGACTTTTTTCTCGACTTTTTTCTCGACTTTTTTCTTCGAGTTTTTTCTCGACTTTTTTCTCGACTTTTTTCTCGACTTTTTTCTCGACTTTTTTCTCGACTTTTTTCTCGACTTTTTTCTCGACTTTTTTCTCGACTTTTTTCTCGACTTTTTTCTCGAGTTTTTTCTCGACTTTTTTCTCGACTTTTTTCTCGACTTTTTTCTCGACTTTTTTCTCGACAGACGCCAGTAAGCCAAGTCCAACATGGCGGACGATGCACCGCCGAGTGGTATAAACGATCAAAACGATATACTATTTTCATCGAATTCAATAGAAAAGGTGAGTTATATGTGATTTCAATGTAACTATTATGATCTTGAGAGCTTTTTGAAGTGGTCTGTGTTAAATTTTTGAACAAGTATTATTGACAATTAAACGACATACTGTATATGATGTATAGTATAAAAGAAGTATAAATAATAATAATAATTTAATTAAGCACTCACTTATTATTAATTACAGCGTTTATATATGAGAAATTTAACATTAATTAGAGTGCAGGGTTCCTGAAATAACCACAAGGTTAATCTAGTCAGGTAACCCTATTCAATGCACAATTATAAATAAAATATTTTAGCTAGGTGAGCTTGTATAAGATGTAATAGCATGAAAGTGTAGTAGCATAAAATTAATATAATACAATCCGAAAGAAAAAATACATTTTTGGATATTCATATATATACATATATCTGTACATAAGGTACAATATAAATGCATATATCACTAATATATTAATTTTATGCTACTACACTTTCATGCTATTACATCTTATACAAGCTCACCTAGCTAAAATATTTTATTTATAATTGTGCATTGAATAGGGTTACCTGACTAGATTAACCTTGTGGTTATTTCAGGAACCCTGCACTCTAATTAATGTTAAATTTCTCATATATAAACGCTGTAATTAATAATAAGTGAGTGCTTAATTAAATTATTGTTATTATTTATACTTCTTTTATACTATACATCATATACAGTATGTCGTTTAATTGTCAATAATACTCGTTCAAAAATTTAACACAGACCACTTCAAAAAGCTCTCAAGATCATAATAGTTACATTGAAATCACATATAACTCACCTTTTCTATTGAATTCGATGAAAATAGTATATCGTTTTGATCGTTTATACCACTCGGCGGTGCATCGTCCGCCATGTTGGCTTACTGGCGTCTGTCGAGAAAAAAGTCGAGAAAAAAGTCGAGAAAAAAGTCGAGAAAAAAGTCGAGAAAAAAGTCGAGAAAAAACTCGAGAAAAAACTCGAGAAAAAACTCGAGAAAAGACTCGAGAAAAAAGTCGAGAAAAAAGTCGAGAAAAAAGTCGAGAAAAAACTCGAGAAAAAACTCGAGAAAAAACTCGAGAAAAAACTCGAGAAAAAACTCGAGAAAAAACTCGAGAAAAAACTCGAGAAAAAACTCGAGAAAAAACTCGAGAAAAAACTCGAGAAAAAACTCGAGAAAAAACTCGAGAAAAAACTCGGAAAATAGAAACTTGAACGCAAAATCATAATGGCACTAATCAGCCACCGTAATATCGTTATCATAGCGATTGAGCGATTTTTCAGTAAACATGGCTGAAAATGAAAGAGATTCTTCGCGTACGGCGACAGCTGCAATTCAGTCATCTTTGGTACAGGCTAGATATATCATGTACAACTACTGGATAGTGGATGGTGTGGGTACTTCGCCTCAAAATTCAAGCCAACTGCATGTCACAACCAGCAATAGGCGAGTTTTAGGGTGTTACGCGCGCATCATTTTCAAAAAAACTGGCAAGCTCCCCTAAAAGTAAACGTATACTATTTAAAATAAACAAAGTATAGATACAGTTTCTGGATATTTGACATTGTTATTCTGTTGTTGTTGGCTCCCTAGCAAGTCTGTTTGCCATTGCTTATTTAGTATAGAGCCCGCCAATTCCTTTCCGATGGAAACGATGCGCGCGCAACACCCTGAAACTCGCCTATTCCACTCGTTTAACCGCCGCCCCCGATTAAGCGCCGCATATGAGAGCAAAAATATTAAAGAGCGCCGCCCTCGAGCTTAATCGAAGCACCGTCAGACAGAACTGTTCGAGAAGCCAAACCAAAAAGCAACTACAGCCTCGGAAATTTATTGTCCTGTATTACAGTGTTTATATGTTCAAAGTGAGTATATTTCAATGTGAATGACAAGATAACATCTGAAACATGTTTATTTTGTTGATAAGATTTCTTGTTATCGTTTACAAATAAAATAATTTTTAAAGAGCGCTGCCCTCAAATAAGCGCCGCCCTCAAATAAGCGCCGCATCCGAAACACTAAAAATTTAAAGAGCGCCGCGGCGCTTAAACGAGTAAATACGGTATATCGTGCCAAATGAACCAGAGAGGACATCCAACAATCCGGGCAATCGAGGAGCATCGTCGTCTGTTTGGGTTTTCTGGGCAATCTATCGGTACTAGTTAGTACAACACAATCTAATGGCATTTGGCATCGGCCTCCGCTGCAAATACAGTCAATACCTCAGTCAATAACATTTGTAAACGAGTATAAGACCGCCATCTTGTGTATAAAACGTGAGATCAAGGGAATTTACAATGCACCACGGGATTGTAACAAATGAAACGTTCGTTGCCAAATAACGATATGTTGTTGCCGAATTGTTATGTGTTCTGATAGCCCAATTAATGTTTTATTGTTGCCAAACGATATTTTTGTCAATGAATGTTTTGTTATTGTCAACAAACGTCTTGTTGTTGCCATGAAATAGTTAGAACCGATAGCCAAATGTTACGTGCATGATCGTTGCCAAATGTGTTATTTAATTTTGACACACATCACGATGTCAAAAATATAAGATTGTTATTATGCTATTTTTATCCTGTGTTGGATGGCTTTTATTCGTGTTTTGTACTGGGCACTGATATATTTTTAATTACATTACGTTTTCCCGCCTGGTGGATCTTTAGCCGATAAGATTGTTAAATCAAATCTTGTCAATTATATATATACTAGCAACTTGTCGCGTTGTGTGTTATATATCTTTAACCCTGGTCCCTGGAAAAGTGTCCCCTTCCCCGAGAAATAAAACTACTCTCATTTGCATCAGGCTATGTATATACGGACGCCCTTTTCTATTTCTCAAATATTCGATCATAATATTTCCACATAGTGTGCATATCACGTGGTACGGCCCATCAAAGGATTGATTAATATGCTTTTGTTATAACTCCTATATGTTAGTTATACTAAATAATACGTAAATTGAACCACGTAACTTGATTAATATGCCTTTATTATAACTCCTATATGTTAGTTATACTATATAATGCGTAAATTGAGCCACTATTGCATCTACGTGTCATTTGGCTGCACAAACTACCTAGCGTTGTTCAGTTTTTTTCGACCATAATCCGATATCAAAATTTTACTCTGGTTAGGGTTGAGCGAAATTCCATTTTTTGTGCATCTACCGCGCTGATTTTATGTCACCAAAATGTATAGCACACGGAGTATTTTCGTGACGTAAAATCAGCCCACCGGGCCAACCCGCCTCATGAACAACCCCTAATATTGGCTATGTAGTGCATCTGTGCATGTGTCATCATTAGTGTCAGTATCTCGATGCTTGGCTATATATATATATATATATATATATATATATATATATATATATAGGCCGAAACGGTACCGTCTGTAGTTAGATATCGCTCTATGGCCTTTAGGTCATATTGAGCGCTCTACAGGATGAGCCATTGCTGCTTACGCATTGTGCGCACGCTCACTGCTTGCAATTTGAGCGCTCTGGCATGGTTTTGATGTCCCACAATTTGAGGCACCAAAGGTGACTGTAAATAGCAGTTACCTTCATCCTGCTCAGGCCCGAAAGACCGAAACGGTACCGTCTGTAGTTAGATATCGCTCTATGGCCTTTAGATCATATTGAGCGCTCTACAGGATGAGCCATTGCTGCTTACGCATTGTGCGCACGCTCACTGCTTGCAGTTTGAGCGCTCTGGCATGGTTTTGATGTCCCACAATTTGTGAGGCACCAAAGGTGACTGTAAATAGCAGTTACCTTCATCCTGCTCATCAGCACTACACTGATGAGGCCCGAAAGGCCGAAACGGTACCGTCTGTAGTTATATATATATCTATATCTATATATATATATATATATATATATATATATATATATATATATATATATATATATATATATGGTATATAATATATATATATATGTCTTTCGTCTTACAAGCATTATAGTACGAATTGTGTTATTTATTTGAATCATTGTATGCATAAACTTTATTTGTATATATAGACTTAGTATATATACCAGGTCAAATTCTAATTTGTTCATACCGTTAGGCCTAATGTAGATTGACTGTCGAGAAAGTGGACGGACAAAAATCTCTCTAATCAATGAACATAAACCACCCACAAGGAATTATATCTTAACCATTGAGGTGCTAATGCATTAACTGCTGATTTGCGTTCATCCGCACGCGGGTAAGTAAGTTATGCAGAATGATATCCAAATATAAAACTTTTCATTAATCGAACCACTACTAAGTTTAGTCACTTTAATCAGTGTTCCGCTTCTTTGTTTTTGACACTTTACACTGCTTTTAGTTTTCCGCTTGTATGTGTGTGTGTGTGTGTGTGTGTGTGTGTGTGTGTGTGTGTGTGTGTGTGTGTGTGTGTGTGTGTGTATATATATATATATATATATATATATATATGTATATATATGTATGTATGTATGTATGTATATATATGTATGTGTATGTATATGTATATGTATATGTTTATATATGTATTTAAAACACTCATTAATAATTCATGAAGAAAACACAAAAGAAATCATGACCGTGAAGGAGGTTGTATATCTGATACAAACCACACGTGGTTGTATCACATATACAACCACTAGTGGTTGTATATCAGGTCACTATCTCCGCTCTAAAACATTGAAATTGAGCTTTTTCTGAATTAATCTGAACAAATATTACTCATATTAACATCAAAGACTCGGCGTGTTTTAAGCTGTTTACAACATTCGCGTCCGTGTTGTATCGAATATATAATCACTCGCCTTCGGCTCGTGATTGTATATTCGATACAACACGGCCGCTCATGTTGTAAACATTACATATATGTATGTGTATATATGTATATATATATATATATATATATATATATATATATATATATATATATATATATATATATATGTATGTGCATGTATATATATATATATATTTAAAGTGTTTATGAAACGAAAAAATCGTTTCTCAACTAACATTCCCATTTTGTAGTTCAGATTACGCTGATCATCATGCGCTATTTTATTTTTACATCACGATTTTAGAAAGTAGATCTACAAGCCTTCAAAGTTGACCATTTGCACTAATTTTTGTTCGCCGCGCCGCGCGGCCAAATTGGTTTTGTGACGTCACTGGTTGTACACACGCTTGTTTTCAAAAGAAATATATGCAGACCCACGTAGCCCAGACTCAGAACTCACTGGTAAAAATGGAATCTTTTGAAAAGTACTATATTGCTAGTGGCCCAAACGAGATGAGTTGAAAGAACAACTTTAAGATTCAAGGATTGTCCTTAAACTATTTTCCTAGTGATAAGTTTGTTTGCCAAAATGGACAAAAATTGAATGGCTTTGTGGAACCGCACGTTTCCTAATGAAAGCCGTCAAACTGAAACTGTTCGGTACTTTGCTCCACGCGTTTCTGTATTATTTACTGTTTGCAAACAACGGCTTGACTCTAAATTGAAAGAGCCAGGGAAATTTACAACAAGGATTTTGTTGAAGAAGCGAAGCCAAGAAGGGAGTAATGAAACCCCGGTTTAGATTGCGTTAGGCTACAGTGGCAAAGAAAGGAAATCTCAACCCGCGAAGGTGGACAGGTTGTATCACTTGTATGTATATGGATTTTTCATGTTTGATACTCGACCTCATTGCATTATTATAAAACAACACATGGAACAAGTATCAAACAAACAGAGATACTTTTACGGTTTCTTCGGCTGTTTGATATTATTTGTTATTTTGGCTCACTTTATATAAAATACAGTTGATGATCTTATATGTTTACATCGAGTAGCGTAATACGATATTTCACACCGGCAAATCACGCTAGCGATGCTGTATAATCTGATGTAAACTACTGGAATTCTTTTAATGTTTGTTTGAACAGATCATTTGTATCATTGTTCAACCACAGTGAGTTGACGTTTCAAATATACCTATGTGTCTGAAATATGCGATGAGCACAAATTATGTATGATACGTTATTCATAACAAGATGAACCAGATGTCCTGAACTCAAGTAAACATGCACGGCGGAGCGCCTAAAGAGTTAATTTTAAGTAGCAGTGATTCGTTTTATTAGCAGGGTATTTTTATAAGAAATGTGAAATACAACAAGGCAAAAGAATACAATTTGAACAACTTTTCAACTCCCCATAAAAAGGTCTAACACATATCTTCAAACGGCACGCTGATGGCAACTGACAATAAATAGTTCATATGAGGTTGATGGCAGCTTTTATAACGCTTAAACTTCCTCGATTTTCATCAAATTCTCTCTGTAAAATATTCTCACTCTCCTGGTTTGAGTTACCAATCGAATGATAAGTCTTGTGCATGGTAAGACAGCACGAATCACGGTTAACTTAACTTAAAACATACAGATAAAACTATAATAAAACAGCTAAGATCAAGACATGTGTACAACCAGTGACGTCACAAGCCGTTTTCCTTCGGTTCCAGGCCCCGGACAAAAACAAGTTCAAAATAAGCACTTTCAAACTCCAAAAAAAGCATTTTCTAAAATCGTAGTGCAAAAATAAAATAGCGCACGATAATCAGCGTAGTTTAAACTACAAAATAGGTGCACTTTTCGAGGAACGATTTTTTCGTTTCATAAACACTTTAATTTCCAGTATAGCATATATAGTAACGACTTGTGGCAATGCGGGGAGCAGAATGATTGGGTATAATACAAGTCATTTTTGGATTTCACTTTAGTAAACTGTACATGTGTTTTAAGGATTTAATATTAGTGTAGATAACCCTGATAGCCTTATATGAACTTCTTTATATAATGACCTTTATACATCTTATAATGAAATTCTCTGATATCTTATTGCACGTCAGAATGCTGAGACATGCATGTAACGTTTGTTTTGATAATTTTTTGCAACCCACGCGCATGGTGTCATAATCCAATAGATTAGTATGGAGGTTGGCACGTTCCCCTACATAATTCTTTCCTGCTTAAAAAACAACTTCGTAAGTCTATGACGTAAACATGTTGAAGAATTGACCCGTTTCCAAGCTGTGAAATGCAGCGAGAAATTTTAAGACACGTCAAGTATACTGTAACGTGTCTCAATAGGGAGTTCAAGGGTTTTTTCGCCATATTGCAAGGGGTGCAAAACCATTGGGGCGAGCGCGCGGCCATGCCTATATATCCTTGTTAAAATCATGGTGAAACTCGCGAAGCAAGAAGGATATCGCTTCGGTTTTTGTCGAATTCGTCTTTAATCGTCGTTTGGATAGCTTTTCTGTGGTCTGGTATGTTCGTTCTTTGATTTTAGACCATTATCGCTGATAACCAAGGCGTAGAAACGCTATAATACGAAAGTTTCCTCAACTGAGGGGTGGCTGCGCTGTTATGACGGGCACGTCGACTGACGATTTCAGCAACGCATTGTAAAACTTTATCTCCAACTCTCTTGTAAATCACTCGAACTTCAAGCGTATAGTAACGTAAGTAACCAGAGTTCATCTTCGTCATCTGAAGTCTGAAATATCCTCTTTCTCGTTATCAAACGACGTGTATTTATATAATGTATATCTCCTCGCAGGAAAGGGATACGTTTCGGGTTATGCGTGTTTACTTCTATATACACGTTCTTAACTGGCATATACAGGGGAAAATATAGTTAAATACAGTTTAAGTCTAACTATTAAGTATAAAGATAGAATCGTACATATTGATTGTATTTTTGTCGAATTAAACGTGTAATTATTTTGAAGAACGAAGCAATTTTATTTGGGAAATTTGACACCATTGGTATTGAAGGCTGATATATGGATATTCTAGACAAATGTTTGCTTACGCCAAGTTTCTGCCGAAATCTGGTGATTTCGCCGCTTATTAAGGACCAAAATTTTAAGATAATACCTCTTCACCCAACATAGACTGCGTTTGTTGTTATCGCAGTATCCCACTACACAGCGAGGCGTTTTGTCTCTGCTATGAAAATAGACAAACAGCCGCGTCCCGTGTCTGCCACAATGGCGCAGCCACCCCTCAGTTGAGGAAACTTTCGTATTATAGCGTTTCTACGCGTTGGTTATCAGCGATGATGGTCTGAAATCAAAGAACGAACATACCAGACCACAGCAAAGCTATCCAAACGACGATTAAAGACGAATTCGACAAAAACCGAAGCGATATCCTTCTTGCTTCGCGAGTTTCGCCATGATTTTAACAAGGATAAATAGGCATGGCCGCGCGCTCGCCCCAATGGTTTTGCAATATGGCGAAAAAAACCTTGAACTCCCCTATTTGTTTTAATTTGTTTATCCTTCATGAATTATTAAATTGTTTATAACTTTGCCTATTGCCACAGGGATATTGAGATAAGTATATGGACTTGAAAAAAATTAAAGCCGAAAATTGAAAAGAATTTGACTTCAGTGGCGGAAAATTGCGTATTCAGTCTTTATTAAACGTTTGTGAAGAGCATGAAGTACAGTGGTATTGATATACAAAATTTGTAGTTGAGTTCTAGAATTGAATCAGAAGAGATATCTATATCCAACTTACATTTCCATTATTGATTATATATACAATATATTTATTTTAAAAACAATATAGTACGTTTATCTAGGCAAATATTATAATATAATCTTGATGATATAATAAGTACTTATTAACCGAGCGCGAGGTCCGTACGGGAAAATATTTTGCTTGAGATCTTTTGAGTACAGACCGAGCCCGAAGGGCGAGGTCTGTACTCAAAAGATCGAAAGCAAAATATTTTCCCGTACGGACCGAGCTTGTGAGGTTAATAAGGAATTTATTATATGTCTCCACAACAACGAGAAATAATTTAGAGAAAACATTATCGTCTACAGTACGTCTTGCGAGGTTGTGAGGTTTGCCCGGCGTTTTAAAATGGCTCAGTTGCTTTTTTTCTCTAATGTACTCTGTCTCCGTAGCATTTAATATATCATCTTCGTCGGTTAGTTCCTCCGGATAATAGAATTGGCCGTCCATTTTTCGCTATTTCGTTTAATTTTGCTCACAAATTGTTTCGCTGTAGTTTGTTGTTTTTGTGCGGGTCCGTACACCGAGTCCGTACGGTAAAGTACGGACTCGCACGTTAGCCAATCAGCGTTCAATACGCCAGTTCGGACTCGCAAGACATATAATAAAAGTAATTATTTAAGTTTATTATATTTAAGAAATAGAAAATGGCCGCCCATGTTCACACTACTGGCCTAGGGTAAAACCCGCCGGGAAAAATTAGTCTATGTAGCCTTGTCATGGCTACACGAAGTAGCTTCACAAGTGTATACCGTAATGGCGCCGGCGGATCCTCGTGTATTATTAGGGTTATAACCCTTATTATTTCTAACGCTGAAGTTATCCAGCTGTTCCTGGATGTTCTGATCACTCCACATCGTGATTAGATACTCTGCCTCGTCATCCGTCCAATGATTTGCCATTAGCAATACAAAAATTTAAACTAATCGAAGCCGAGAACCGATCGAGAAGCTGTTCTGGCACGTATTATTATAATTTGACGAGTTAAAACCTACCAACGTTCATTGTATAGAAAAGATGTTTATTACTATACAACATACAAGACATTTTACAATTGTTTACATATGTACAGATTTCGGTAAAAGTCACTCAAAAATAACTAAAAAGCTACTCGAGCTGAGTGACTACAAATTATATTAATCAAAAATAATGCCGGCTGGCAATAAAGCTAAAGCAGGCTAAAAACCTGAAACACACATTACATAAACAAAATCCCAGGAATAGTTAAGTATGGGTCAGTACAAGCTTGTAAACCTATTGATCAGGCTAATGTGTTTAACGCATTCTTTCATTCAGTTTTTGGGCCGCCTGACCAGGGTAGTGTAGCCAATCACTTACCCATGCTTGACTACAATATTGTTAGCGAAATAAGCGTACTACACTTAAGTCTTGATAATGTGTCTAATCAACTTAAATCGCTTGATGTCAATAAGGCATCACTGGGTTTCTCTGCCAAACTCCTAAAAGCATGTGCTGAGGAAATTGCACCGTCTTTGACTCGGTTATTTAATATGTCTTTGGAGATCGGGATTTTTCCTGAAAAATGGAAAGATGTAAACCTAGTTCCCATTCATAAGAGTGATTCTAAGACAGTAGTTCCTAACTATAGAGGGATTTCGCTCTTAGATATATTATCTAAAATACTGGAGAGGTTAGTTTACAATGAGTCTTTTGATTTTATATTTCCTTATCTTACGCAATGGCAACACGGTTTTCTGCCAGGTAAATCAACTGTGTCTCAATTATCTCAAGTAGTTCATCAGTTTGCTAAGGCTCTTGAGATGAGACAACAGGTTGACGTTATTTATCTTGATTTTTCTAAGGCCTTTGATCGGGTTCCACACGAAAAGTTGTTGTATAAGCTTGAATGTTTTGGTATTAGAGGTTCATTGTTGTCTTGGTTTAGATCTTACCTAACTGGCAGAAGACACAGGGTTGTGATAAATAATGTAGGGTTGTGATAAATAATGTAGAGTCTGATTTTCTTCCAGTAACATCTGGGATGCCTCAAGGGTCAATCTTGGAACCGATTCTTTTTTTAATTTTCATTAAAGTGCCTATCTCATGGTTGGGGACTTTGAATATTTGTAATCTTTAGATTGTTCTGAGAAAAATTGTAATATATCTTGTCAGACGAAAATTTCATCTTCATGGGCTTTTTCGCTGTTAAAGGTTCCGGAAGTGATGTCATTTTGACGTCAAAGCAGGAATGTGTATATTAAACCCTATTTCTAAATCCCTGCTTTGACATCACTTCCGGAACCTTTAACAGCGAAAAAGCCCATGAAGATGAAATTTTCGTCTGACAAGATATATTACAATTTTTCTCAGAACAATCTAAAGATTACAAATATTCAAAGTCCCCAACCATGAGATAGGCACTTTAACGACATGCCAAACGTAATTTCTAAGGCAACATCGTTACCCCTATTCGCTGATGACTCTAAGTGTTTTCGATTAGTCCTTTGTCAGGAGGATGGAGATAAGTTACAGAACAATTTGAATGAGTTATTAAAGTGGTCCTCTACATGGGGAGTGGAGTTTAATATCTCGAAGTGTAAGGTTTTGAGGGTTGCTCGTATTAAATCTGTATTTGATAGAGATTATTTTCTTGGAGGAACCAAGTTAGAGCGTGTAGATGTGGAGAAAGATCTTGGTGTTTTGGTAACTCATAACCTTAGTTGGAATAGTCATGTAGACCACGTAACTTCTAAAGCTCAAAAAATGCTCAATTTACTTTATCGAACATGTAAAGAAATATCGGACGTCAAAACTAAGAAATTGCTTTATATAACTTGGGTTAGATCCCGTTTGGATTATGCTAGTGTGGTATGGTCTCCATACACTAAGAGAAATATTGTTAAATTAGAACAAATCCAGCGTAGAGCTACTAGATTAATTCTGGGTAAAGATCTGTCTGAACATGAGCGCTTGCAAAAGCTGAATTTATTAACGTTACAATATCGTAGAGACGTAACTGATTTACTTTTTTTCTTTAAATCTTTTAAGAACATATGTTCTGTAAACATTTTAAATTATGTTTCGTTCCGCTCATGTGATAAACCTCTTCGTAAACGTTGATTACCTTACACTCAATGTTCCTTTTAGTAGGACAGAGGCTTATAAAAATTCTTATTTTGTTCGTATTTGTTATTTATGGAACAATTTATCTCTGAACATCAGAGAGTCTAATTCTTTATCTATTTTTCGTAAGAATTTATTTTGTTACTATTATAATAAATTTAATGTCAGCTGTTCATTGTAATGTATTTATAATTATTAGGTTTTTATAATCGTATACTGTATTGTATATAATTGTATCTTGGTGACCTATAGTAGGGAATCTTGAATTCTGTTCTAGGTTTACCTCTAATACATTAGATTATTTAAACAATGTAATGTATTGAAATTGATTAAAGTTACTTTAAAAAGTTAAAGTTTAAAGAGAGGTACCAGATGAAAACTCTAAACAATCATAAAAAATTGCGGGCTCCCATTACTATGGCAATGAGGCCAATCTCAGGTCAGGCCCAGGTAAAACCCGTTCACACTAGGCCTAGGCCAACTACTTTCGTTGGCCTGATTTGCCGGGCCCAGGTCAGGCCTAGGCCAGGTAAAAGTCGTTCAAAAATCTAGGCCCAGGTCAGGGTCAGGCCGGGTCTAGGTTCGGTGGTGTGAACGCGGCTATAGCCTGATGCAAACACGAGATTGAGTTGGGAGAATTCGAGCAAAAGCAGTAAAAGTACTACTTTCGAATTCTCCCAAACTCACTCGAATGTTTGCATTAGGTTATATAAACACAGCCACACAGGGCATCCATTTTCTATTTCTTTTATGAAATAAGACTAAGAAATGTGCTGTGACGTCACAACAAATCACAGCGTGCGTAAGACGCAACCTATTTTATAAAAAATCACAGTGTGTTTTTTATATAATACACCAATTTATAATCGATAATCTCGCATGTGTTGGATTATCATGCTACATACAGTATAAGAGTTTACTGCTCTGTATTTATGGAGAAATAGGGGAATGTAAACAGTAATGTAAAATAAAACTCGTTCGTTTTGCTCCCTCCTGAGATATCGTAGTTAACACTCGAAATAAATGTTATATTTCTGCAAATGCATTTAAGTGTGATGCACAGTTTTTGGTCAATGAGAAAATCTTATCTATAAACACATGTAAAAAATGCGATGGTTTTACGCGTAAAGCATATCAGTTCAACAATTCGATAAAATTTTGTTTGTTTATCTTCTTTGAATGCAGTAAAAATTAAGCCTGTTCGTGTGATCAGCATTCAGATAGCGTGGCTCAAGCAGATTAGAACTATAACTTTCTGGCTGCATGCATGCACTGCGGTATTTTACTTCAAACGTCAGAGAATACAACCTCAATTCATACAAGATCTGTAAAAAAACTTCCTTGGAAGAATTTTGTTCAACGATTTGAACAAACCGCCACATGGAATTTATCTTCGAAGACTTCGAATGTTCAATCTGCCACGCCCACGACTGACGCCTTATATATATTAGTCTGTCACTCATGCGAAGATAAATTCCATATCGAACCGTGTATATCTCTGTTTTATTAGTTTCATCACCATGGGCATGGCCAAAACAATGTGGGAGTATTATGTCATGGGACCGGAAAGCTTTTGGACGATGTTAGTGCGTGCTAGTAAAACTTTAATTAACTGAAAGACGTGAAATTTTGTTTACAACTAACCAGAGTAGGCATTTTTTAGAATAACGGTGATAACGTTTTCATGCAAAAATAGAGAGCATTTAATACGAGGGGTATCATCAACTGAGACCAGGGCAAACAGTCAACACATGCAAAAGAGAGTCGAGTTTCAGAAGCTCTCAGCGAAGTGGAACTAACTGAAGTACTCTCAAATAACTTAATATAATATTTCAAAGGAACTTAGGGACAATGAATGAACATTTGAAATAATACTACATGATGATTCCGGTTTCCTTAAAATGAAACCGTTGGCATTCAACTAAGCAGACATGACAATGAGCACAAATTTATGATATTGGTAGTGAAACTAAAGTGTAGAAAATATAAAGAAATGTTTCGTGTGGTAACAAAAGTAGTGGCTAATTCGATTATTAAGTAAATACATTACCGTTAATGGCCAAATGTAGTTCTTTCTTTTTGTTTGCTTTGTATTAACTTCGCACGTCAATGCGCGGTTTGCGTTAATGGAAATAATGTGTTGTCAGTGAGAGTATACGTAGCTGAAATGTTTCGTTTCGTCCTGACAGATTAGGCTTTTATAAGCCGATATTGTATGATATGGATCATTTTCACTCACGTGATTGGTGACCCCGTTGGGGTGGTGAAACAATACGAAATATTCGAATAAAGAATAGAGTTAAATTTCCATATGATAAAGATTGCGCATGGCCGCCATTTTAGTTCATTGTTTCTGTGCACCAATATGGCCGCCGTGACGTCAGATGAAAACCTTAACAAACAATGCATCATGCAGGTGATATGAATGGCAGACGAGTACGGATATATCACGCGTGGGTTCTCAAAAATATATCCCTGTTCCGAACCAATGGAAAATCCCACTTGTGCGTCATAAGTGATGTAATCGGTTTGATTATTTCCTGTTTTCTCACATGAACAGTTTGAACAAATTGGTGTTCTAAAAAACCCTTAACTAAACTTTAAAATTAACTAAACTTTAAAATTAAATTTTAACCAGTCTAAATCTTCAATCTGGGCTATCCAGGTGCATCAAGATGCAATGTTCTCTCACCTGGAAAAGGGCCAACTACAGATGTTCTAGCACTTATTGGATGCTTTAGTGCAGATATAGATCGAGTGATGCGATGACAATATAACTAAAGTCTTAAAAACTGGGGACTAACTTTGCTTGTTTTTAAAAGCAAATCCAAAAGGATCTTTACTTTAGTTTAGATATTAAATACTTGGTGTGCGTCGGCTTGTGGTTGTCAGATACGTACTGACATAATTAAACTTATATTGGGTTGCCTGTGGTATTCGAGCCCGCAGTCGAAAAGGTCAGCTCTTGCCCATATAAGGGCATTTATAAGGCTCGTCTGGACCTCCATTTTGTATTTTATTTTATACTTCGTTAACTACATGTTTGTCATGCTTGGGTTTTAAGTTGAATAAAGCCTATTTAGTGTTGTCCATTTAATCAAGCCTACTTATGGTTCCGACAATTTATTCAACTTAAACCAATGGAAACTCTACTCAAGCCAGCTCGACTCGTCTTGGATCGGAATGGATCCTAATTCGCCCTCGGCTGCTAAAGAATGGAAGCATTGGCATAAAACCTTCACTAACTTCATTTCTGAATGTGGTGAAAGGGCTCCTGATAAATTCAGAACTCTTGTGAACTATGTATCACATGATATTTATGATTATACTGAGGATTGTACTGACTATGATTCAGCACTGGAGGTATTAAATCAATTGTTCATCAAAACGCCAAACGAAATATTTGCTCGACACTTGCTTGCAACAAGACGACAGAAATCTGGTGAAACTCTTACAGAGTTCCTTCAAGAGCTTCGAAAACTCAGCAAGAATTGTAATCTCAAGGATGTTACCGCTGAGCAATATCGTGAGGAATTGGTTCGTGATTCTTTTATTAATGGTCTACTATCTCCATTAATTCGCCAACGACTTCTAGAGAACAGTCAATTAGATTTGAAAACCGCCTTTGACCAGGCCAATGCCTTAGACTTAGCACAGAAGAACGCTGAAACATATGCTATGCCTAACATTCCTACAGCTGCAGCGGTGGCCATTCCCTTAGCAGAACAGACCATTGGAGTTCCTGACCCTCCTCTTGCTGCAACATTTACATCGAAGAAGTGCTATTTCTGTGGTAATTCCATTCCACAGTAGAAGAAATTGTCCAGCACAAAACTCTCTGTGTGACAACTGTGGCAAAAAGGGACATTATGCTAAAGTATGTAAGTCGAAAGCCACTACAAGCACTACTGCTTCAATGTTTTCACCTGCTCTTTGTTCAATCGTTGCTGCATGTCCAGAGAGTCTAATGCAAGCCTCTGTGAAGGTCTCAGTCTGTGGGAATGTTTTGACAGCGCTCCTCGATTCTGGAAGTTCTGACAGCTTCATAAGTGAAAGTGTGGCCAAACAACTGCATTTCAATATCCATCCGTCGACACAAAATATATCTATGGCCCTCACCTCCCTCAAGACGCATGTTATTGGTTACTGTTTTGTGGACATCAATCTTAATCAACATGTCTACTCATCTATTCGTCTGGGTGTACTTAAAGATCTTTGTAGTGACATTATTCTCGGTCAGGATTTCCAAAAAGAGCACAAGAGTGTCACAATCGAATTTGGTGGTACTAAACCAGAGTTGATAATTCCAAGGTTTACACCGGTCTGTGGCCTCACTGCAGCCTCACTTGATGAACCATCTCTATTTGCAAATCTTCTTCCCGGCTGTAAACCTATTGCAAGTAAATCAAGGCGTTTCAGCAAGGAGGACCAGGATTTTATACAACAAGAGATCACTAAGCTTCATTCGGAAGGGATTATTGAGCCCAGCTCATCGCCTTGGAGAGCACAAGTTGTTGTCGTCAAGGATCCATCAAACCGGCATAAGAAGCGGCTCTGCATAGACTATTCGCAGACCATCAATCAGTACACAGAGCTTGATGCCTACCCCCTTCCACGGATCGACGACATGGTCAACAACCTTGCAGGCTATAAAGTTTACTCGACATTTGATCTTAAAAGTGCTTATCATCAGGTGCCAATAAAAGAGACTGATCGGAAATATACTGGATTTGAAGCTAATGGAAAACTCTACCACTTCCGTCGCATACCTTTTGGAGTTACAAATGGTGTTGCTGTTTTTCAGAGGGCAATGGACAGGTTCGTCGAAGAGGAAGAACTCAAAGATACATTTCCATATCTGGATAATATAACAGTGGCAGGGCGTGATCAAAAGGAACATGATGAAAATGTTCAGAAATTCCATGAAGCAGTCCAGCGCAGGAATCTTACTCTTAACGAAAGCAAATCTGTGGAATCCAAGGCATCTATTAATATACTTGGATACGGTGTTGGTAATGGTGTAATTACTCCTGACCAGGAAAGACTCCGCCCCCTCCAAGAGTTCCCTCCTCCAGAAAATGCCCGCTCCCTCCGTAGGGTGATTGGCATGTTTGCTTACTACGCAAAGTGGATACCAAACTTCTCGGACAAGATAAAGCCTTTGACGCAGACTACAACCTTCCCATTGGATGCAAATGCCTTAGCTGCATTCAACATGCTCAAGAAGGAACTCGAGAAAGCAACTCTTCACTCCATAGATGAAAGCCTCCCCTTTGTGGTCGAATGTGATGCTTCAGAAGTTGCTCTCTCTGCTACATTAAACCAGGGTGGTCGGCCTGTTGCCTTCATGTCCAGAACACTCCAAAGCAGTGAATTACACTATCCCGCAGTTGAAAAGGAGGCAATGGCTATCATAGAAGCAGTCCGTAAGTGGCGGCATTTTCTTGCTGGTCGTCACTTTACACTCAAGACTGATCAACGCTCAGTGGCCTTCATGTTCGACAGCAGGAAACGGACAAAGATTAAGAACAACAAGATTCAAGACTGGCGACTTGAGTTAGCTTCTTTCAGCTATATGGTGAGGTATCGACCAGGCAAGGAAAACGTTGCCCCAGATTCATTTACACGTGCATTCACTGCTTCCATGTCGACGACCAATCTCATCGAAATCCATGCAGCGCTGTGTCATCCTGGTGTGACTCGATTGCTACACTTCGTGAGGTCTAAAAATCTTCCATACTCCACTGAAGAAGTCAAGAAAGTATGTTCATCATGTAGAATTTGTGCAGAACTCAAGCCTCAGTTTTATCGTCCACAGCCCGGAGTCCTTATCAAGGCCACGCAGCCCATGGAGCGACTTAGCATCGATTTCAAGGGGCCTCTATCTACTGCATCTCGCAACGCATACATACTCACTGTGGTGGATGAGTATTCGCGTTTTCCGTTTGCATTTCCATGTCCAAATATGCATTCATCGACGGTCATCAAGTGCCTTGATCAGATATTTACTCTCTGTGGCATGCCTAACTACATTCACTCAGACCGTGGCACTTCCTTTCTTTCACGAGAACTCAAGGAATACCTATCGCAACGGGGAATAGCAACGAGCAAAACTACACCTTACCACCCAATCGGAAATGGCCAGGTTGAACGATACAATGGTATCATCTGGAAGGCTGTTCGTCTTGCTCTTAAGTCAGCTAATCTGCCTGACTCACAATGGGAACTCGTGCTTCCAGATGCTCTCCACTCCATAAGGTCACTTCTCTCTACTTCCACTAATACGACTCCACACGAGAGGTTCTTCAACTTTCAGCGTCGCTCATCACATGGTGCATCATTGCCATCATGGCTGTATTCTCCGGGGCCAGTTCTGTTACGCCGGTTTGTTCGAACAAGTAAGAATGATCCACTTGTGGACCAAGTAGAACTAACAGATGTCAATCCAACCTATGCACGTGTGAGATACATGGATGGTAGAGAATCAACCGTTTCTCTCCGTGATCTGGCTCCATGTCCGTCCACTCCCAGGCAGAACAGAACGCCGGAGGTCCTTCCAAATCCTATCAGTAACAGTGTTGAAGATGAAGAGTCGACTGTGACACCGACTTCTCTTTCTGATCCTGAACAAGATCTAACGACCCAGGTGCCTGAACCTCATCCAACGACTCAATTGAGACGTTCCACTCGAGAAGTTAAACCACCATCTCGTTATGGTTGGTAGAACCCTGCGAACTGTAACTTTAATTAACTGTTAGTTAGAACTTCTAGGAAGGAAAAATGACATAATTAAACTTATATTGGGTTGCCTGTGGTATTCGAGCCCGCAGTCGAAAAGGTCAGCTCTTGCCCATATAAGGGCATTTATAAGGCTCGTCTGGACCTCCATTTTGTATTTTATTTTATACTTCGTTAACTACATGTTTGTCATGCTTGGGTTTTAAGTTGAATAAAGCCTATTTAGTGTTGTCCATTTAATCAAGCCTACTTATGGTTCCGACACGTACCTTCTGGTTTTGTGGTAAAGATAATATCAAAGAATGGTAAAGAATGTTGTATATTTTCAATTTCCGTTTCACTTTATAAAGTTTACATCGCATCATGCACGAAAAGCTGTAAACGTTACATTTGTTTAGTTGTTAATTTTTTTTAAGTTTTAATAAAACTCTTCTTTTGTACCTCACGCTTGACTCGAGCCTTAGCGGAATATAGAGAATTACAGAATAGATCGAGCGGCCGTGTTGTTTGACTCGTGATTGAATATTGCATACAACTACCAGAATGCTTTGTCAGTATTAATTTAATTTTTTAATTTAATGAATTTGTCACAGTATTATACAATTATACAATAAATGATTATACAATGATATCACAATAGATACAAATAACTAACAAGATATAAGAAAGAAAAACAAACCAAAAAAACAACAACACTGAATGTGACAGGAGAAAGGAACAGGACTCACGTCCCAATTGACACCCAACCCCTTAATTAATTCTAGAATAATGCAACACGTTTTTTTATTCTAACATGTGAAATGAACGAATGATTAAAAAATCCCCCGCCTCCCCCCTCAACCCTCCCCCGCCCAACATTTTAGGTAGGTGGGCCGGAATATATCTTTTGGTTTAACTCTGGTTTTCATTCCTCCCACATCACTATTAAGTGTTTCTAGAAGATAGTGGAGATTATAGTCGAACCAGATGTTCTCTTGTCTGCGACTTTGCAATATTGATATTCTTGCAAATGCCGTTTATCACGTTCCTCGATGGGTTGCCCTAAAAAATCGTTTTAAATGCCAAACTTTGGATAATGTGAAATTCTACATAAAGTTAGAGCCATTACCTTAAAACCAATATTTTAGAGCCATTACCTTAAAACCAATATTTTAAGCAACCCGTCGAGAAATCATGATAAAGCGTTTACATGCAAGTTGCTGATTGAATTCGTCAATCAAAATTGCAATGTTGCGTATCAATATTGCTATAGCTTTCGCCCCTTTCTGGGACTCAGGAACGAGTCAATCCAAAACAACTACGTTTTAACATCGCTACAACCAAAACCTAGCCAAACATACAAAAAATACGAAGAATTATAGAAAATATACTTCCTTACCTTTATAAAGTTTTGTTTTTACGATATTTGATAAGTACAACATCTCAGTGATAAATGTTTTCAGTATTATGCTCTTTTGTTTGTCTCAAAAACTACAGAACCCATTTTGAAGAAAAAATCAACAGTTCAATGTATCGAGAAATTCTAAAATCTCATACTTCAAAATGACAACTCCGAGGAGGAAACTGAAACGAGTAAAGTCAGTGCAGTGTTGAATAAGTACCAGTCTCTTTTCCAAAACTACTTCTGAAGACTGACAATTTCTTGCGATGCAATAATCACCGTGCTAGGCGGTGACTATATTACCTCAGATTCACCGCTGAGCTGACCAATCAGAAAGCTGGAAAGCCTCTTTTCCACTATGAAATTATACTAATTAACGATAAACACGAGTGAAAGGTTGGGAGAAAGAGCTAGAAATTACAGAAATTACAATTACTATTTCGAGTTCTTCCAAACTTCCACAAGTGTTTCTATAACTCTATAGGAACACGGAAAAAATGTTTTATATTACCTTTATAAAATAACCCGTCAAAATTAGATTAAACGTTAGAATTAATCCAAATAATAAAAATCTTTAATTATTACAATATATATAGAGTAGATATAAATGGTCTGAAATAGACAGCAGACATTATTTTTTGTTTTGACTATAGTAAACTAGATTGAAAAACAAATAAATTTGCTGCGGAATGTAATACAATGTACTAGAGAAACCACTTCCTTGTTTAAAGGTTTTATATTGCAGATGTCTTCAAATATGATAATTAATGACAAAATAATATTGCGCAGGCAGGTTTTTATACATATACAAAAAGTATATTGCACATGCGAGTTAAGCTGGAAAAGAAACGAAGAAAAAATTCGAGAAAAAATTCGAGAAAAAAGAGAAGAAATAATATTCCTAAAACTATAAATAATTATGGTTTACGAGTGGTGTCATGGAGTAGGCTTTAGTGAAACCTCACTTAAGGTCTTCGTTAAGGTTTTCAGGGTCATTTCTGTAAAGCCCTCTCAATTTGTCAGAATTTATGCCACAAAAGTAAAATAGATATCGTTAAAAAGCTATTAATTTGTAGAATAATTTCGCGATAAACACAAACCATTAATAGTTGTGAATTTTTTTAATTAAAACCAGAGGGCTTCACTCGGGGCGACTCAAGTAAAAAGTGTTTTATTTTGTTCAAAATCTTTTTTCGTAGTTTGATTCCGAGATAAATTTCCAGCAAAACGGTGTCAACGTTTTTTGATATGTCGAGTTTTGCCGATTTTATTGACGATCAAAGTTAAAAATGCTGTTTTTCGACCAACATTCGGACAAAATAAGTCATAAATTCGAAACCAGGCAATAAATAAAAAAACGCTGACACCGTTTTGCTGGACATTTATCTCGGAAGCGAACTGCGAAAAATTTTTTTGAACAAAATGAAACGCTTTGTTCTTAAGTCGCCCCGAGTGAAGCCATCTGGTTTTAATTAAAAAATTCACAACTATTAGGTTTGTGTTTATCGCGAAACCAAAGACACCACCATTGTATTCTACAAATTCATAGCTTTCTAACGATATCTATTTTATTTTTGTGGCATATAAATTCTGACAAATTGAGAGCGCTTTGCAGAAATGACCCTGCAAACCTTAACGAAGACCTTAACATGCAAAACATGTTTTCACAAATAACAAGGAAGAAAGACCTAGGTACATAAGTGCAGATAGTGTTAAGATAAAAAAGACATGTTAAGGATGCAATGTGCTGAATCCTTTTTAATTATGATAATGTGTCTAGTGCCTGGGTATAGTGCCTCGAAATATTTTTTTTTAATTAAAAGAGCTTTTCTTGAAGTTTATAAATGTTCTATAACTCGAGTTGTATATGTATGTGTAATATAATCGTTTTTATGAAAGGAACAGTATTTTTTCTCCGATGAAGGCCTGAGTCACAGGTCGAAAGCCATGCACAAATTCTCGCTTCTACTTGAACTGCACAGTATAGGACTTAAAAGATAATGATTCTAGGACGCAAACCCAAACTGATTAAAACCCAACTACCCACTATAGCAATGGGAAAATTACCTATTATGAAACGTATAGCAAGCTTATGGAAATATAAGAAAAACTAGTTTTAGCACAATACTAAATCAAATAGTTTGGTGCGTGATCTTCTATTATAAACGGAATAAATACCTGGAAGTTTCCCGATTTTTAGTCTTTGGAAAAATTCTTTTGCGCGCTGAGTATATATAGGTCGCTGTAACGCCGTTCTGGTAACAAAGCACAGTGCCGGATGATCGATGCGTCTGTGTTTTCATTCGTAATTTTAGAGACACTCGTGGTAGTTTGGGAGAACTAGTCAAATTTTCGTGGAACCACTCGCCTTCAGTATACGCAGTTCGTGCGTTACTACGATTTCTCCTTCTCCCAAACTTCCACTTTTGTTTCTATAGAACGATAAAAAAATACGAAATTTTTTAAAATAATTTACAGAATTATACTACTGTCGGAAATAGCGTTTTTAGTAATGTTTTCAAACCGTAAATTCTCCTTACTGTCAAAGTGGCATATTCGAAAGTGCATAATATGCAGGCGTTGTCTTTCTAGGTTTTCCATACTGTTGTAGAAGCACAGCTTTTAACCAATCACTGCGTGCGTTTTCAAAAAAAAAGTTAACAAATAAGTAAAATAATATTTTATTGGTTTCAGTCATATTTATATGAATGAAGTCAACCTCTTAGGCAAGATTATAAAATTCTCATTTCAAGTTATGCGGTATATAAATATAGGAAACAGCTGCTGTTTAGTCGTATTGGTCCTATATAATAGCTAGTCCATTAAAGTGTCGTCTACGCACTTACTACTTCGAATTAAACTTTGCTTAATAAGTAAATATACACTAAAACCTGAAAGGAAGGACAATATTGTTAAAGCTATAGATTTCATTTAAATGATATTAATGCAAAAGTAAAACAAAAATCCATAGAAATAGCATATACGTAGAAATACTTCAATAATTAACATTAAATAAAAATGTTACTCTATATGTAATTTAAAAGCTTTTAAATGTTGGGGGGAGGGGGGGGGGGGGGAGCTTTACTTTGTCGGCAAATGAAAAGCCATTTGTTATTTTGCGTAAAGCGGCGATGACTATATAACTATTAGGATATTACACTTCACTCTTTCGATTGCCGGACCTAATGAAAATTAAAAAGTTACACCTTAGTAATATCTTAAAATACAAGACTTCTGTAAAAAGAAACTTTAATCTTCAATTTGGGGAACGTTCGTTTGGGCTATTCCGGAATATAGGAATACAGTGGAAGCCCGTTATCTCGAACTAGAGAATAGTTCGAGATAGCGCGAGAGTTCGAGATAACAGCGTCAATTATACAGTAAAACAGTGAAGAAATATGTTGAAGGGAAATCAACTCTTGTTCGAAATAGGTAACGAGGTTCTACTGCATGTAGCCAGAATAACGCGAACGCTAGTTCATACATGCAGGAGCTCTTTTTAATCTGCCCAGGATGTCATCCGCATAACCAGAATGACTTCGTTTGGAAAACGAGAGATCATGAGACTTTTCACCCAAACAAACCCAGAAAAAAAACCCGGATATATGCAGAAGCCTTATAGTTTTGACTACACGCTGATTTTTTACATATTATTATTTTTTACTGAAAGATAGGAACGTTATACAAATTAACAACCACGCTCAAACGCTTAATTCAGTATTGAAATGATAATAAAAATAAATAATGCACTGCAGTATATATATCTTGTCTTGACAGGCATTCTGTTAATAACCAAGTACTCAACTATATACAGAACCAGTTTGTAATTGAAAACAGAATTACTTGTGTTTGCTTGTATATACTATGTCATGTATTTGCAATAGATTAAGTATTCTTTAACTTTCTTTGAAGTCGCCGAATGTCTGATATTTCTGTATGTGACAACAGTGACTTACAGTGAAAAATCAACAATCCAACTTTATCGAATAATAGAGTGGAATTTCGTTCTGTTAAATTTAAAATTAACTACTTTGCACTAATTGTTTAGTTACTTGAGGTAAAGAATATATTTTGATTATAAGATAAGTAAACACTATTCTGTGGACAAAATGTTTACTCTAGTAACTAAAACACACTATACTTTAGTTTACTTTCAGGAACCGAATAGCAAAGATATTTTACATATCTTTGGCATGCATGTTGTCTTGCGAGTAGCGCATCAAGCGAAAATAAAATGGTGTTAAATTCCTGTTAATATATTCGTCTTTGTTCTTTTTTTCAATAATCTCATATCACAATCTTAAAAGTAAAATAACGGCTGGTATATTCTTATGTTATTTCGCATTTGTTTAGCATGTGTCGCTCTGTCGCTTTGCATGAGACTAAAATGTCGTTAAATTCCTGTTAATTTACCGTTTTTGAAGTTTTTGTCAAATCCCGTTTTACACTTTACTGGTCTATTCTATTATTCCAAAGGAAACTCTAATGTACATTTTTATTGTGTATTTTATTAACTATCTTTAGTTTACTCTGTCACTCAGTTTACTAAAATAATACAAATCCACCGTTTGAAATTGGGAGTGCGGGAAAAGGCCCTGGCATCGGCTAGTCACAGCACCCAGAAATACTGTGGTGTAATAAATTAGCAATTTAGTTTATTATGCAAATGGAAGTCCTGTTGGAGCCATTCATACGTTCAATGTCGGCGGTACTCAAACCTTAATATATTTCGATTTGTATGCATAATTATGTTTCCCGGGAAATGTTTAAGAAAAGTAATCAACCAAGGGCCTTTTCCCCATAGAGATCATATAAATACTAGAGGGGGCATCCTACTTAATTTCAGTCAACCACGGGTAACCAATTGAACTCCGCCATCTTGGATTTTTTTGGAGGCAAACATTGGGTGCGTTGGTCTAGTACATTTGGCCAACCAATTTACTGAAATATCATAGGTAATGGTTACCAAATTTTCCCGCCAATGCCACCTCTAGTATTTATATGATCCCTATGCTTTTTCCGCCCTCCCAATTTCAAAAAGGCCCTAGGAACGAGGTTGACATGATTGCTGGGTTATTGTAGAGTTCTATAACAATTGGAGTCAATATTATTAAAGTATTTTACAAGTAATATTGGGCATTTAACTCGATTAAACTATATGTTCTAAGGATTTTCGATGCCAGATAGAAAACTTCTCAACCTGAATCAGTGCCTAACTGTTGGGGGTTTTTTCAGTCTTCGGATTGAAATACAAATACTGAATGATTTAAGTTCATAATTCAAGGCTCTAATTCGGACTTGGTCATATACTACTCCAAGCTTACACTATTGTTATGATATACTACTGCATGCTAACACTATTGTTATGACATACTACTGCATGCTTACACTATTGTTATGATATACTACTCCATGCTTACACTATTGTTATGATATACAACGACTTGCTTACATTATTGTTATGATATACTACATGCTTACACTATTGTTATGATATGCTACTACATGCTTACACTATTGTTATGATATACTACTGCATGCTTACACTATTGTTATTATATACTACTACATGCTTACACTATTATGATATACTACTGCATGCTTACACTATTGTTATGATATACTATTACATGCTTACACTATTGTTATGATATACTACTACATGCTTACACTATTGTTATGATATACTATTACATGCTTACACTATTGTTATGATATACTACTACATGCTTACACTATCGTTTGATATACTACTACATGTTAACACTATTGTCATGATATACTTCTGCATGCTAACACTATTGTCATGATATACTTCTGCATGCTAACACTATTGTCATGATATACTACTACATGCTAACACTATTGTCAAGATATACTACTACAGACTTACACTATTGTTATGATACACTACTACATGCTTACACTATTGTTATGATATACTACTACATGCTTACACTATCGTTTGTATACTACTACATGTTAACACTATTGTCATGATATACTACTACATGCTTACACTATCGTTTGATATACTACTACATGTTAACACTATTGTCATGATATACTTCTGCATGCTAACACTATTGTCATGATATACTTCTGCATGCTAACACTATTGTCATGATATACTACTACATGCTAACACTATTGCTATGATATACTACTACAGACTTACACTATTGTTATGATACACTACTACATGCTTACACTATTGCTATGATATACTACTACATGCTTACACTATTGTTATTATATACTAATGCATGCTAACACTATTGTTATGATATACTACTACATGCTAACACTATTGTCATGATATACTACTGCATGCTTACACTATTGTTATGATATACTACATGCTCACACTATTGTTATGATATACTACTACATGCTAGCTTGCACTATTGTTATGATATACTACATGCTTACACTATTGTTATGATATACTACTACATGCTTACACGATTGTTATGATATACTACATGCTTACACTATTATGATATACTACTCCATGCTTACACTATTGTTATGATATACTACTGCATGCTTACACTATTGTTATGATATACTACTCCATGCTTACACTATTGTTATGATATACTACGACTTGCTTACATTATTGTTATGATATACTACATGCTTACACTGTTGTTATGATATACTACTACATGCTTACACTATTGTTGTGATATACTACTGCATGCTTACACTATTGTTATGATATACTACTACATGCTTACACTATTATGATATACTACTGCATGCTTACACTATTGTTATGATATACTTCTGCATGCTTACACTATTGTCATGATATACTACTGCATGCTTACACTATTGTTATGACATATTACTACATGCTTAAACTATTGTTATGATATACTACTAAATGCTTACACTATTCTTATGATATACAACTATGTGCTTACACTTTCGTCATGATATATTACTGCCTGCTTACACTATCGTTATGATATACTACAAACATACTTACACTATTGTTGATATACCACTGCCTATTTACACTATTGTTATGATATACTACTACATGCTTACACTGTTGTTATGATATTTAGCATGTTGACTAGTTTTCATTAGCTGGAAAAGAACTCGAAGTGCTAACCATGGCTAAATGTATATGGCTACTTTTTTCAATACGCAAAGCGGCTCGATCATTGTTGCTGAGTCCTGATGGACCTTTGCTGACATATTTTGAATTCGCCATGTTAGTCCGTGATGGGGTTTTGAGGCAGAGCATCCGCTGAAACAGATGTTTGAAGGCTTTGCTGTACTCTCGATCAAAGCAAGCATAGATGATTGGATTGCACAAACTGTTGAATGATGGAAGAATGACCCCAAAGACTTTGCCAAGTATGTAAAGATTTTTTACGCCCAATGTAATCATGTACTTCTTTTTGTAACTCATTAGAAGTGAAATTGTAAAGAATGGACCCCAGCAAAGTATAAACGTACAAACCACAAGACAAAGCATTCGAATGATTTTCAGATCTTGAAGAAACGCACTTCCTCGCTTTACGTCACTTGCTGCAGAGAATGACTGACCCAGTCTACCATTTCTAGCCATTTTTTGTCTTTTGTGCGCAATGTAAAAAATTAATATGTACATTGCGACCGTTATCAATGCAGGCACGAAAAAAGAGACACCCGCTGCAATAGTAAAATAGATCTTGTTGTCATTGATACATCCCACCCCTACAATCGCTTCAATACCACGACTGCTGCCATAGGAGAATAATCCTAGTGTTGCAAAAGCGGCAGAAATCAACCAAATGAAGCAAATCACTATAATAGATCGTGAAGTGGTCATCTGTGACTTGTACTGGAGAGGTTTGCTTATCTTGTGATAACGGTCAATACTGATAAATGTGAGTGTAAAAATTGACGCTGCTTCCGCAAAAACGTCAATCCACGCCCAAAATCGGCAAAGATGAACCGATACAAGCACTCTAGAGTTAAAATGCAGATATAACCGAATTGGGACGGAGAAAATTCCAACCAAGAGATCTGCCACAGCAAGACACACAATTAAATATTTGTTCGGTTGATGAAGACGCTTATCTTGCCAAGTCGCGATCAGCACCAAAGCATTCCCTAATACAGTTAATATAATCATTGAAATTAATATAACTGTTAGAGAGACCCTCATTGCGGTTGTATTGAGCGCTGGCATAGACTGTTCATTGTGTGTTGCTGGTGCTGAAGCATTACTAGTCGTGTTTTCTGATGGCTCCATACTTTGAGAAAGAGAGAAAAAAAAATCATTTATTATATAGATGCGAGTGTTTTATTAGAAAATATGCAGTGTCGTATTTTCCATATCCTCACTATAGTGAAGATATCGATGACGTCATTAAGAATTTTACCTCTTTTTGCATTGAATCTATATAATAAAAAGAAAATTACACGCTGGCTTGAAGATATGAATTTTATCTTCCCGTGGTAAAAACGATATTTTACTCATTCGCTGCGCTCATTCGTAAAATATTGTTTTCACCACTCGAAGATAAAATTCATATCTTCGCACCACCGTGTAATATCCTCTATATATTATGCATTTTTTTTACATATTTAGTTTATATATAGCCTTATACAAAATATATAGAGGATATTACACGACGGCGCGAATATATGAATTTTATCTTCGAGTGGGGGAAAACAATATTTTACGAATGAGCGTAGTATGAGTATTATATAGATTCAATGCAAAAAGCGGTAAAATTCTAAATGCTGTCATCGATATCTTCACTAGTGAGGATATGGAAAATACGACACTGTATATTTCCTAGTAAAACACTCGCATCTATATAATAAAATATAACAACTTGACGTGATATAACAGGACAGCACAGGTTACGTCATAGCCTAGTAACGTTACGGTTGTAGTAATGTTAGTTATAGAAATGTTATGGATCGTATATAGTTCGATGTAACAAACGTCAATTAAACGACGTCAAAAATGTTTGATCCATGTCTTTGCAGGCTCAAAAAATTTATGCCAAAGAAAAGCCCGTTTGCTTATACGTTCTCACATATTTTTGGGTGATCGTTTATGTAAACATGCATGTAGTCAAAAAGTATATTTTCTTAATATAAAGTAAACGTCTCCCCCTCTCTAAACTATATAGTCTCCCTTGCAGCACTAAACGTCCGGATTAAATATATTGTTAGCGCTGTCGATGCCGACTTACCTTTCTTAATATTTCTTCTTGTAAAATGCTTGAACTCAGCTTCCAAAAAACGTTTAGCTAACTCGTATAGAGAAAAAAGATGTTACTTTAGGCGACCTATAAAAAGCAACTAAAGTTAAGTTTGTTTGCGATTTCTGCTCGTCATTTTTACTATACTAATATATAATATGATTGTATAGTACAAAAATATATATTACTGTTTATACTGCATGATACAATCATGTGGATGTGTGAATGTATAACAACGTTATATCAGAGTGTTTTTCCTATAACTACTCTGTTTCAAACTAAATAGACAGAACACATTGCATAAAATACGTATTCGTTTTGCCACTGTACTACAACATGCTGTATGTATAAAATTGCACCAAAGTTCATAGTATTTTCGAGTTTATCTTAAACTATTTTGAAATACCTATATATGATGCAGGGGTATAGAAATTATTCCATGAAATAGAAATATTTTATTTAACCAAAAATCCAATCGAAGTATATTATCACTCCCTAGCAAATAGAGTTTTGGGAACTATCAAACGCACAGTGATGGTCCACTTTAAAGAAAGGGAGACTTTACTTATCACTAATCGAATGCTACAAGATAGTTTTTCAGATAAATAAACTTGGCTTTGACGCTTATTTTGATCTAGCTACAAAGCGTACCAGAGCTAATCATAATTATAAGTTATATGTTAAGCTCGCAAAATGCAACTGCTATAAATATTCTTTTTTTGTAAGAATTATACAAGAGTGGAACAACTTAGTACCTAAAACAATCGCAGAAGCAGGAAACTTAAATTTGTTTAGGATTAGACTAAAGCTACTAATGAATATTGTTTAATTTTTTAGAAAATTTCTTATTGTTTGTTTTTTGTTTTTGGGAATCGTTCAGATAGGGTTAACCTCTCGATTTTCCTTTCAAGGTGTCTTATAATATTAGTTTTATTGGCTTGTAATGGTAATTTACACCTTGAATAAAGTTTATGTTTATGTTTATGACGGCAAAATAACTTATTAACTAACTTTTTTTGTTCTATTCAAATACGTTAAAACCCCACAAGTGATATAAGCACTTTAATATAAACTTTAATAATATATATATATATATATATATATATATATATATATATATATATATATATATATATATATATATATATATATATATATATATATATATATATATATATATATATATATATATATATATATATATATATATATATATATATATATATATATATATATATGTATATATGTTGAACTGTTCAGTGCATGTCCAAATATCGCGTAGATATACATATATATATATATATATATATATATATATATATATATATATATATATATATATATATATATATATATATATATATATATAAATAAAGTGGGCTTACCTCAAATCTTGATGGTCGCTAGCTCTAGCCTGCGTGCAGACTTCACCCGGGGACCCGGAAACGGGTGAAGTCTGCACGCAGGCTACGCTAGCTCAAATCTTGATGGTCGCTACAGATTCGCCTGAAGATCGCCCAGCGTGAAACTGATTTGAGGTAAGCCCTCTTATTGTATTTTTGCTCTATCTTTACGGTATTAAGCTCTTTTCGACATTTCGCGAACAACAGTTTGTTTGTTTGAATATATATATATATATATATATATATATATATATATATGGAAAAAAACATATAGTCATTAAGAAATTCCAAACACGAGGGATGTTGCGAGACTTTCGAAAAGCGTAAAAAAACACGAGCCGCTAGGCGAGTGTTTTTTAGCTTTAGAAAGTCGAGCAACATCCCCAGTGTTTGGATCAGGCTATCCAAACATGGAAACCCATTAGGTATTTCTTTTATAAAATGACCGACAATAAAATAACAGATTTTGTGAAAAAAAATAGTGATAGGAATACATATTCTCCCGAAATTCATCAACTACCAATCACGTTTCGCCTATTTTTCCCCAGACGCATAAACAACCAATCACATTTCGCCTTGTAACGTCTTGGTGACGAGCTGCAGGGCGAGCGAAACGAGAAAGAAAGTAATCCGAAAATTATTTTGCCGACAAATTCAACATTAAAGATGGGAAAAGTGAACTCTGGCCATCGAAAACAGCGAATATTATTAGGAAAACGCTTAAACATTGCTAGAATCAACCGCCTCAGGGTCTAGCTCGTGGTTTTAGAGCAAATACTAGAAATACATGAATGCAACAACCCCTCGCCTGCTTTATATGCATTTTTAACACCCCCCCCTCCCCTAATTTCTGTTTTTGTTGTATTAATGACACACCGATCATCTTTAAATTTTATATGTATTTTTGAAACACGCACCCCCTGATTAAAATATTAACGCCCTCCTGATATGCATTTATAGGGTGAATAACTGTTTACTTTCAGATTTCTGATTTGAAAATTGAACATATGAAAGTAAAACTTAGGTTTCATTAATTGAACTATAGCTGTAAAACATATATTCATTGTTTATAGGTTTCCAAGGGAATTATTTTTAGCAAGTCTTTAAATGGCTTCCCTCTGCTGTTCTGCATACATGTTTTGCAAAGGCAGAATTAAAAGTTAACAGCTCCAAAACTACATTTATAATATAAAGTCTGAGATAAAAACAATTCAGTAGAATTGGATTCCAGAAAGAAATATTAAACAGACAACGTTTCTGGCGAAAATTTGGAAATACCCTAGAAAATCGGCAAAGTCGGCCCATGAGTATTATAAATAATAAGAAGTGCATATACACAGTCAATGAAAAACACCACGTCCAGATAAGTTTTACAAGTTTTTAAAAGGGTAAGCACGAATATAAGTGGAGCTGTATATCATTTAGGTTTAAGCGAAAACATGAAAACAACAAAATGTATTAAACTTTATGTAATAGATGCTAGATTAAGTTTAACGGACGAGTGACTATAAAAGGGCTTTTATTTAAACGTATTGCCTGCCGGTCTTGGAACTTAATACAATGAATCCAATCAGCAAAATAAATATACAAATCCCCTACCTGAGTTACCACAAACACTGCCAATTCAGATCGACTTTTTGTTTACCATACAGCGTTTAGTATCTTCAGGTTTTCTGGTTTCTCTTCAAGATATATAATTTAAACCGCCGTTTGTTGTTTTGGTAGAGCGGGCTCCATTTCGTTTCTTTCGTTTCGCAAAATATAGCCATAGATTTAGTTTAAAATTTTGTGGTGCTTCATTGTCAGTCACCGGTACCCAACAATTCTTACCGCATGACACCCTACGACGTATATATATATACATATTTAGTATAAATTTACAAGTTTATAATGCAAATCCTCGAATTTCATTGGCTATTGCAGGAGTTTATAATTGGTGTTGTTATATACCAAAGACTTTCGTTTGCCAAAGATGAAATCCTATTGGTCAAATCATGGTCACGTGTTGTTTAACAAACTCAATGTTTCTTTCTGCCGAGGGAAACATTGCATTGTTTCCCTCTGACGTCAACAATGAAGAGGGAAACAGTGCAATGCTTCCCTCTGACGTCGCTTTAATCATGCGTTGTTCACGTGAATACACGATTATTGCATCAGATCAAGAACTTTGGACTTTTCGGAACATTTTGAAAACAAGGGCTTGTTTCGAGCTTGTCTGGTTCGAAACAGTCCATTTTCCAAAGGAAAGAATATCTATACATATCTTCAAAGGTCTGAAGAAAACCTGGATAAATTTAAAGCTGTTCTTTGTGCTTGTTGAGTCTGGTGTAGTTGTTTAGTTGAATTGAAACAACGAAGACAAAGTCAATTTAGCGTTTTGGTAAGTCTTTTAGCCTTTTGCAAATTTCGAATCAACTTGGTATTTTGTATTTTAAAAGTCTTTGGTATATAACAAAACGCTTGTTGACTTTTGCCTCGAGAAACATCGAGTTTTACGGTCCCTCAGGCTTCAATGTCCCTCGGGCTAAAGCCCTCGGGTGACATTGAAGCCTTCGGGTCCGTAAAACTCGATGTTTCCCTCGGCGCCAGTCAACAAGTGTATAATATAAACCTCTTGGATAAGCCAATGAAAGTCATTCTTTTAAAAAAAATGACCAATCACAAAATGCGTAGTATAACACGAACAATGATCATTAGAGCCAGCGGTTGTTCTGTTAAGCAACAATGGCGCCGAAATTATAACGGAGTATGCAAATGAAAGAAGAAATTGAACGTTTAGGGGAAGCAATACGTTCTACAGATAACAAAAACGGCTACAAAATGTTTAGAATGGAAATTATTAATGGTAAGAGCGTTAAATTGTTTTTCTGTGTTCGTTTAAAACTAAATAACTGCAAACAAAACACATTTCAAAATTACGCTTGCTGTTGACAAGATTTCGTGATGTAAACTATATGCTAAATTGAATGCTTCTTTCAACTTTTTGTCACTTTTACAAATCAAATGAGTGGATATATATTGTTTCAATATTGTACATGAAAATTCATGCTAAATTATGCAAGAAAACTTTACTTTTCCATCAGTTACTGTACGGGCAAGGAGATGTCCGAAATGACTGTTGAACGTTTGCTGTTGGCAGTTAAAAAAATGTATTAAACGAGCCTCAAAGAATATGTTATGGTCGAGAATTTATTTAACTTTTGCTGGTAAATTTATACTAAAACAATTAGACAACTCGCCATCGTTTTCTATGAGCGATAGTCAACTCGGCTTCGCCTCGTTGACCATTCGCTCGTAGAAAACTCGGGCTCGTTGTCTAATTGTTAAATATAAACAGCTTCCAGATTTTCGTCTGCCTTGCTTTTTCTATACGCGTGTAAAATGAACTCCACGCGTGTCGAGATTAGCACCCTCACCGGGCTCCGGGCCTTCGGCCCGTCGCCCGGCTCGGGGACAAGAAAAATATTCTTGACCGTAAAAAGCCACTGAAACTGAAGCTTCCGAAAAAATATTTTCATCGCCAGATTTGGATTTTATGTCAAGAGCTCTTGGGTATTTTACTTCATATCGACAAAGTCTTTTTCTTTTACCAAGTGAGTTCATCAGCCAAGAAAATGAAAGGTATTTGTACAGATTGAATGTTATTCTGTTTTAAGATCGTTTTCAAAACGTGTACTTTCCAAATCACGTTGTATTGTTTAACATACTAGAAATACAGGAAAGCAACAACCCCTCGCCGCTTTATATGCATTTTAACCCCCCTTCTCTCCCCCCCCCCCCCCCCCCTCCTCCCCTAATTTCTGTTTTTGTTGTATTAATGAACACAGATCAGAAAACAGAAAATTAGCTAGCAAGGTTCATCTGTAGTCGTGTATTATTTCTATGGTATTGACACACCGAAAGGACATGCAATGTCATATTAAAAAAAACAACGAGATGAACCAAATGACAAATTTTCCTTCAAAAATATATATAAACAGTGGTCAAGAAAAGACACAAATCACGCAATGTCAACGTCCTAGCGTTGAAAGACAATTCTAGACAATATATTTATATTAATTTTCATTTTCAAGATTTCTTCTGTTTTAACTCAGCTAAACTGTTAAATACGAATCTCCTACCGTTAAACTTTCTTCTGCTTTTGTGATTTTGTGCCCACAAACACTGCCAATTCAGTCTACTCTTTTCGGATTGTTTTTCTCGTTCGTGGTTTCTTACTTTTTTCGTTGTTGACACATAAATATGACAAGGCATCATTCAGTTCTCTTCAAGATCTAAAAAGCTGTTTGTTTCAAAATTTCTTCATCGTTCCCTCTCGAGTTATGTAGAATACACCAGAGCAAAATTCTTTACCGGCTTTGAACAGTTTCAGGACACATCCTTCTTCTTTCAGTTACATTTCGGTTGGCATCGTTTTCTGTCTTTATCGTATTATTTTTTAGGATTTTTCCAGTGGTTTTAAGTCGTATTTATTGTTGTCTTTTTCTCGCTGCCACATCTCTTGTTAGCCTTCTTTCTTTGGTCTTTTTTCATAGTAATATTAATGTACATTTTAGCTGAAACCATTTTTTTCTGGCAAAGATTTCCTTCGTCATGATCGTTGAAAAACTATTTTGTAATCCAACCGAACTTATAAATTATAATTTGCTGACGTAAATTTAAATAATTTGAATAATTTAACGGATTAGTTACCAGTACCCTGCTATTCGAACGGCGCAAGTTGCGGATCTGATAACATATATATATATATATATATAGATATATTTAACAAATAAAACATAAAGCTCCGTGCGTATGTACTCTTATAAAGGCACGTTTGACGTCAGTTGAACACGAAAGAAGTTGAGTAGAGGCACGAGGCGATAGCCGAGTGGATAGCACGATAGTTTGAGGCACGAGGCGATAGCTTATATCTTTTACATATATATATATATATATATATATATATATATATATATATATATATATATATATATATTTAAAAGATATAAGCTATCGTCTCGTGCCTCAAACTATCGTGCTATCCACTCGGCTATCGCCTCGTGCCTCTACTCAACTTCTTTCGTGTTCAAATGACGTCAAACGTGCCTTTATAAGAGTACATACGCACGGAGCTTTATGTTTTATTTGTTAAATATTAAGTACTTATTAACCGAGCGCGAGGTCCGTACGGGAAAATATTTTGCTTGAGATCTTTTGAGTACAGACCGAGCCCGAAGGGCGAGGTCTGTACTCAAAAGATCGAAAGCAAAATATTTTCCCGTACGGACCGAGCTTGTGAGGTTAATAAGGAATTTATTATATGTCTCCACAACAACGAGAAATAATTTAAAGAAAACATTATCGTCTACAGTACGTCTTCCTGCACGTCAGCGCAAGCGGAGGCTGAGCGTTTTAAAATGGCTTGCTTTTTTTCTCTAATGTACTCTGTCTCCGTAGCATTTAATATATCATCTTCGTCGGTTAGTTCGTCCGGATAATAGAATTGGCCGTCCATTTTTCGCTATTTCGCTTAATTTTGCTCACAAATTGTTTCGCTGTAGTTTGTTGTTTTTGTGCGGGTCCGTACACCGAGTCCGTACGGTAAAGTACGGACTCGCACGTTAGCCAATCAGCGTTCAATACGCCAGTTCGGACTCGCAAGACATATAATAAATCTATATATATACACTGTACAATAAAATATCGATACTAAACTATATATATATATATATATATATATATATATATAAACATCTCGCAGAATTTCTTTCCCACTTGCGTGTAATTTCGCGTGTACTCCACGCGTGTCGAGATTAGCACCCTCACCCGGGCTCCGGGCCACAGAATAAGGATCAACCAGAAGTCCAACTCTCTGTCGGCACCAGGGCGCTTATATACGGGGCCTGATACGGGGCGATGCAACGCGCTCATATCGCGCTGATCGATGTGTGATGCACAAAAGGACTGGCACGAGCGTGCTTCTGAGCAAAAGTTGATCAAAAGTTACCCTGGGTGCCAGAGGTTTTTCGACGCTCGTGGGGGATAACGGGGACACGCGAGGGCGCCAGGCGGTAAAGTGGGAGGGGCCAACCCGGAAGGCGAGCGCGAAAAACCTCTGGAACACCGAGCCGTGTTTTACCGTTTTGATTTGAAATTTGAAACCGCCGTACCCGAGGGCGTACCTGGGTAAATGATATTATATTTTAACAATGAATCCAGAGTCAAGTCAATTTTGTATTTCTCAAACAAGTAATAATGCTATCGTCTCGACAGTCTTCTATACATTAGACCACTAAAAATTGCTCAAATTTAATAAAACTGGTTTGATTTTAGTTCGGGCGACGTGACAACTATAAACTTTCAAACCCGCCGTCTAGCTGTTACTTGTCATGCAGACACTCAGACAGTTATAACTTCCAAACTATGCATTGTTGAACGATATCTTGTACGTATGTTGTTATAAACTTCCCTTTGATGTATGGCTGATGTTTCTGGGTTATATGGAACTTTTTCAAATGTCCAAAATGTTCACTGAATAATAAATACACATTTATTACACATGAAGTCGATTATAGAATTTCGGATGTTTCATTATATTAAACGCAGGAACTTGAACTACACTTCAAATGAAAGCTTATAGGTTTCTAACAACATACTTACAGGATATATTTCAACGAATCGATGCTATCTTGTTGTTTGTTATATATATTTTCAATGACGAAGACGTCTCGTCGCGGAATGAAGCTAAAGTAAACAGGTAGTCGCTTTGATGCTCGTTGAGCTCGTAACGAGTCGAGACTTTTCCCACGCAATCAAGAGCAAAGGCAATCCAAAAAAATGTGAGTTGTATATCAACGTAGCCTGCGAGCAGACGTTCTTTCGGGGGGAGCCGAGCGAAAACACGAGGAGAAAGAACGTCTGCCGTCAAACCCTATAATTAGCCTTCCGCCCCTTGACACCTGGCATGTAAACAAACTGCAAGATGACTCTAGGAGGGCCTGCCCGCAGGCTAACTCTCCTTCGACGTATCTACACTGGCGAAATAAATGTCTACTTACAATACTCAGTGACCATATCGTTAATTGACTGCCATTGCTCTATTGCTCTGCAATAAAAGGAAACCTCGCGATTTCCTTCTAATCCTATTTAAGTATCCAAGGCAGTTGATTTGCTAATTCATTTACTGGTCGCCTTTTCCAGAAGCTCACGCTGATTTCACTGGGGATTTTTCTGCTAAACTGAACCCGTTGAAAGTTGGGCAAAACGTCTCGGCTTCACAGCAAATGACCTTCATTATTTAAAAGTTAACTGAACGATTTTGTCGCAACACAAGCGAAAATATTAAACGATCCCAACCACATTCTGATAATGAAAGTGAAAGTTAGAAACCCGTTGGCCAATCATAATAGAAGCGGAAGTAGCAAAGACATTATAAGCCAATCAGAACATTAGTCCGCCACACGGACTAGAGAATTTATTTTTGAATGGATTGTCCACAGACTGTCTTCTCTTCTCACAAAGCCACACCCCCCTGAAGACAGTCTGTTTACAGGCTAATATCAACGTGGAGCGAAAGTATAGGCTCCAAAAGGACCAAAACCGAGACCGAATATATATAGAAGTCAAGGAAATCACTGCAGATGACTGCACCTTCTATACTAGAGTACTAGACGAAGTTTACAGTAATATTATACTCATGTTATTATTATTCAAGATGTGCGATAGCAATGAAACTTATTGTTAACAAAAAGATCCTTCGCTTGACCAATCAACGTCTTACGTCCAGATTTTGGAACGTACTGACCCAGACAACCTTTTCATTGGCTCGGCGCGATCAGAGAAACGGCTCGGTGTTCCAGAGGTTCTTCCCGCTCGCCCTGCGAATTTACCGCCTGGCGTCCTCCCGTATCCCCAATTGTCCCTACGAGCGTGGAAGAACCTCTGGCACCCAGGGTAATCAAAAGTGGATTTTTGGGCACTGTGATATTCTCGCTGTTTTTCTTTAACTATGTAATTTCGGAAGAACCTTTTGCAATGTACCGACGAAGTACTTATTCGTTTAATGTATGAATATTTGTTTGGCCTAAAAAGTTGTACTATAAAGGAGTTATTATGGATAATGACTCGATTTTTTGATGACTTCTATTGAGGGAAAATTTCATTACAAGATTTGAGCATGTTAACAGGTCGTCCACGCCTAGGAATTCAGGTATGTTGAAGATTATAATAGTGTGGTTATATCTTAAAGTTTTCATAAAAATCGGAGTTGATTATTTGGAGATATAGCGTTCGGATGTTAGGTATTTTTATGGTTTAACTCTTGCCTGTTTAGTTCCTCAATTGCTGCAAGAGAAGTAAACAAAACTTATAGTTTTGCCATGTTACGATTCTTAGTAATTATATCAATAACTTTATCGGGTTTTTGAAGCATTAGATTAGAATAACTGTAAGCTGTAAACAAATTTTACTCTCCGATCAATTTATTAAAATACGACTTGCTGGGACGCATGCCGAGCGCATTATGTGATAAACTGTCGTCCACACCTTGTAATTTTGTCATCAGATAGCCAAGATGACTTCTTGTTAGGTTTCATTGAGAAAATGCAAATTGGAGTTGATTATTTCTTGATATTCAATTGGAAAGATGGCCTACCAGCTAAAATTCAATGCAAGATGTTGTCTTCTATCGAACATGGCCGAATGATAACGTGCACAAACAAATATTTCCAAAGACTTCTTGCGTGATTTCTCTTGCGAAAGCAACGGTACGGTCCATATTTTTCAGCAACATTTTTGTTCATGTTTCAGCAACGACTCCGAATTTTTGGGAGTAACACCAGAGAATATATTAGCTGAATCCACTGATATATCGTATGGCTCGGCAATTTCATCCACGTCCTCTTCTAAAGTCAACTCAGAGACTTCCACATCAAGCGTATTTTACCCGCCATATTTTGGACTTTCCCTGGCTTAGCGTTCGTCGCTATGGTGACAGGGGGCTTGTTACCAGTCCTCTGCATCACACATCGATCAGCGCGCCCATTGCCGTTTCACCGCCCCCTATATAACCGCCCTGCACCGCCCCCTATATAAACGCCCTGGTCGGCACCTTTGATGTAGGCGTCCTCGGGAAATGTCGGCCTCGCGATCCCGGCGCCATTTTGAAAGTAAGTGCACCCGGGAAATTAGCCCTCTCGTCCTTGTGACCCTCGGGCTCCTGTATTCAATTACTCTTGGCCTCGGTGTGACCTTTTAATTAACTTTATATTCTAATCTAATCTATCTGTATAAGTAATATTTAGTTAAGTAAACAAGTAATTTACTTTAGAAGACGATTCTTTGGAGATAGAATTATTTGACCACGAGCTTATTAAAACTTCAGTGAACGGATACTACGGGTAAAAGACCGTGGCAAAAAAGTCCTGCACTCGCAAAGCCGGGTTTACATTTCTCGATTTTGCCGACACATTTGTTTATGGAAAAAGATTGCTAACAATTTCGGAACTATGTATTGTTGAAATACATCGGGTACGTATGTTGTTAGAAATTTTATAAGCTTTCATTTGGTATATAATTCAAATTTTAATGTTACCTGTAACTTTTTAAAATGTTCAAAATGTTCTCACCATTGTTCGTAAAATAAGAATTATATAATGGAAATGGACTCCTCACAAGTGTTACAGAATTTTGGATTTTGTTTTTAAATATTAAACGCACAACCCTGAACTGCATATTTGAAACAGAGGATACTGTCAAGTGCTATTCATGTCAGAACTTTTAATTTTCTTGCTGGGAAGTATTTTAAAATATGAAAAAAACATCATTATTTTGACGTGAACCGTCTGAAATGGATGAATTTCTTAAGTTTGTTTTGCCTTTTGTTGTTTTGGTGTTTGCTATAACCTCAGAAAAACTTCTGGCATGAAGCTAAGATATTTCTTGAACAGAAGCTAATTTAAATATGAAAGGAGTGGAAAAGTTTGCAGATTTCTAGTTGAAGTTGAAAACGTTTTTGGTGCAAATTAGTGATCATATTGAATATATGAAAAAATATTAAAACTTTTATGGTCAATGGTCGGAACATTTTGAACATTTTAAAAAGTTACACGTAACACTATGATTTGAACTACATACCGAATGAAACCTTATAAAATTTCTAACAACATACGTACCCGATGTATTTCAACAATGCGTATTCCGTAAAGTTTAGTCATCTTCTTCTATAAACAAATGTGTCGGCATTAATTGAGAAATGTAAAACCCGCTTCGTGAGTACAGGACGTTTTTGCCACGGACTTTTACCCGTAGTATCCGCGTACTGAAGTTTTAATAACCTCGTGGTCAAAGAATTTTATCTCCAAAGAATCGTTTTCTAAAGTAAATTACTTATTTACTTAACTAAATATTATTTATATATATAGATAACAATATAAAGTTAATTACAAGGTCACAAGAAGGCCAAGGGTAATTGACTACAGGAGCCCGAGGGTCGTAAGGACGAGGGGGATAATTTCCTGGGTGCACTTACTTTCAAAATGGCGGACTGGCGCATGCGCATAAAAAGGGACACTTTTTCAATTCCGAGAGTTGGACTTCTGGTTGATCCTTATTCTGTGTCCGGGCCTTCGGTCCTACGCCTGGGCTCGGGGATTAAAGTACGAACTACCGTATATTTTAGCAAGTTTAGCTTGGCTCTTGAACACAACAGGGCCGCAAAACAATTTCATGCTTGGTTATAGGTCTCTCACAGCATATAAACATAGTGTTGTTGTTTTTTACTGCCTGAAAAAGACTCGAAGACGGTGTGTGTTTTTTTAACTTTAAGATTCGTTCAAGAAATTATTTGTTTGCTTGTAATTCGACATTTAGTTCTTCGCCGTCGCTTATTTAAAACTTTTCCCTGTTGAAGCCCTTATGCACATACCTGTAGTTACCAATACTATTTTAGTAATTACAATGCTATTTTATTTGCGTCATGCAGTACTAAAAAAATTAGATTAAAGTCTATAAAAGGTCTCTTGCAAATTTCCGTGTTTGGATAGCCTAATCCAAACATGGGTATTGACCAATCAGCGCGTGCGTAGCATACATGTTATTTTATAACTTGTGTTACTTATTTATTTTTGTATCTACATTACTTTGCGCGCTCTTACACACTGAATTTACCTACCCCTTATAGAATGTTTAACTTCTAGATCAGATGGTGGTCCGAAAATAAGATTATTAAAATATTGATAAGTATTGTAAGTTTATGGCAGACATCCATACTCAATCCATCATTATTCAAATACATCAAACGCCAACTTCCAATCACTATATAATCTCCGAAGTAAATTTTATGGATTCATCAATGTACTAATTTTGAAAATTATTTAACAATTAGTCACCTCAGTCTCGGTGACTATATCAGTATAATTTCAGAGGTTGATAAATAAACAACGTTGAAACAAAAACTTTTAAACAACTGCTTTCATTTTAACAGTGGTGACTCTGTTTATTCACATGCAGATGATGTTAGCAAGCCAGTCTTTGTCAGTAAATAATTTTTAAAAAAAAGAGTAAACAACATCCTACTTGGGAATTGAACTTGTACATACATTCACTATGCTAAAATGACTTTTATTCTGGTGTTTTGGATCCTGTGTTACGGCTTTTTTGCACTAAATTCATGTTCAATATGTTCTTCACTCATGACGAAGTTTTCGAAAACATATCATTGCTACAACCAAAACCTAGCGAAACATACAAAAAATACGAAGAATTATAGAAAATATATACTTCCTTACCTTTATAAAGTTTTGTTTTTACGATATTTGATATGTACAACATCTCAGTGATAAATGTTTTCAGTATTATGATGCTCTTTTGTCACAAAAACTACAGACCCCATTTTGAAGAAAAAATCAACAGTTCAATGAATCGAGAAATTCTAAAATCTCATACTTCAAAATTACAACTCCGAGTAACGTCAGTGCAGTGTTAAATAAGTACCAGTCTCTTTTCCAAAACTACCTCAGAAGACTGACAATTTCTTGTGATGCAGTAATCAGATTCACCGCTGAGCTGACCAATCAGAAAGCTGGAAAGCCTCTTTTCCACTATGAAATTATACTATAATTAACGATAAACACGAGTGAAAGTTTGGGAGAAAGAGCTAGAAATTACAGAAATTACAATTACTGTTTCGAGTTCTTCCAAAGTTCCACAAGTGTTTCTATAACTCTATGGGAACACGGAAAAAATGTTTTATATTTCCTTTATAAAATAACCCGTCAAAATTAGATTAAACGTTAGAATTAATCCAAACAAGACGCCTGCTTAGGCGTTCACTCGGGCTACTGATTTCTGCAACCTTGGCGTAGCCCCCTTGCACATATAGAAAATCTGCCGTGCGAAACAGTGCAAAATTTTTGACAAACCGAGTCCCCCCCCCCCGTAACTCCCCCACCCCACACACCCCCCGTGGAGAAATGCATGCAAATTGTAAACAAAGCAATGGGCAATATTGGCTTTCAACGGGCAATGTCGTATTTGTAAATTACAGGCAGCGATTATACACCAGCTGCTTTGCTGTTTTTCGAAGCCTACAGTAATGAGTTTAGGAAAGATAAACCCGAATCAGGAGAGATATTATAATAAGATGACAACAGATGACTTGTAAAGGCTGTCTAAAGGTGTGTATTAAAACTCAGGTTTTTTTGCTCCAGCTTCGGTTCTGGTATAAAAGCGTCGATTCCGCAGGGCCTTCTGTCCGCTAAAGTGTGAATCTCTTTCATAAGTCATAACTGTAAAGTTTACACGGCATTTTCAAACATATCAGACGTTTGCGAAAACGAAGTCAACGCTGAACTGAACGTAGCCTGCAGACGCTCCTTCCCCCTCCTGAACGCAGACAGATCAAATTACACGCTACGCATTCACGAAGATTCATAGGTGATGGAAAAAATTGTCAGTTTGTGATCACAACACTATATGATCGAAACTGAATATGAATAAATGAAGGTTTTGTCACTGCGTACTTTGCAGGAGGCAGTGACCGCGCAGTGTGTACAAACAGGGAATTCCCGACTCTGCTTCATCCTGTGTTTGCTAGATGAAAATTAACAAGAAATTAAATGGTAGTCCGCCGCAATCGGTGCAATTGTAAGAATTGTGAGCGTATATAAGATCAGGATACTTGCCAGCGACATTATATTACTGATCAAGTATTAAGTATATTTCAGTGAACAGCTCCAAGCACATCAGGAAAGCCAAGAAAGAACTCATGAAGATTAGCATTTTAGCACGCCTCAGTTTCGCAAAGCCTGACGGGATGACGTAATGTTTGCCATTTCGAAACATTGACAAAACGAACGGAGCCGAAACCTAGACTCGGTCTACCATAGGTAGCCCGAGTAATAATAAAAATCTTTAATTATTACGGGCAATATATATAGAGTACATATAAATGAAATATAGTAAGGTTTCATATACTGCCGAAACAGAGAACGTAGGAGCCTAACGTTTCGAGCGAAGGCCCTTCGTCAGAGAGAAACGTAAAGAGTGTAAACAAACAATGAGCGTATATACGAAAGGTAATCACGTGACCAAAAATAAGCCAATCAGATAAAAATGACAATAACGAATTGATAATGAGATGCGAAAAATTAGCCAATCAAATCAAAATAACAATAACAAATCGATAATGAGATGCGAAAGATGTTTGCTATTCATACCGTCGATGAACAAGAAGGAGGGGGTGTAGAAAGGATGAGCGAGAGTAAAAATAGATAAATACATAAAGTGAAAACGCTGTTTATGTCCGCCCTTGCTAAACAGAAACAATGTCTTCAGAGGGATTTTATTGACGATCAAATTTAAAAATGCTGTTTTTCGACCAACATTCGGACGAAATAAGTCATAAATTCGAAACCAGGCAATAAATAAAAAAACGCTGACACCGTTTTGCTGGACATTTATCTCGGAAGCGAACTGCGAAAATTTTTTTTGAACAAAATGAAACGCTTTGCTCTTAAGTCGCCCCGAGTGAAGCCATCTGGTTTTAATTTAAAAATTCACAACTATTAATGGTTTGTGTTTATCGCGAAACCAAAGACACCACCATTGTATTCTACAAATTCATAGCTTTCTAACGATATCTATTTTATTTTTGTGGCATATAAATTCTGACAAATTGAGAGCGCTTTACAGAAATGACCCTGAAAACCTTAACGAAGACCTTAACATGCAGAACATGTTTTCACAAATAACAAGGAAGAAAGACCTAGGTACATAAGTGCAGATAGTGTTAAGATAAAAAAGACATGTTAAGGATGCAATGTGCTGAATCCTGTTTAATTATGATCATGTGTCTATAGTGCCTGGGTATAGTGCCTCGAATTTTTTTTTTTAAATTAAAAGAGCTTTTCTTGAAGTTTATAAATGTTCTATAACTCGAGTTGTATATTTATGTGTAATATAATCGTTTTTATGAAAGGAACAGCATTTTTACTCTGATGAAGGCCTGAGTCACAGGTCGAAAGCCATGCACAAATTCTCGCTTTTATTTGAACTGCACAGTATAGGACATAAAAGATAATGATTCTAAGACGCAAAACCCAAACTGATTAGAACCCAACTACCCACTATAGCAATGGGAAAATTACCTATTATGAAACGTATAGCAAGCTTATGGAAATATAAGAAAAAATAGTTTTAGCACAATACTAAATCAAATAGTTTGGTGCGTGATGTTCTATTATAAACGGAATAAATACCTGGAAGTTTCCCGATTTTTAGTCTTTGGAAAAATTCTTTTGCGCGCTGAGTATATATGGGTCGCTGTAACGCCGTTCTGGTAACAAAGCACAGTGCCGGATGATCGATGCGTCTGTGTTTTCATTCGTAATTTTAGAGACACTCGTGGTAGTTTGGGAGAACTAGTCAAATTTTCGTGGAACCACTCGCCTTCAGTATACGCAGTTCGTGCGTTACTACGATTTCTCCTTCTCCCAAACTTCCACTTTTGTTTCTATAGAACGATAAAAAAATACGAAATTTTTTAACATAATTTACAGAATTATACTACTGTCGGAAATAGCGTTTTTAGTAATGTTTTCAAACCGTAAATTCTCCTTACTGTCAAAGTGGCATATTCGAAAGTGCATAATATGCAGGCGTTGTCTTTCTAGGTTTTCCATACTGTTGTAGAAACACAGCTTTTAACCAATCACTGCGTGTGTTTTCAAAAAAAAGTTAACAAATAAGTAAAATAATATTTTATTGGTTTCAATCATATTTATATGAATGAAGTGAACATCTTACGCAAGATTATAAAATTCTCATTTCAAGTTATGCGGTATATAAATATAGGAAACAGCTGCTGTTTAGTCGTATTGGTCCTATATAATAGCTAGTCCATTATAGTGTCGTCTACGCACTTACTACTTCGAATTAAACTTTGCTTAATAAGTAAATATACACTGAAACCTGAAAGGAAGGACAAGATTGTTAAAGCTATAGATTTCATTTAAATTATATTAATGCAAAAGTAAAACAAAAATCCATAGAAATAGCATATACGTAGAAGTACTTCAATAATTAACATTAAATAAAAATGTTACTCTATGCGTAATTTAAAAGCTTTCAATTGTTGGGGGGGGGGGGGGGGAGCTTTACTTTGTCAGCAAATTAAAAGCCATTTGTTATTTTGCATAAAGTGGCGATGACTATATAACTATTAGGATATTACACTTCACTCTTTCAATTGCCGGACCTAATGAAAATTAAAAAGTTACACCTTAGTAACATCTTAAAATACAAGATTTCTGTAAAAAGAAAGTAACTTTAATCTTCAATTTGGGGAACGTTCGTTTGGGACTATTCCGGAATAAAAAACTAAACTAAACTAAACTAATCTTATTTATACTGGATAGCTCTATCAGTTAATACCCAACTGTTCTCCCTAGAGGTCCAGTAAGGGCCATCCCTCATTGGTCCAGTGTTTCTACAGGAGGAAACCGGAGTACCCGGAGGAAACCTGCGATGTTTGGTAGAGTCAAACTGGAAGCACTCTTCTCACATGCGGCCAAGGTGAAATTTTAATCAGATAACTGCTGAGAGCAGGAATTGAACCCGGGTCGCAGAGGTGAAAGGCACGTGCGCTAACCACTGTGCCACCAACACCCCTCAGGAACACCCCTTAGGAATACAGTGGAAGCCCGTTATCTCGAACTAGAGAATAGTTCGAGATAGCGCGAGAGTTCGAGATAACAGCGTCAATTATAGCTACAGTAAAACAGTGAAGAAATATGTTGAAGGGAAATCAACTCTTGTTCGAAATAGGTAACGAGGTTCTACTGCATAGAATAACGCGAACGATAGTTCATACATGCAGGAGCTCTTTTTAGTCTGCTCAGAATGTCATCCGCATAACCAGAATGACGTCGTTTGGAAAACGAGAGATCATGAGACTTTTCACCCAAACAAACCCAGAAACAAAAAATCGGATATATGCAGAAGCCTTATAGTCTTGACTACACGCTGACTTTTATATTTATTATTTTTTACTGAAAGATAGGAACGTTATACAAATTAACAACCATGCTCAAACGCTTAATCCAGTATTGAAATGATTGAAATGATAATAAAAATAAATAGCATTATTTATTTTTATTATCATTTCAATCATTTCAATACTGAATTAATATATATAGGCCTATATACTGCAGTATATATATATATATATATATATATATATATATATATATATATATATATATATATATATATATATATATATTCGCTTACCTCAAAAGTCTGCTACAGGCTGTTTCATCTAAAAAAGAATCTTCAGGCAGATGACAATTTTCGAAAACAGGGGGTGCTTATATCCTTCTTGTCGGAACGTGGGAGTGTGGGGGCGAAACAATACATGCATTCATGGCTTTTGTTGCGCTGTTTGCGCGAAATTTGTTTCGAGACGACATTGACTGATAATTTCTGCTCTTTTGTTGAGTAAACAATTCTTGTTTTTATCTTTCAAAATATAAAATTTTTCTTCTAAACATAAATTACATCGTTTTGAACCTCCCGTGTACGAAATAGAATGTTTTAAAATTTGCCAATTAATACTAAATCCTTATTGTTTTCTTTCAATGCCCAAATATTTTGAAAGTTCGGTGTCGTTTGCATGCTTTTTATGCTGAAAAGATTTAGTGTGGTTGGCCAATCGCTCTTTGAATGTGGTTGAAGTCATGCCAATGTAATTCTTGATCGTGTTTGTGCTGTTTACTGTGACTGTTGCTTTGTATACTATGTCCCTAGTCATGCATTGTTTTCTAAGTGGACAATTCGTGTTTTTCTTACAATTGCAACTGCTAGTGTCCTTATCCTGTGGCATGTTATTCCTAGATATGTGTGCATTGTGTTTAGTGATTATTGACTTAACATTGTTTATGCAGCTGTAACTTACTTTGCCTGTGTTTCTGTTAAAAATCTTATGGAGCTTGTGGTATGGTGGGAAGTGCTTGTCAATTAGGTTTAGGAAATTACGTCCTATGTTTGTGCTTACACTCTTGCTAAAAGGTGGGTTGAACCAAGTGATGTTGCGTTGCCTATTCCTGCGTGGTTGCTGTGCTGTGTGTTGAGTGTAGCTAAGATCATGATCAAAGTTGCTGTGCCTAAGTGCGTTCTGATATATGGGTGCAGATTCCTGAAAAAAAACGACACCGAACTTTCGAAATATATTTGGGCATTGAAAGAAAACAATAAGGATTTTAGTATTAATTGGCAAATTTTAAAACATTCTATTTCGTACACGGGAGGTTCAAAACGATGTAATTTATGTTTAGAAGAAAAATTTTATATTTTGAAATAATTGTTTACAAAACAAAAGAGCAGAAATTATCAGTCAATGTCGTCATCGAAACAAATTCCGCGCAAACAGCGCAACAAAAGCCATGAATGCATGTATTGTTTCGCCCCCACACTCCCACGTTCCGACAAGAAGGATATAAGCACCCCCTGTTTTCGAAAATTGTCATCTGCCTGAAGATTCTTTTTTAGATGAAACAGCCTGTAGCAGACTTTTGAGGTAAGCGAAAATCTATATTTGCTCTAACTATATGTTATCGAGCACTCTTTGCGTTTCGTAGACCAAAACCCACACGTATATATTATATATATATATATATATATATATATATATATATATATATATATATATATATATATATATATATATATATATATATATTGTCTTGACAGGCATTCTGTTAATAACCAAGTGCTCAACTATATACAGAACCAGTTTGTAAATGAAAACAGAATTACTTGTATTTGCTTGTAGCTATATACTATGTCATGCATGTATTTGTAATAGATTAAGTATTCTTTAAGTAGCCGAATGTCTGATATTTCTGTGTGTACTGGTAGATATACAAAATTGGTTGTCTCTTGCAGAACTAAGTACTTTCAGTGAAAACCGCCATGAGTGAAAAATCAACAATCCAACTTTATCGAATAATAGAGTGGAATTTCGTTCTGTTAAACGTAAAATTAACTACTTTGCACTAATTGTTTAGTTACTTGAGGTAAAGAATATATTTTGATTATAAGATAAGTAAACACTATTCTGTGGACAAAATGTTTACTCTAGTAACTAAAACACATTCATTATACTTTACTTTCAGGAACCGAGTAGCAAAGATATTTTACATATCTTTGGCATGCATGTTGTCTTGCGAGTAGCGCATCAAGCGAAAATGAAATGGTGTTAAATTCCTGTTAATATATTCGTCTTTGTTCTTTTTTTCAATAATCTCATATCACAATCTTAAAAGTAAAATAACAGCTGGTATATTCTTATGTTATTTTGCATTTGTTTAGCATGTGTCGCTCTGTCGCTTTGCATCAGACTAAAATGTCGTTAAATTCCTGTTAATTTATCCGTTTTTGAAGTTTTTGTCAAATCCCGTTTTACACTTACAACAAAATGACCAGCTGGTCTATTCTGTTATTACAAAGGACACTCTAATGTACATTTTTATTGTGTATTTTATTAACTAGCTTTAGTTTACTCTGTCACTCAGTTTACTAAAATAATACAAATCCACCGTTTGAAATTGGGAGTGCGGGAAAAGGCCTGGCATCGGCTAGTCACAGCACCCAGAAATACTGTGGTGTAATAAATTAGCAATTTAGTTTATTATGCAAATGGAAGTCCTGTTGGAGACATTCATACGTTCAATAATGTCGGCGGTACTCAAACCTTACTATATTTCGATTTGTATACATCATTATGTTTCCCGGGAAATGTTTAAGAAAAGTAATCAACCAAGGGCCTTTTCCCCATAGAGATCATATAAATACTAGAGGGGGCATCCTATCTTAATTTCAGTCAACCACGGGTAACCAATTGAACGCCGCCATCTTGAATTTTTTTTGGAGGCAAACATTAGGCGCGTTGGTCTAGTACATTTGCCAACCAATTTACTGAAATATCATAGGTAATGGTTACCAAATTTTCCCGCCAATGCCACCTCTAGTATTTATATGATCCCTATATGCTTTTTCCGCCCTCCCAATTTCAAAAAGGCCCTAGGAACGAAGGTTGACATGATTGCTGGGTTATTGTAGAGTTCTATGACAAATGGAGTCAATATTATTAAAGTATTTTACAAGTAATATTTGGCATTTAACTCGATTAAACTATATGTTCTAAGGATTTTCGATGCCAGATAGAAAACTTCTCAAACTGAATCAGTGCCTAACTGTTGGGGGTTTTTTCGGTCTTCGGATTGAAATACAAATACTGAATGATTTAAGGTGGTCATAATTCAAGGCTCTAATTCGGACTTGATCATATACTACTCCATGCTTACACTATTGTTATGATATACTACTGCATCCTTACACTATTGTTATGATATGCTGCTGCATGCTTACACTATTGTTATGATATACTACTACATGCTAAAACTATTATGATATACTACTGCATGCTAACACTATTGTTATGATATACTACTACATGCTAACACTATTGTTATGATATACTACTGCATGCTTACACTATTGTTATGATATAATACTACTTGCTAACACTATTGTTATGATATACTACTCCATGCTTACACTATTGTTATGATATACTACTGCATGCTTACACTATTGTTATGATATACTACTACATGCTAACACTATTGTTATGATATACTACTGCATGCTAACACTATTGTTATGATATACTACTACATGCTTACACTATTGTTATGATATACTACTGCATGCTAACACTATTGTTATGATATACCATTACATGCTTACACTATTGTTATGATATACTACTACATGCTTACACTATTGTTATGATATACTACTACATGCTTACACTATTGTTATGATATACTACTACATGCTTACACTATTATGATACACTACTACATGCTTACACTATCGTTTGATATACTACTACATGTTAACACTATTGTCATGATATACTTCTGCATGCTAACACTATTGTCATGATATACTACTACATGCTAACACTATTGTCATGATATACTATTACATGCTTACACTATTGTTATGATATCTACATGCTTACACTATTGTTATGATATACTACTACTTGCTTACACTATTATTATGATATACTACTACATGCTTACACTATTGTTATGATATCTACATGCTTACACTATTGTTATGATATACTACTACTTGCTTACATTATTGTTATGATATCTACATGCTTACACCATTGTTATGATATACTACTACTTGCTTACATTATTGTTATGATATACTACATGCTTACACTATTGTTATGATATACTACTACATGCTTACACTATTGTTATGATATACTACTACATGCTTACACTATTGTTATGATATACTACTACATGCTTACACTATTGTTATGATATACTACTACATGCTTACACTATTGTTATGATATACTACTACATGCTAACACTATTATGATACACTACTACATGCTTACACTATCGTTTGATATACTACTACATGCTAACACTATTGTTATGATATACTACTACATGCTAACACTATTATGATACACTACTACATGCTTACACTATCGTTTGATATACTACTACATGCTAACACTATTGTTATGATATACTACTACAGGCTTACACTATTGTTATGATATACTACTACATGCTTACACTATTGTTATGATATACTACTACATGCTTACACTATTGTTATGATATACTACTACATGCTTACACTATTATTATGATTATTATTATGATATACTACTACATGCGTACACTATTGTTATGATATACTACTGCATGCATGCTTACACTATTGTTATGATATACTACCTGCTTAAACTATTATGATATACTACTACATGCGTACACTATTGTTATGATATACTACTACATGCTTACACTATTGTTATGATATACTACTAAATGCTTACACTATTCATAGGATATACAACTATATGCTTACACTTTCGTCATGATATACTACTGCCTGCTTACACTATCGTTATGATATACTACAAACATACTTACACTATTGTTGATATACCACTGCCTATTTACACTATTGTTATGATATACTACTACATGCTTACACTGTTGTTATGATATTTAGCATGTTGACTAGTTTTCATTAGCTGGAAAAGAACTCGAAGTGCTAACCATGGCCAAATTTATATGGCTACTTTTTTCAATACGCAAAGCGGCTCGATCATTGTTGCTGAGTCCTGATGGACCTTTGCTGACATATTTTGAATTCGCCATGTTAGTCCGTGATGGGGTTTTGAGGCAGAGCATCCGCTGAAACAGATGTTTGAAGGCTTTGCTGTACTCTCGATCAAAGCAAGCATAGATGATTGGATTGCACAAACTGTTGAATGATGGAAGAATGACCCCAAAGACTTTGCCAAGTATGTAAAGATTTTTTACGCCCAATGTAATCATGTACTTCTGTTTATAACTCATTAGAAGTGAAATTGTAAAGAATGGACCCCAGCAAAGTATAAACGTACAAACCACGAGACAAAGCATTCGAATGATTTTCAGATCTTGAAGAAACGCACTTCCTCGCTTTACGTCACTTGCTGCAGAGAATGACTGACCCAGTCTACCATTTCTCGCCATTTTTTGTCTTTTGTGCGCAATGTAAAAAATTAATATGTACATTGCGACCGTTATCAATGCAGGCACGAAAAAAGAGACACCAGCTGCAATAGTAAAATAGATCTTGTTGTCATTGATACATCCCACCCCTACAATCGCTTCAATACCACGACTGCTGCCATAGGAGAATAATCCTAGTGTTGCAAAAGCGGCAGAAATCAACCAAATGAAGCAAATCACTATAATAGATCGTGAAGTGGTCATCTGTGACTTGTACTGGAGAGGTTTGCTTATCTTGTGATAACGGTCAATACTGATAAATGTGAGTGTAAAAATTGACGCTGCTTCCGCAAAAACGTCAATCCAGGCCCAAAATCGGCAAAGATGAACCGATACAAGCACTCTAGAGTTAAAATGCAGATATAACCGAATTGGGACGGAGAAAATTCCAACCAAGAGGTCTGCCACAGCAAGACACACAATTAAATATTTGTTCGGTTGATGAAGACGCTTATCTTTCCAAGTCGCAATCAGCACCAAAGCATTCCCTAATACAGTTAATATAACCATTGAAATTAATATAACTGTTAGAGAGACCTTCATTGCGGTTGTATTGAGCGCTGGCATAGACTGTTCATTGTGTGTTGCTGGTGCTGAAGCATTACTAGTCGTGTTTTCTGATGGCTCCATACTTTGAGAAAGAGAGAAATAAAAAAATAATTTATTATATAGATACGAATGTTTTATTAGAAAGTATGCAGTGTCGTATTTTCCATATCCTCACTAGTGAAGATATCGATGACGTCATTAAGAATTTTACCTCTTTTTGCATTGAATCTATATAATAAAAAGAAAATTACACGCTGGCTTGAAGATATGAATTTTATCTTCTCGTGGTAAAAACGATATTTTACTCATTCGTAAAATATTGTTTTCACCACTCGAAGATAAAATTCATATCTTCGCACCACCGTGTAATATCCTCTATATATTATGCATTTTTTATTACATATTTAGTTTATATATATTTTTATACAAAATATATAGAGGATATTACACGGCGGCGCAAAGATATGAATTTTATCTTCGAGTGGGGGAAAACAATATTTTACGAATGAGCGTATAGTATGAGTATTATATAGATTCAATGCAAAAAGCGATAAAATTCTAAATGCCGTCATCGATTTCTTCACTAGTGAGGATATGGAAAATACGACACTGTATATTTCCTAGTAAAACACTCGCATCTATATATAATAAAATATAACAACTTGACGTGATACAACAGGACAGCACAGGTTACGTCATAGTAACGTTACGGTTGTAGTAATGTTAGTTATAGAAATGTTATGGATCGTATATAGTTCGGTGTAACAGACGTCAATTAAACGACGTCAAAAATGTTTGATCCATGTCTTTGCAGGCTCAAAAAATTTATGCCAAAGAAAAGCCCGTTTGCTTATACGTTCTCACATATTTTTGGGTGATCGTTTATGTAAACATGCATGTAGTCAAAAAGTATATTTTCTTAGTATAAAGTAAACGTCTCCCCCTCTCTAAACTATATAGTCTCCCTTGCAGCACTAAACGTCCGGATTAAATATATTGTTAGCGCTGTCGATGCCGACTTACCTTTCTTAATATTTCTTCTTGTAAAATGCTTGAACTCAGCTTCCAAAAAACGTTTAGCTAACTCGTATAGAGAAAAAAGCTGTTACTTTAGGCGACCTATAAAAAGCAACTAAAGTTAAGTTTGTTTGCAATTTCTGCTCGTCGTTTTTACTGTACTAACATATAATATGATTGTATAGTACAAAAATATATATTACTGTTTATACTGCATGATACAGTCATGTATAGTTGTGTGAATGTATAACAACGTTATATCAGAGTGTTTTTCCTATAACTACCCTGTTTCAAACTAAGTAGACAGAACACATGCAGTAAATAGTTTTCAATTGTATAAAATACGTATCCGTTTTCCCACTGTACTACAACATGCTGTATGTATAAAATTGCACCAAAGTTCATAGTATTTTCGAGTTTATCTTAAACTATTTTGAAATACCTTATATATGATGCAGGGGTATAGAAATTATTCCATGAAATAGAAATATTTTATTTAACCAAAAATCCAATCGAAGTATATTATCACTCCTTCCAACGATTCTTTTGCAGCACTGTCGTAGTAAGTTGACTTTTAAACTATTATATACCAGGGCAGACATTATATCGACAGACATTACCAATTTTAAAATTTCTGTCAATGCGTCAAATAATATTATCAACGAGATAATGAAGTAGACATTGTGGATATACGAATTAACAATTTGTCTTCAAAGTCAAGGTGATTATCAGAGAATATATTTAGCAAACCAACTACTTAAAGTGCATGACTTATTATTAGTAATATATAGTTTCAGAAGTGAATAGCCAAGAAAGTTGAAACAAATGCTATTAATTTAACTGTTTTCAATTCTAATTGCTTGCTCTTCCGCGGACGATTTCATTAAACCAATTGAGTCCTTTTTTATCTGCATGAAAACAATTTCAAAACAGCATCTCAATTTTAAACTTGTACATATACTGTACATTACGAAAATTCTGTAAAAGCTTCAAAATTGCTCGATATCTTTTTTCACTTAATTCAAACTCGTCGGACAGTTTCAAAAACACCGCTTCGACCAATTAAAAAGCTACTTTTGGGGAGGCACGGGTGGAACAAGCTAGTGTTAGCGCGCTGCCTCTCACCGCTGAAGTTAAGCCTGGTCAAAAGGGGTTAGTACTCGGATAGGTGACCACATTAGCTTCATGAGAGTAGAGTTGTTGGTTCTCTCCTGTGCCTCGAGGGTTTTTCACCGGGTTCTCCGGTTTTCCTCCCTCCGCAAAATCAACACCATGCATGGTAATTCGCCCAGTTAAGCCTCGCACACACGACCAAGTTTTCCTTTACAAGTTCCTTGTTAACTTTATTTGCTCGTGTGTACGATGAACAAGTTTTTTTCCGACAATGTTCCTTGATAAATTTTATTTACTCGTGTTTACGGCTCGACCAATTTTCCCTGACGGCAATGTTCGCGTATCAGCTTGAATACAGGACCTGGGAACTACATTTCATGACGTACCCTAGGAGCCCGCACGATTTCCTTCCCCAGTTTCCCTTGACGACTATACACACGACCAATTTTCCTTGTTGAAAAGCTGGCATGACCAGCTTTACAACAAGGCTCCTTGTCAAGGGAAAACTTGTCAATTTGTGCCGTACACACGAACAAATAAAACTTTTCAAGAGAAAACTTGTCAAGGAACACTTGGTCGTGTGTATGGGGCTTTAGTTTCATCAAGGGGGTGAAGGCCATTAGATTATCAGTATCTAAATACTGTCATGTGTTACCCTCGATATATATGATCGCTTACCTTAATACTTACTCACCTTTATTAGTTTTAAACAAATAATTTCTGTGATATTTTTCATGAGCAATCGATCTTGCTTGATAAATTTCTTTGGGTGTTTTTTTTATAGTTTGTTTGCTTCAAGCAATATTAATTATGTCATTTTGAGAAAAACATCAGCCCTTACGACTCTCAAATTCTTTTTTAACGAAAAATGTTTTTACATTTTAACTGAAATTATGAATGGTATACATATAACATCAACCAATTTATAAACATCTTTTATTATTATTAACAGCGTTTGTTTGGTTCGCCCTATTATACGGGGTTTAGAAACAACAATATATGGAGAAGTCGGTTAAGATAAAAAAATTATTTTAACGCATCTTGTAAGTTTTTCTTATGTTAGTAACCCATATACCCGGGGGGGCTACTCTCGTAAATAAGAAACGGGTGTGAGGGTCTGGGACAACCTCGTACCCAGGCTTTAGTAGCGCCGCGGAAAGAGCCTGGGTACGAGGTTGGGTCTGGGATAGGGTACAGTATACAAATTGCCTATTTTGGTCTGAGATATAGGGTATGGAAGCCGATCACGCTCGCTTACGACGGGATTTGCGACAGGACAGACTACGACTTTTTTCATTCAGCGGAGGCTATAGTAAATAACTGCAGCAACTCAGACGTTTATTTAATTTTGAAAACGATCTATTTAATATCAATTATCATTGATTCTTTTTATTTTAGGTCTGGGATAGGGTATGGAGAATTGAGTTTTTTTTTGGTCTGGGTAGGTCAGGATGTTGAGGTCAGGGCACACCCCTACCCAAAAATTACAAGAGCACCCCACCCCCGACCCATCATAACTGATAAAGCTTCAAATCAGTTTTCTATTACAAATTAAACAAATAAGCAAATTTCTTATCTTGCAAGCTTATTAAATTAACAATTAGATCTAAAAACCGTTTTAGATCAACATATATAGTTGGCGCCAATTTACCTATACACAAATTGCTCAAAGACTAATTGTTTTTATCTTTTTATATATATAACGTCTTCTCGCTGCTCTAAGATTACTTTTTTACAGTCAAAATGGAAATACCTTCCAACTTCTACTTCTGTAGTTTGTTGTGTTACTGTATTTCTGCAGTCGCTACTGAAGCGTATGGAACCTTTTTTTTCGAAAAATGTGCCATAATTTAATCATAATATAACGAACGTCGACACCAACAAACAAATATAAATCAAGACGATAAGCGATTTTTATCACTACGGATTTTTCTCACGTTTCTGTAGCGGCTAAAGAAATGCAGTAATACACAACAAATTACAGAAGCAGAAGTGGGAAGGTATTTCCATTTTGACTGTAAAAAACTGGTTTTAGTGAGGAAAATGCATGAAACTTATTTAAAACCTCCGCATGTTGTTTAATACTTGTTTCAGTCTCCTCTTTTATGAGATTCAGTGTTATTTTATATAAAGGCTCGTTTACCCAGGTGATTTTTGCTGCGATTTTTCTCCTCCTGACTGGTGCAATCGAATGGATTGACTTAGGAATGCATTGGACATTTGTACAAAGCTACAGTGGTTCAATACAATCGTGAGACATCCATTCAATCGCATGCGTCAGAATGAGAAATATCGCAGCAAAAATCACCTGTGTAAAGGAGCCTTGATATTTGCAGGTGAACGACAGAGACGCAAATATAGATGCGGATTATTGAACATTTGTCGGAAACTTTACAAGTCCTTGTTATATATTATTTCAGTTTTAGCTAGCCTTATTAGCTTATTAAATAAATTATAAGCAAAATGGTTTTTTTTGGACTAAATTAACGTTAAAATTGGCGTTGGTGTAATTTGTGTAGACAAGACTATAGAGACTGCATGGCGAGAAAGAAATGTTGAAAACAGAATCGTTATTTTGTTCATGCTTTTAAAGGTCGGCGCTGTCACCATGCAGGCTGGAGGTGGAAAAGTTTATGTGTTTAGTTGCATTTAAGTTTGAAATCCTTTTTAAAACTTCCACAAGTCTCTTGCGCAAGAATGTTGGATGGAAAATCTTTCTTCTGCTTGTATGATTATAACTTAATTAAAGCATCGCTTGTGAAGTTATACTATATTATTTCAAGGATTTTTGGCGCCGTGATTTCGACAATGTATTGCATGTACTAATTTCTCATGTAAATAAGGTCTTACAAAGTAAATATAAATGTCTTTGACGAGCATTAATCCCTTAAATCTTAATATCTTGACATAAAGCACTGAAATTAGTATTAACATGAGAGATATGATTCTTTTCAACCAAACGTTATATACGGCTGGAAGAAATTTGAAAACAGTTTACTTAGCATTTTGAACACTTAAGCCTAGGCCTTTTTGCCGCTTGGTGATAATGCTCTTTTTAATTATGCACGCTTTCAAATTAGTTTGATGCGTCTTTTGGTGTTTTACTATACTTATAATGACACAGCATGAGGTCTGTACAAATATAATATCGGACCATATATACGTTTCGCATTCATCTTTCTCGTGTAAACAACAAAACGATCGGTTCAAAATTAAGATATTTGGATTTATCCTGTGGATTCAGTCATTTGTGTTTTTCTGTACTGATATAAAAACGAGGATGCAATGCTTGCAGGAATAATCGATGAACATTAGTATGCAGTCATGTTAATAGCGATATATAGTCACGGCCGAAATAGAACTAATAACGAGAAAACTATGTTTTTCGATAGTATAGTATTGTATATAGATGTATCGATATTATATCATATCTGTGAAATAAAAGTAGTGTGCTGCGTGGGCAGTGTTGAAATACAAATCGAAATATAGTAAGGTTTGAGTATACTGCCGAAAATATTGGGCCTTCGCTCGAAACGTTAGACACTATGTTCAATATTTTCGGCAGTACTCAAACCATACTATATATTTCGTTAATTCATATCATATCAGGTTGCAGTTGCCCTCTTTATCTTTGACTTTCAGTAATTGAAAAAGAGCGTCTCAGTTGATTGTTTTAATACACAGATACGGGAATTGCACCAATTAAATGAACTGATTAGCTTTTATCCACGTCAGACAGTCTGCCAGCAACAATTATTAAAAAACACTAAAAGTAATGTATCTAAAAAGATAACTAGATAAGCGACATATGATATTGCTGCATATAAAGCGACACTGGACTCGTCGTCAGGCCATGTGTTTTTTGTTGGAGAAGGATGAAATATTTCTTTAAATGGGAGAGTGAACCTTGCAGCATTATATGCAGAAAGGGAAACGTTATAATAAGGGAATAGCGAGCATTGTTGAATGCACGGAGAAGCAAACGAATGCTGGTATAGGCTACTGTGGCTTTGCATAATTGTCGAATAGATGTATGTTTGATGTTTTTAAGGATAAAGTACCTTTGAAAACAACTTTCATGTGTAAAGACAGTTATATGTGGGGACGATGATAAGCCGAGGGTAAATTATTATGCCGCGAATAGAGCATTTATACTATATTGCTCAAAATCAGTTGAATACTCGTCAGTTATGAATTCATAGGTGAATTAGACTTGCGATTTAAATTAGTCTGATATAGCTTATTTTAAATTAGGTCTCAACCCGAGACTATAATAATTAAGGCTTATTTTGTTCACCAACTAATAGTCTGTTTAAATGAATATTCTCCACTTATTTTAGCCCTGCATGGCTTTTAAAAATAATAGTAAATATAATTTTTTATTTTTATCCTTCACTTTTCAACTTGAAAAGTAATTTCAACATTAAAAGACATGAGGCGCTTAGAATTCAAAGTTGGCTAATATTAGTCGTAATCCTTGCATGTTCATCAAATACCACGCATATCTGCATGCTCTGTGTCCTCTGTTATCTGAATGTGTATATACAAATTTATGCATGAAAAGGCTAAAACAACAATCAGTCAGTTATGTGCATGAACGCCTACATATATATATATATATATATATATATATATATATATATATATATATATATATATATATATATATAAGGACGGCGCTTTAGCATGGATACCACATATAATTTTACAGTTACCATTAACCCCATTTAACTTATATATGAAGGATGCATATATATATATATATATATATATATATATATATATATATATGAAGTTGAATCCAGCTTAACGTTTAGTGCGGTCACTCACGGTCATGTTAGCTATAGCGGATATTATAACGTTTGAATTCCCAACTATACAGTTCTTTGAGTCTTCGTAAAAAAATTCTGTGACTTTCATACGCGTCTCGATCGTGACAATAATCTTTGTGAACGTCTGATTGCCTGGTTGTCTATAAGGCGTTGTTTTGATTGATTGGTTGGTTGGTTGGTTGGTTGGTTGGTTGGTTGGTTGGTTGGTTGGTTGGTTGGTTGGTTGGTTGGTTGGTTGGTTGGTTGGTTGTGTGTGGTGTATTTCCTTCTTGTTGTGGCAGTCTGAATGTTCGTGGGTATAGAAAAAAGTTCGGTCGGGGAAGATGTTGAAGAGAGTCGATCGATGTAATGTGATATATATCTTGGAGAAGATTGAATCTTCTGACAGAAATTATATTTATAACAACACATATGCATGATATTAGAAATGTGGGTACGAGATTAGACACAAATTATCATATTGCCGACACTTTACACGAGCCCGGGTCAAGTCCACTCGTGTTTACATGAAGAAATTGATCAAATTTCCGCACCTTCGCACTTCTCTAACCCGGATCGACCCGGTCTTGAAAAGGGTGCGGCTCTATCGTGTAAACGCTAACAGGAGTTTATTCGTATATAGCCGGGTTCGCTCTCAACCCGGGCTCGTGTAAAGGCGCCCTAAGTGTTGTATAGTTGGGTACACTGTTAAACTCAGTTATAGCTGAGTTTAATCATAGTCCCTAGAATTATACTGTCTGGACGCGGCGAACATCAAAGCGGTTAACGATGAGCTACAATTTAGGTTGAGGGTACGTGGCAAATAAGGTGCACAATCTTTTGTTTTACGTTCATTAATATTTATAAAGCAATGATGCTATTGGTTGATTGCTTCATTATACCAAAAATGCAATGTGTTCAGCAAGCGTCAAGGTGAAATAAGGTACAAAACGTGAACAAAAACCTAGAACAAAGACTTTGGCCGCGTTTCCAGACAATTTATTTCTAGGGACTATGGTTTATGGCAGAAATAAAGCCTTTGTCTCTATTTCTGCTCAGAATCTTAATTTCTTTTGTTGGCATTTAAGTTGTACATTTCCGCATAATTAAGACCTGCCCTGGAATAAATCATGACCTAAAATTAGTTACCGCAAGTATACATACATGTTTGTTGAAGATGTTGTCTGTTGAAACAGAAAAGCACACACGAGGGTTAGCAATGAAACAGCTGCTTAGCCCTTTACCGCCTAAATAAATTTGCGAAACGAGCCAAAAATGTATTGCCATAACAACGATGGTAAACATTAAACGTGGAAAAAATTACTCTTTTAGTGTAAGAGTTAATGTACATTCCGAAAAAATACTATACATACCATGATTATTTGCATGTATTTAGCAAACTAGTCACGCGTCGGTTAGAGAAAATAAATGCTTTCTATAAATGCACTTTAATGTATATATGTACGTCACGCAAGCATTTTTATATTGAGCACCAACCTGATTGGGATTTTCGCTAATATATATTCCTAAGTTTCTATACTTATTTTTTATGTGATAGTTCAAATACGAGATGGGGATTTCAAAGTCCGAGTGCTTTTTGAAAAGGTGAGCCAAAGGCGAGCCAAAAGCGAAGGCTTTGTAATCCCGGTAAAGTCCGACGTCGAGTATTTGAACTGACTTTTCAAACTCAAAACTCCGAAGATACCTCTGAAACGTAATATAATTTGCCTTATTTCAAAGTCCCAAGACTTTGAAAACGTATTTTGCATTATTTCAAAGCACTAGTACTTTTCCTCCGATTTCAAAGCACTGATTAAACATTAATTTATTTTATTTTTTGTTCATGAATTATTAATGAGTTTGAGAAGTTTTTCTTCTTGTTTTGTTTTAGAAGCCGGTTTCTTCAAAAACCAACTGTGTCTATACTGAACACTAGTATAATACTATAATCATATATAATTATATCAGTATTAAGTTATACATACTGTATACTATAACTATACCTTTTAAACCGCGTATATCATAGCCGGATATATTGCATTCATCCGTTATAGAAAACCAAAATCATGCAAAACCTAAACAAACTCTTCAATTTTTTGAACCATGCAGTAACATATAAAGATTGATATATATGAAATTGTGTAGATGCTATATCTATAAATTATAAAAAACCGAACCCTTTTCTTATAATTTTTTACAAGACCTTTATAAATGTTTTTATGTAAACCTGTATACTGTAAAAACCTCATAGGCATTGCTTCCGGGAAGCGAGGACATGCATTGAAACAACCTGAAAGTAACTTGTGTTGGACTTTTTTAGAATATATAAACAATACCGACATAGAGAAAACAATATAACAAGTTTATTTAGGTTTTCTACACTATATATATAATATGTGGCAAAAATCTTTGCATGGTTCCAAACTGTGGGAGGAAAAATTTGTGTTCTTGAGCACCACATGCACACTTGACACTCCCGTCTTTAAAGCATTCATGGAGCTACGACAACTGTAGGAAAACTGTGTCACTAACTGTTGTTCATGCATGATAATTATTTTATTTCAAAAAGTAACAGTAGACTCACATTTTGCAATGTGCCAGGATACATAGTGTTAAAAAACGTAACAATTAAAAAGACCCTTTCAGAGTTGGTGTCACCGCCTCCCAGCTGTTACCACGCGTTTGCCCAAGTGTGTTAAATCTATTTATCGTCGATATCTAAACAATGGTGTAACAATACGACAAATATCCATGAATGAACGTCACTGTTAACAAAACTGTTCACACACTACAGCATATCCCTAAAGTCTGGCTTGGCCGACAACGTGGGTGGGGTTGTATATTTGGTATGTAGCGTTTAGGCGTAAATTATGTTTTTAATTTTATTTATTGGGTTAAAAGAAAATGGTCTTTAGACATAATGGTATAGAATTGTATGTATTTGACAAATGTTTTGTGTGTATTCACGCCCTAAACGTTAATACCACCAGATAGATGCATATAAAATATACATATATATTTATTAAATTTGTATATTTTATATTACAAGCTTTGCTACTGTTTCAACATCTTTTGTTAATAATTCTAACAACACAATTTAAATTAAATATGTGAATTCTTTTGTCAGTTTCATTGTACTCAAACAAAAGCCTTTTGCAAGCCTTTCGCGGTACTTTCAGCTGTCCAGTTCAGTAAACTTCTTCAAAACACGCCGGTATATAAATGTCTGAACAGTTTCCTGTATGCACAACACGCATCAAGAAGCAGAGGTGGAAACATGACAAAAATAGTGCTTCTAATTATCTTTTCTGTATTTCTTTCTTATGGATTGGCGCAATCAGGTAACAACTTACATAACTGTGTATATAAATATATATATTTATGGCAATATCTATCTTAGGCTTATAGTATATCTTCTACAAATACTTATAACTATAAATTAGCTAAATATACTCATGCTCTATTCTTAGTTCTCTCACACCTAGCGATCATACCACCACAGACTTTTTCTCTTTCGTTGAAGATTTCATAAATATATGTAATATTTAAAAACCGCGCAGGAGGGCTTTATCGGATATAAAACACGAGGCGATAGCGAGAAACTTAGAGCGAGTCTATATCACATATATAGATCCGACACGCTTATGATTTTTCTTTGTGTTTTCCTCATGAATTATTAATGACTTTTTAAAAAAATTATATATATATATATATATATATATAAACATTTATGTACTTTCTACATGCATATAAGATGTTGTCTGTGTGGGAGCAGTGTCGCTGTTTGTAGCGTTTTCTTATAAAATGCTTTCAGCGTCATTGCGTATTTAGTGTCTTGTCTTACACTTGAAAACATTTCTTATCATGAATATACTTGGCAAAATGCCAAACTGCTCTCTTGAAATTAAACACTCGCTAGGATGGTTAAAATACATTTGTATCCCTACCAGTATGATCATTTTTTACTCACGTGATCGGTTGCTACGTTTGAATAAGAATTTCGAGCTACATTTTTGTAGGATAAAGAGATGAGAACAATCTATTGATCAATAATGCATGTTCGTACGATTTTTTATGTTTTGTAGTTACTCAACTATAGTGTTGTCTTTGACTTATATCAAATTGAGCATGTTTTACTTCTTGTAAAAAAAAATTGTAGTTTCACGAGCTGCATGGGCATTTCTAAAACCGCTTGTATGTATATATCTCCTAATTCTTTATTTCAGAAATTAAATAATACAGTCTTACTATAGAGTTTCATCTGTTACTCATATCTGATTATATTTAATTTAATATGATTTAAGTTGATCAGATTTGATTTATTTTGATTTGATTTAATTTAATTTTAATCTTGATCTTTATCCTAATCCTAATCTTCATTTTCTTCTTCGTTTTGATTTTGATTTTAATTTTAATTTTAATTTTAATTTTAATTTTAATTTTAATTTTAATTTTAATTTTAATTTTAATTTTAGTTTTGATTTTGATTTTGATTTTGAATTGATGTATTTAATTTTTTAGTGAACTGCAACTTTGACCAAAGAAATAAATGCTCGTTCAGGGACAATAAAGATGATGAGTTTGATTGGACTGTTAACTCTGGATCTACACCTAGTGGTGGCACAGGACCTTCAAGAGATGTTTCTGGATCAGGTAAAATTTGTTTAGGGGAAATATGTATTGTGCACTGATGACGTACCAACCTTGAGTTTAGAACACTGGACTTTATTATATATTACGCTTTTTGTTTGTTTGTTTGTTTGTTTGTTTGTTTGTTTGTTTGTTTGTTTGTTTGTTTGTTTTGTAACTTATTGCAAATCCTAGTCTCTATATTTTCACAGTCTGAAAATGACTTAAAAACTTTCATGGAGGCCGAAAAATAAGGCGGCAATTGAGATCGGCTTAGACATCACTTTTAATGTTTAAGTGAGTCGAAGATGTTAAATTGTGCGAAAGAAATAGCTTTGTTCGATTGTTCAATATTATCGCGATATTTTTACTTGTGAGTATCGTATTGTGGGTACAATGTTGTAGAACGATATATAGAGAAAGGACATGACCATGACCATGACCATGCCGACATACGGATTGTATTTTCCAGTGTTGGTAATGTCTCTCACAAGGGAGCGATGAGTGGAAAAAAGAAATTTGAACATATATCACCAACTCTGAAAAAAATAAAATGGCTACCTGTTGCTGACGTGCTTAAGATGAAAGACGCTTTAATGATTTATGAATGTATGAATAACTTGGCTCCCCCTTACCTTTGTTCTAAGTTTTTAGATATGTACAACCAAAGACACAATTATATTACTAGGTGTTCATCATCTCGTAAGATGAAACTACCTTTATGTAGAACGTCCACAGGTCAACGTTCCTTTTTACACGCGTAAAAATCTCGCAAGTTGTTACAGCATTGTTGCCTGAACAATGCTGTAACAACTTGTTGACATATGTGAACAACATTGATAAATGAACAACAGTGTTCATCATTGTTTCAAAAAGTTGTTACTGCTTGATGAAACAACAACCGTTGTTCACGCATGTTGTAACAACCGAAGAACGTGTTGATACATCAACCATGTTCACCATTGTTGTAACATTGTTGTTCATCGTTGTTATTTCGTCATGCTGTTACAACATGTTGTATCATGTGCGAACAACGTTGTTGGCTATAAAAAATGTGCTGTTGGAACAACTTGTTCATGACTGTTGATTTATCCGTGAACAAGTTGTTCGAACCATAAGTGAACAACTTGTTGACAACTTGTTCACGGCGAGCAGCACAACATTGTTCACGCCTGTTGACAACTGTGAACAAGTTGTGCGTTTTTACGCGTGTAGTCCGAGGAATCAAACTATGGAATTGTATTATAGATAACGGGATTAAGATGACAAGTTTAGCAATTTTTAAGAAACATTTAAAAACTTTTTTAATGGAAAATTTTTTAGATCAATAATAAGTTAGGAGTATAGTTATATAATATATTTTATTAGAGTAGATTAAATTGTATAATAATAATAAGCGTGTATAAGTAACTAAAATTATTTTAATTTTTTATGTAATAGTTCACTGAAAAGCCCTTTCAGAGAGTGAATAATAAATACTACTACTGCTACTACTACTACTACTACTACTACTACTACTACTACTACTACTACTACTACTACTGCTGCTGCTGCTGCTGCTGCTGCTGCTGCTGCTGCTGCTGCTGCTGCTGCTGCTGCTGCTGCTGCTGCTACTACTACTACTACTACTACTACTACTACTACTACTACTACTACTACTACAAAGAACAACTTATTGTAGACGAAACAATACATGAAGAAGTAAAACATCATAAACGGAACTTATCTGAAGCATGGATTGATCTACGGAAGGCCTATGACAGTGTGTATAAGAAATGGCTAACTGAAGGACTGAAATTATTGAACGTCCCAAAGTGGATTGTAGAGTTTGTTGAGAAAGCAAGCAATAAGTGGAGCACGCGATTGTTAATACAAGTGAACAAGAAGACTTATAAAACTGATAAAGTCAAGATAGAACGTGGAATTTTCCAAGGAGACTCGCTGAGCCCATTGTTATTTTGTATCTGCATCATTCCAATTACCACCATACTAAGGAAAATGACATTAGGGTATATGTTTGGGCCTCAAAGAAGGAGAACGCTACAGAAGATGATTACCCATTTATTATTCATGGATGATATGAAACTCTATGCAACGTTACCCTCCAACTTAACAACGATGCTAAATAAGACGACGAACATGCTACGTACTATAGGACTGGAGCTGGGACAGGAGAAATGTGCTATACAACACTTTAAACGTGGTAAAAAGGTCGAAGAAAGCGAACACGTACTACTGGATGCTGGAGTGATTATTGAGTATCTAGGAGCTGGTGCAAAATATCCATATTTGGGATTTATACAAGAAGCTAGCATCGAACACAACCAAATTAAAGATAAGCTAAAGAGAGAATTCAAGAAAATCTGTAAAATTGTTTGGAAATCTGAGCTGAACGCTAAAAATAAATCTAAAGCATACAATGAGCTTGCAGTTGCAAAAATAATCTATTCATTTGGAGTAATTAAGTGGACTAGGCAAGAATTAGAAGAATTGGATACAACAGGAAGAAAAATAATGCATATGGAGCAGAGCCTCCATCCACGAGCAGCTATTGAGAGACTATACTTAAGCCGAGATCAAGGTGGACGAGGCTTGTTAAATATTGTTGAAATGCATGACCGAATCAGTGTTGGGATGGCCACTTACATAAGTACCAGTGACAGTAAATTTATGAAGAGCGTTAAAGAGCATGAAATAAGTAAATGGGCAGGAACTAGAATGAAGGATGCAGTGACGATACTAAACCGATATGGGTTCGACGCCACTGTTGCAGATGATGGCTGCCTAACTATAAATAATGAAGTGATGAAATCGAAGAAGGCAAGCAACGTTATAAAGAAGAAAGCGAGGAACAATCGAATGGAAACGCTAAACGGAAAAAGTCTTCATGGACAGCTCTGGAAAACTATAGAAGATCAAAGTGCGGTTAGAGAAAGTTGGCTGTGGTTGAAAGATGGAAAGATTGCGTCGAATACAGAAGCAACATTAATGGCCATTCAAGATGGTGTAATGTGGACTAGAAATTATCAAAAGGCAATTGGATTACAGGATGTGGTGGATACGTGCAGGCTTTGTGGTGAACCAAAAGAAAACATTGCACATTTGATAGCGTCGTGTAAAGGATTGTTGGGATCTGTGATTAAACAGAGGCATGATGATTGTGCCAGAGCTATCTATATTAAAGCTTGCTGGGGCCTTGGGTTAGTCGAGGAACAACACCGTTGGTGGGAAAGACAAGCTGTACAATGCGTTTTGGAGAATGAGGAGTGGATGATTTTATGGGATCATACTTTTAGTACGGATCGCTCTTTGGAATATACGAGACCAGATTTAGTTTTTGAGAACAAACGGACAAGGGAAGGAACTATAGTAGAAATAGGGATATGTTTGGACCAGAACCTGAAAAAGAAGCTGGAGGAGAAACGAACTAAGTATGTGAAATTGGCTATGGAACTGAGTAAGTTACGTGGCTGGCAAAAATGGAAAATTATACCAATCGTTGCTGGTGCGACGGGGATATTCGGCAAGAGTTTGGAAGAGGAACTAAGGAAGATACCAGGAATACGGGAGCAATCATCCCGCCAATTATTGCTAGAAATGCAAAAGATTATTATATACTCGTGTGTAAATATTATGAGACATGTTTTGAACAGTGATTAGAAAAACAGATTAGAACGTTTAGGTTTGAGTTTAACTTTAATTCTGTCTTCTTTTTAAGTGGTATGTAACCTACCTGGTAGGGTACTAGGCGTTGCTAGAACTCTTATGAGACCACAATGTAATCTATTTACTTTATTTTCATTAAAGCTACTACTACTACTACTACTACTACTGCTGCTGCTGCTGCTGCTGCTGCTGCTGCTGCTGCTGCTGCTGCTGCTGCTGCTGCTGCTGCTGCTGCTGCTGCTGCTGCTGCTGCTACTACTACTACTACTACTACTATTACTACTACTACTACTACTACTACTAGCAGCGAAGCGAAAGAGTGAGATATTACCAACAGGAGAAGACAAAATCCGTATGACCAAGCGGTTATGTGATATTCTGTTTATTTCATAAATATATAACGATCTAAAATTATTGTTAATTTTTGCTGCGCTTAAATAAGATAATCTTGAACCGATATCTTTACGTGTAAAAAATATCTTATTATGAAATACATCGAGAAGGCTCCTTTATAATTTCATGGGTTTTTTTATTAAAAAAAAATAAAAATGAATATCGTCTTATTCGGTTTTCTCAAACCAATCCTCCAATAAAACGCTCACATCTTTCATTGTATAAACTCGGGAATGTACAAACGTTTGGAGGCAGTGTTTCTGCGTGTAATCTACTTATACATGCAAGAGTTGAAAAGCAATGCATGCAAAAACATTTGAAACAAGTTATTTCAAAAAATTGGGTAACATTCAACACTTGAATACTGAATACTGCATGAACATGAATACTTAATATGTACTGAACACTTGATATAGTTTATTTGCAAACGATAATTCAAAAATATTTATACTTTATTTCACTTTTAGGATATTACATATACACCGAGGCATCCCGTCCACGCGGTTCAGGAGATAAGGCTAAAATTTCTACTCCATACCTGTCAGGACCCCAGTGCTTAAAGTTTTATTATCACATGATGGGACAGTCCATGGGTACACTAAAAGTGTTAACAAATAACGATGAAATTTTTAAAGTAACCGGAAGCCAAGGATCCCAATGGGTGAAAACAGAGGTGGAAATAGACGAAAGTGGAACTTACAAGGTAAAGTTGAGAAACTTTACTAAATAATATAAATAATAAAATAATTAATAATAAAAGTAAAAAATAATAAAGACTAAATAATAAAAGTTTCATATCAGACCGCGCTAATCTAACTTGATTTACTCTGCTGAATAGAAACTTTAAAACGCTATGCAGTATTTTGTTGTCTAAAATATTAGTGGTTAATTTCCTCCATATGTTTTTTTGTATATGACACATTGAATGATTGACACATGTATGCATAACACATCTCCGGCAGCAATTTACTTATATATATAGAAGTTGAGTGGAACACGAGGGTACAGCCGAGTGCGTTTACACTTCTTTCGTGTTGAAATGACGTCAATCGAATACTTAATATATGCACAGAAGCGATATGATAAAAGGATAAAGGACTGGGGGCTAATCATCCTTTACTCGCATTTACTCGCAACCAGGCCGTGTCGAGGCATATCAAAGGCGTTCCAGGAGGAAGGAAAACCAGAGAACCCGGCGAAAAACCCTCGAAGCACAGGAGAAATCAACTACAACTCTACTCACATGATTTCCAAGCTCGACAACGGGGTGATTCCCAAGCGTTCGCCCATCCAAGTACTAACCCCGTCTAACCGGTTTAACTTTTTGGTGCCGAGAGGCAGCGCGCTAACGACAGCACACTCCACCAGTGCTTCCCTAAGATATGTTTTATTTGTTTAATGTTGTATAAAATAATATAAGAAGAAAAAAACTTGCTAAAAGTTAGACAATTTTAAAAGCTTGCGGGCTTTTCCCGCCAGGTAACGCCATCCGACGCCATTCCATGCCATTTTACGTCATTCATGATTTCTATTTCACAAATAGAAAATTGCTTTGTGTCTCTACTGTGATGTCCGGTCACACATTTTTTCCCTGTTGAAATTGCGTCACTCCTGTTTGTATCACAGTAAAAAGACACAAAACCCATTTTCTATTTGTTTTATAAAATAACTAACCGTTTTACGACGTAAAAAACCAAGTGACCGAGACTCAGCTAACGAATGATGGCGCATGCAAATAACTGCGCCAGTGATTACGTGAATTTATCGAACGAAAAGGAACATGCGTTGTACCATGGATAGTAAAAAGACTGGATGAAAATGTATAGTAAAAAGACTGGTTGAAATTGACAAGCTTAACTGAAACCCCCTACTGTATTCAAAGCTTAGGAATAATACAGCTTAAAATTATAATTTCACTGCCTGTAAATATAACAAAGCCACAATACGATATAATGCATGCCCGTCTATTATTAAGCATTTTAAATGAAAATATTAGGGTTTACTCTAGTTAAAATATACATCGCAAATTCCAAGCAAAGCAAAGTACTCAGTATTCGCGACGCCAGTTTCTTTGAAACAACACAGAAAACATCAAAACAAAGATCAACAACGTTTACCTCGAACACTCCATTGTGGCTTAGGCAGGTTTGTAAGACGATAAAATCATTTGAAACGTCAACATAGTCATCTGAATGTGAGAATATGAAGAATTTGAAGAAAAGTTCACTTAAAAACCTCAGTAAAACAATTCGTGATCGGTAGAAAAAACTAAAACAACAAAATTGTCGTTCAAATTGGCAATGAATAAGAAAGCAAAAACAACACCGATAATGGATTGTTCTTGAAGCAGTTCAAAACACTCACAGCACGTGCATGATAACTTAAGATATTACATAAACATCGTTACTGGTATATGTTGACAATATGATGATGCTATTCTTTGTTTCCTATGTTTAAAGTTGCCAACTTACGCTTACGGAATTTGTCAACGTAAGTATATACCTAGGTTTTGCCGGCGGACATGAAGCAAATGATACATGTACTGGACCTGAAGTAGTGTTCTTTATTTTTCAAGTAGATCGGTGCATAACTACATTAATTCTACGCTTTTTTATGCTACACTGAAGAAACTTGTCCATGCCTATATAGCTCGCTTGTCTTCTGGTTTTTTTCATTCGTGTTATTTCTATTTTTTTATAAAATAAACTAGGTGACCTTTGAAGGTATTATTGGCAGTAGTTACACAAGTGATATCGCGATTGATGAAATTACTTTTACTCCTGGACTTTGCAGTGGTGGTCCTCCACCAACTCAACCACCCCAACCACCACAGCCAGGTAAGTCACGATTTTCTAGCATCAGGAAATGTGTGGAAAGAGTTTGTTTTAGATGCACTGCACGCGTAAAAATATACAACAAAAACATCTTTAAACTGCATGGCTACGCCACGGAAGAAGAAACCTGCTATGCATGCACGGCGGCAATGTTTGTTTAGCTATTATGTTAAGGTACTAGAAATACATGAATGCAACAACCCTTCGCCCGCTTTATATGCATTTTTGTAACACCACCCCCACCCCACCCCACCCTCCACCCCCACCCCCAATTACTGGTTTTGGTTGTATTAATGACACACGGACCAGAAAACATCCCATAAAATTAGTTAGCAAGGTTCATCTGTAGTCATGTATTGACACACCGAAAGAACATGCAAAGTAATATTAAAAAAAGAAAACGAGATGAACCAAATGACAAATTTTCATTCAAAAATAGATATAAACAGTGATGACAACGTCCTAGCGTTCAAAGACAACTCTAGACAAGTTATTATTTATATCAATTTTCATTTTCAAGGTTTCTTGCGTTTTAACTCAGCGAAACTGGTAAATAGAAATCTCCTACCGTTAAACTTTCTCCTGCTTTTGTCACCACAAACACTGGCCAATTCAGTCCACTCTTTTCAGATTGTTTTTCTCGTTCGCGGTTTCTTACCTTTTTTGTTGTTGACAAATATAAGTTATGACAAGGCATCATTCAGTTCTCTTCATGATCTAAAAATCCGTTTGTTTCAAAATGTCTTCATCGTTCCCTCTTGAGTTAAGTAGAATACAACCAGAGCAAAATTCTTTACCGGTTTTGAACAGTTTCAGGACACATCTTAGTTACCAGTACCCTGCTATCCGAACTGCGCAAGTTGTGGATTTTGATAACATACCGTCGAATCCCGAAGTAGCGGCCCCCTCGAAAGTAGTGGCCCCCGAAAGTTGCGACAAATTTGAGATGTCTACAAAATTTCCGAAAGTAGCGCCACCCCCCCCCCCCCCCCCGCCCCGAAAGTAGCGGCGCCATAAGTAGCGGCCATCACCAAGTCATCGCTTGATCAACTCGAAAGTGTTAAGTTTCAACTATCAACGTAACCAAAGTGCATAACAGTCACAGTTGAAATGGCATAAGGAAAAACTAAAGCATATTAGATCGATGTGGTAAATAGGAAGGAACAAAGAAGAATTTTCCCACTGTATGTTAACGTATTTTACCACCCGAAAGTAGCGCCCCCTCCCCCGTAAGTAGCGCCGCCCCCGCCCCCACCCCACCCCCCATCGAAAGTAGCGGGACCCAACAGCGGATAAAACCGAAAGTAAGGGGGCCGCTACTTTCGGTATGTATGTATATATACAGTATGTATATATATATATACAGTATATATATATATATATATATATATATATATATATATATATATATATATATATATATATATATATGTAATGTCGCGTGTAAATGGTGTCCACACATGCCGAGATTAGCACCCTCACCCGGCTTCGGGGAAAACTTGTTAACACGTTGTAAATTTTTACTGCAGTTTTAACAATTGTCAACAATGTTTTTCCTGTACAAGCTGTCGTATGTTTTAAATTTTACATATTTAAAAACTTGAAAGGTTAATTTAATTGGTTCAAATCTTACTTTCTACAGAAAATTTTGTCTAAAAATTTGAAAAATACAAAGATTTCTATGATTAAAAAAAGTCGATGGATTTTGCTGTGACGAGTAAAATCGTTTGACGTTAGCCAGAGTACTGAATACATAAGATTTGAGTCTCGCCTGCCTCCTTTCCTTGAAATGGTTAAAATTTCTTAAAGTGCTTATGAAATGAAATTTTGGCTTTTTATATTATTTGATAATATAAAAATATAGAAAATTCTGATATTCGTACATATATGTTCATTCAATATTTACGTCTTAACGCTTTTATTAATTATTTTTCAGTTCAAAGTTGATAGCTAGGGCCGTGAAACGTCAACACAATAACGCTGCCACAATTATTATAAATTAATTACAATTATTCAATAAATCATTATCATAAATTTGTTTAGTCTTGTTCCACCTTGTGACGTCACAATTATTGTTACTCGTCTCAGTCCTTGCTGACATTTCGACTTAAGAAATGCTACGGTTTGGCAAGTTTAAATATAAAAATAAAGCACATTCTAAACACGTATAAACAAAGTGAGCATATATAGCAATATCAATGATTTCTATATGTTTATATTATTATATGAAATAAAGAAATTATCGAAAATTTCATTTCATAAACACTTTAAGTGCGCATGTGTTTACGTTCTTCCATTGACGATATTTTGGACGATGCAAGCGCTGTTATGAAGAAGTATATACTGATTTCGACATGATGAGTTTTTCAAAAGTTTAATAGTTTTTCAATAGTTTAATCTTTTTCGACCTATACTTTAAATATGTTTTGTTTTTCCAACAGGATCATGTGGTAAAAGATACCTTGCTAGTACAAAAGTAGTAAGTGGTCAAACTGCTCGCCCTCACAGCTGGCCTTGGCAAGTTACACTGAGAACAGCTAGTAGTGGATTTCATTTTTGTGGCGGATCTTTAATCAGTGACCAGTGGGTTCTTACAGCAGCCCATTGTGTGAAAAACCGAGCACCTTCTTATCTTAACGTTAGACTAGGTTAGTTTTAATAAAACAAGTATTTATTTTATCATGCTGCATGTTTCTATTACTTTTTTTTTTAATTGCAACGATTTCTTTTAGGAGAACACAATTTCGACGCTAGTGAAGCACATGAGGTTCAAAGAACTGTTGAAAGAATAATTGTTCATCCCAGTTATGCCCGTTTAAATAATGATGTTGGTATGTTTTTTTACTGGTGGCTACTTTAAGCATAATATTTGTAAAACCCTAAAACCGTAAACATATCAATTAAGCGATTGCATAATACCCACGACAACTTTTTAAATGGCATTTAAGCGAATTGTTTGTTTTCATCTGACGTCACGGCGGCCATATTGGTTCACCAAAACATAAAATGGCGGCCATATTGGTGCATAGGATGAAGATTTATCCTATGGGAATTTAACACTATTCTTATTCAAACTCATTTAGTATTGTTTCACCTCCCCAGCGAGGCCACCAATCACGTTAGTGACTAACGACCATTGAAAGCTGATTAACACGAGGGTCACGTAAAAATGCCCGCCGCAATGCAATTTTCAGTTTAAACAGTGCTTGAATGGCCATTTTTATACTACAGACGCATTATGCGCTTGGACATTTGGACGTACTTAGGCAAAGTGTGTCTTTTAATTCCTCTCAAATTTCGTTTTGTATAAAGACGGGCATCAGACGCATTATGCGTCCACGTGTAATCGTTATGTATCAAAATCAAACGATTATGTCATTCAGACAAGTAACTCTCATATCATTACGACTTTAAAGGTGGTTTTCCACTAGGCGAAAAAAGTCGCGCGAAGCGACATTTTCTTTTGTCTCGCAAGTTCTAGAGTGGAACTAATTAACCAAGACAAAAGAAAAATGTCGAGTCGGTCGACAAATGTCACCAAGTGGAAAACCGCCTTAATATTTATACTTGAAATGTATATTTTTTGCTTTCATTCAAGCTTTAATTAAGCTATCTAGAAAAGTAACACTTAAACCTCAACTAAGTCCTGTTTGTCTTCCAAACCATGGCGCAAGTGTCGACGAGGTTACTGGTCAAGAATGTTATATAACAGGTAAGAAAATAATTCATAAAATACCAACTAAACAGGGTTGAAATAAGAAATTTTTTTAGTCGCCCAAGTTGCTACCACAGAAGAAAATCTAGTCGCCAAATTTCATATCAAGTTGTCCTATAGGCTACTAATTGTCATATTTTTATGTTAAAATCAAAACTTTCTGACCAAGAAAACACATTAAGTCGCATTATATCATAGTGAATTAGTGATACTATTATAGTAGAAAAAGCAATAAAAAAAATTAAATATTAATGAAGTTGTGAATATGTCTCAGTTTCTCTGTCCTATTTATTTCAATTCACAACATTAGTGAATTATGTGCTTGCTTAATAAACTTCTCATACAATTTTACTCTTTAGTAAGTAAAGTAACAGTATATTTCTTGTTTTTTCTTAGTCGCCACACGGGCTACCTGCGGAATAAAAGCTGGTAGCCAGATTAGAAATTTGGTCGCATTTGGCGACCTGGCGCCCGCTTATTTCAACCCCTGCAGTAAATCAATTTATTATTTGAGATTCATTTATTTTTAACTGCTTGTTTAACAAAGGATCTTGTCTTTTCAAATCTAAGACTAAGGGGCCGATTACATGGAGATATTCAGCTTGAGATTTAAGTCCGGCCTTGGAAAAAGATTAGGTTAAAAAGGATGGAATGTTCATCTCGGTCGACTGGGCTAAAATCATGTTTAATCGCTCAAAATTTTCAGTCCGCGCTGAACTAAGCCTGCAAGTAAACCGTGTTGATCGTTCATTACAAATTCGTTATTGTTTGTTGTCGAAATTAGCGATGTTGTTGACAAAAAATGTTCATATTACTTGGATTACATTAGTAAGTATGTGTATTTATCAGAACGTCATAAACTGAAAATTTTGATTTTGTTGCCATTATGTACCCTTAAAGCTATTGCCAGATATATCATTATATAACACCTCATTCATAAAGATGGTCACTAATCTATGTTCTTTTATATGCCTTTAACAGGCAAGTTTCTGCAAAAGGTAGCCAGTTGACAGCCTGAGTAAAATATACAAGTAGGGACAAAAATGTCCGATGCCCTGTTAAAGGGTTAAATTGGCATTTCCAGCCTTGTTTTTGTGTAAAGGTTCTTTCAATGGACCTTTTCACCAGTAGCGGCGCCATCTTGCATTTGAAATACATTGTGGTCTATCCAGAGTAACAAGCTTGCAATGTCTAAATATAATCGTTGTGATATTGGTAAAAGCAACAATTCTGGACGTATAAGAATAGATTCATAAGAAATGTATCATTTATACGTCCAAGCATTATTACTTTTACTAATATGACAACGTTCATATTTAGACATTGTTGCCACGAAAGTGTTTAGTCTTCATACTAAGCTGGATATAAACTGGTAGACCACAATGCATTGCGAATTCAAGATGGCTCCACTATTGGGTAAAGGTCCATTATAAACACAAGAACAAGGCTACAATCTTGGACAAAACTGTTGAGAAATTTCACCACAAAATCACGTCACCTTTTTACGCTTGATGGTTCTTGGAAAAATCTCCCCCTTCCCTCCCGTTCAATATTGATTTCTTGATTTCAAATTCAAGCTAGTGGCTTTGCCTGTTTAGAATGAAATTGATCTGGGGGGTGAGAAAGTAAGAACACAAGGGAAGTTCCTAACTAAACATAAAACATTAAATCTGCGATTGCGATGGTGGATGATGTTTTCTCAACAGGTTCTATGGGCGAGTTTCAGGGTGTTGCGCGCGCATCATTTTTCAAAAGAACTGGCAATCTCCCCTCAAAGTAAACATACGGTTTAAAATCAACAAAGTATAGATACAGTTTCTGGATGTTTAACACTGTTATTCTGCTGTTGTTGGCTCGCTAGCAAGTCTGTTTGCCATTGCTTACTTTGTGGAGAGCCCGCCAAGAGCCCACCAATTTCTTTGCAAAACGATGCGCGCGCAACACCCTGAAACTCGCCTATTGGTTCCACTATTAAACAAACAAACAAACAAACAAACAAACAAACAAACAAACAAACAAACAAACAAACAAACAAACAAACAAACAAACAAACAAACAAACAAACAAACAAACAAACAAACAAACAAACAAACAAACAAACAAACAAACAAACAAACAAACAAACAAACAAACAAACAAACAAACAAACAAACTCACAGGCAGAATATAAAACGCTTCTAACTCGTTAGTGCTCCACAATTATTGTCCTATATTAACTAGGATCAAATTATCAAAAAGCACTAAATAGTGGGGTTTTTAAAGGTGAAAATACGGGATTTAATATGAATTAATGTTGACCTATATTTTGGCAGGATGGGGAAGAACAGGAGCGAGTCGACCTGGAGCAAGAGTGTTACAAGAGGCCAGACTTCCTGTTATCTCTAGTTCAAAATGTAAAAAACACATGGGTTCAGTTACACAACAAATGGTAAATATAACCAAACATCCTTTGTATAGTAGCTTAGACGAAAACATGACCATTACAAATAGTCAACTAATGTTACCAACTAGACTGAATACATTAACATTGTTGTGCAGTATGGAGTTCACAGTGTGCAATGTGCAGTGTTCAGTGTGCAACGTAGTGTGTAATGTACAGTGTTCAGTGGGCAGTGTACTATGTGCAATGGCCATTGTGCAATCTGCAGTTTATGCGTGCAGTATGGAGCGTGTAGTGTGTGGTGTGCAGTAGGTAGTGAAAAATGTGTAGTGTGTGGTGAGCAACATGCATCATCTTCAACAGATGTTCGGAGTAGACGTTCGTCAAGTTCAATTACTCAGAAAAGATTTCCGAGCCCCAGACAGGGTTCAAACCGTTCAAACCTGCAACCTTCTATATGATGACCGGTCAGGCGCTCTAACCCTGTCTGGCGCTCAGAAAGCTTTTCTGAGTAATTGAGCTTCACTAACGTCTACCGAACGTCTGTTACATTACACCAAGCTCGCAAACGTATATATACCACATTCACGACATGTATACGTACAACTTATCATATGCATCATCCTTATTATATATTTTATAGATTTGCGCTGGATTTGGTGGTTCTAGTACAGTAAGTGGGTGCATGGGTGATTCAGGTGGACCATTTGTATGTCGTGACAAATCAACTGACCGATGGTATCTCCATGGTGCTGTATCTTGGGGATCCCGGACATGCAGCGCTGGAACAAATGAATTCACCGTTTTTGCACGAGTTTCAGAATTCGTCAACTGGATCAAACAATACGTTGGAACAGTAAATCCACCGCAAACTCCACGTCCTCCACAAACTGCACGTCCTCCTCAAACACGTCCTCCACAAACACCACCACCTCCTCAAACACCACCTCGACCATCAACATCCAGACCAACGAACCCACCTCAATCATCAGGTACAGTAAATTCAGTTAAATAATGATTCTATTATTTGTCAAGTATAAAGATTAAAAAGTGCGAAGAAATAGTTCAAAAACATAAGCGTCAGAAAATTGTAACTTCTGTCAAGAATAAAAGCTAGTAAACTCACAAACGTCTACACTTTACACGTGTACGTTTTGTTTAAAATCGTCATTAATTTTTTTACGGTTGCGCTTTTTGGCTATTTTTAAACAAAAACAAACCTTTTGAAACGCTTTCTAAAGTGGCAGACCTCTCAACATTTAAATTGAAATGAAATAAACTTTGAAATGAAATTAAATCTAAAGCAATTACAAAAGGTTTAATTGTCTAGACAGGCCTGTACAGTACACTAATATTCACAATAATCGCCGCATAAATTTCGGTATTATTTCTGAATCCACAGTCACATATCATAAGCAACAGCTCCTTAAGAAATGGCCGACAAGAAACAAGTTGCTGATGTGAATGATTTTGGCGTCTCTGGAACTGGACTGCATCGTAATTTGTTTTAAAAAATTAACATAAAACTTCTCAGTAGTTGATTGTACGATTTTTTTTTCTAAAATTTAACACAAACTGCCCAGTGCGTGAGATTTACAGATAGCTGCGTGAGAGCGTGAGAGTGGAACCGAATGCGCGAGTCTCACGCCGAATGCGTGAGAGTTGAGAGGTCTGAAGCAGGGCGCTTATATACGGGGCGGTGCAAGGCGCTCATATCGCGCTGATCGATGTGTGATGCACAAAAGGACTGGCACGAGCGTGCTTCTGAGCAAAAGTTGATCAAAAGTGGATTTTTGGGCACTGTGATATTCTCGCTGTTTTTTCTTTAACTATGTAATTTCGGAGGAACCTTTTGCAATCTACCGACGAAGTACTTATTCGTTTAATGTATGAATATTTGTTTGGCGTAAAAAGTTGTACTATAAAGGAGTTATTATGGATAATGACTCGACTTCTATCGAGGGAAAATTTCATTACAAGATTTGAGCATGTTAACAGGTCGTCCACGCTTAGGAATTCAGGTATGTTGAAGATTATAATAGTGTGGTTATATCTTAAAGTTTTCATAAAAATCGGAGTTGATTATTTGGAGATATAGCGTTCGGATGTTAGGTATTTTTATGGCTTAACTCTTGCCTGTTTAGTTCCTCAATTGCTGCAAGAGAAGTAAACAAAACTTATAGTTTTGCCATGTTACGATTCTTAGTAATTATATCAATAACTTTATCGGGTTTTTGAAGCATTAGATTAGAATAACTGTAAGCTGTAAACAAATTTTACTCTCCGATCAATTTATTAAAATACGACTTGCTGGGACGCATGCCGAGCGCATTATGTGATAAACTGTCGTCCACACCTTGTAATTTTGTCATCAGATAGCCAAGATGACTTCTTGTTAGGTTTCATTGAGAAAATGCAAATTGGAGTTGATTATTTCTTGATATTCAATTGGAAAGATGACCTACCAAGCTAAAATTCAATGCAGGATGTTGTCTTCTATCGAACATGGCCGAATGATAACGTGCACAAACAAAGATTTCCAAAGACTTCTTGCGTCATTTCTCTTGCGAAAGCAACGGTACGGTTCATATTTTTCAGCAACATATTTGTTCATGTTTCAGCAACGACTCCGAATTTTTGGGAGTAACACCAGAGAATATATTAGCTGAATCCACTGATATATCGTATGGCTCGGCAATTTCATCCACGTCCTCTTCTAAACTCAACTCAGAGACTTCCACATCAAGCGTATTTTACCCGCCATATTTTGGACTTTCCCTGGATTAGCGTTCGTCGCTATGGTGACAGGGGGCTTGTTACCAGTCCTCTGCATCACACATCGATCAGCGCGCCCATTGCCGTTTCACCGCCCCCTATATAAACGCCCTGGTCTGAAGTGGTCATTTTAACGCCCTTTTCTTGTATTCATGTAGACAGATAATAAAAGAAAGATATGACTGATGTCGTAATTTAAAAAAAAAAGTTACGTAGACAAGCAAAAGCAAACCTTTTTGAATAGGCTAACCGGTATTGAGCAAAACATATTCCGCTACATGCCCTCATGAGTTAAAACAAGTGGAACTACTGTGGAATTGTAGCATTTTGACTCTTCAAAGTCATCTTCAGACAATGGACTTTTCACACAAGTGAAATATCCCGCCGCATCAATTTTTCGTACCGCGTGGATTTGTTATTATTATTAACATAAAGTGTTATTTTGACTAAAATGAACTAGTTTAACCACAACTATTTCCTGTCTGTCTTCAAAAGTAACATTGCATAGTGTACTATGTATATCATTTTCGTGGGAAAATGTTTATTTTTAGTCTGTTTCTGTTTGTTTGTTTGTTTGTTTGTTTGTTTGTTTATTTGTTTGTTTGTTTGTTTATTTCTTTGTTTGTTTGTTTATTTGTTTATTTGTTTGTTTGTTTGTTTATTTGTTTGTTTATTTGTTTGTTTGTTTGTTTGTTTGTTTATTCGTTTATTTGTTTGTTTATTTGTTTGTTTGTTTATTTGTTTGTTTGTTTGTTTGTTTTGGGTTGTTTTTTTCATAAATATGAGATTTTTATGTATTACATAGATGTTTATATTATTAACCAAAACTTCGATTTTGAACGTATTCTTCCGTGCACTTTTAATAATAATAATAATAATAATAATAATAATAATGATAATCTTTATTTCAACAGGGTAACACTATCAGTTAAAAACTGTTCTCCCTAGTAGCCCTGAAACTAATCAGCTATAAAATTATTTACATAAATTTATATATTATGAATTACATAGTGCAATTGCATGTTAAAAGGATAAGATAAAATACAAAATAAGTTATTATATCTATTTACTAAAAAGATTTAGTGGCCCTGAAACTAATCAGCTATAAAATTATTTACATAAATTTATATATTATGAATTACATAGTGCAATTGCATGTTAAAAGGATAAGATAAAATACAAAATAAGTTATTATATCTATTTACTAAAAAGATCTACCTAAGAAATGTTTCTGAAATGTTTCTAACTAAAATATAAAAAATAGAAAAAGGCCGCCCGCACGGATGTTTTTGCTACTACTGATGATAAACCGGGATTATTTTTTTATATGACCTAAAGATGACTTTGAAATAAAATCGAAATATTACAATTTCACAATAGTTCCACTTGTTTTAACTCATATCTTGAGTTTCAATACGGCATTATTTTTTGGAATTGTCAGTTTGTTTTATACTTTTCAAGTTGTCGGCTAGTCTTGGTTTTTCTAACCGGTGTTTTAAGGTTTTCAAACAGTTGAGCCTTTAACGGCACAATTAAAACAAACGTTACGCCATAAACTAAAACGTACATGTACGTGTGGACAGTCAGTAGTTAATCCTTTTCTTTAATAATAGACGACTTTCAGGCTCATGCGCAGTAGCAACTTTACTTCAAATTTTCATCGGAGGTAAAAACAACTGTTTTAGCTGGAAAGATCATATTAAAAATAGTAAAAGTGCAAAGTTTAAAATAAATCGGACAAATAGTGCGAAAGCTACGCTCTTCGGAAGTTTTGCTCTCCACTAGGGATTTAATAGGGATTTTGGCTTGGCGTGCAACTCCCGCCCGCCAAGCCAAAATCCCTATTAAATCACTAATAAATCCCTGTTGGAATGGTCAACTTTCTGCTTGTGAAACTTTTTCCATTTGTTAAGCAATTCGTTTCAAACTTTGCACTTCTACTATTTTCAATATGCTCGTTCCAGCTAAAACAGTTGTTTTTATCTCCGACGAAAATTTGAATATTTGTTGCTACTGCGCATGATCGTGAAAGTCGTCTATTGAATGAATCAGTTTACATTTTTGGTTAACGCTTTTAAATCATTTTCCAATTATTACGTGAATGATACCTTTTTCTATTTGTTAATTTATTGTATTTGTCAAACTCGGTGGACAAACTGTAATTAGTCTTGTTTTTCATTTTAACCAATAATATATATTTCTAAATTGGTTGTTACTTGTTAGCATTTGTTTCCTGCATTTGTGTAACATTTTGCGATCTTTCTACGTAAAACTAACTATGATCAGAAAACTATTAACATATAGTTTTATGAACAAACAAATTGTAAACAAGTACGAGTTGAATCATTATGTAACAACTCATTGCTGTGTTTTCATTAAAAGGAAAATTATTCGACTAATACTTATTCGTTATGACATGATGTGATACGATACGATACGATACGATACGATACGATACGATACGATACGATACGATACGATACGATACGATATACGATACGATACGATACGACCTGCATGACCTGACCTGACCTGATATATGATTGATTTTAATTGTGTTTTAGTACGATGCAACTTTGACAATGGCAATACTTGTTCGTTTACAAACGATAGATTTGGAGATAAATTTGATTGGACTGTTAGATCTGTAGGAACACCCAGTCAGGATACTGGACCTTCAAACGATGTTTCCAGATCAGGTAAGGTTGGTCACATGTGTGTATTGTGCTCTGGTGACGTATACTTTTTTTAACGAAAAACCTTAACTATTTTAGCCGAATTTATAAGATTATATTCAGCTGCATGTCTGCCTTGCCTGACACTGGTAGTCAGTTGCAGTATGGCAAAGGTATAAAACTCAAAGCAAGCTATTTGTGGATGTTTCGAATAGAAAAATTGACGTTATTAAGAGAAAAGTAACGTTTCTTTAACTGACGACGAGGCCGGAAGGTTTAGCGTAGTCTGGGATAGCCTTTAATTACTACAAGAACTCTACACCCTCATGCGACCTCCCTAACCCAAAACACATGCACAACAAGTTTGGTAAGCACTCGCTTTATCTCTTCTTTAATATACTCCTTAATATATTGTGTTGAGAACCAAAACAATCATGTATAAAAACATCGATCATCTTTAAACAATCATGTATAAAACATCGATCAGAAGAAGGAAAGAAAAATAAAAGATATGTAACGTATAGTATTAAAGAAATACTAAATGGTTTTCCGTGTTTGGATACATGGTTTTCCGTGTTTGGATACTCTGATCCAAACACGCGGTAAATTAATTGCGAGACTGGAGAAAAGCGTAACAAAACACGAGCCGTATAGGCGAGTGTTTTTAGCTTTTCGAAAGTCGAGCAATTTCCCAAGTGTTTGGATAAGTCTCCAAACACGGAAAAAAACCATTTGGTATTTCTTTTATAAAATAATCACAAGTGAATATGATATACTGTCCGACATTTTAAAAAAAAAACGTTTTGGCGGGAATTTTGCATGTTTGGATCATATAGAAATAATATTATTTCTATGGTTTGGATACTCTGATCCAAATACGGCAATTGACCAATCAGGGCTCGCGTAGTATACATGTTATTTTATAAAGTGCAATCAATTAACTTATTTACATCGACCATGCACCACGCATAGCTAGAAGGTCGAAACGTGCGTCCAGGGTTGTGTCCTAAGATCTGATTGCTCTATACTATACGTTACATATCTTTTATTCTTTCTTTCTTCTGATCGATGTTTTTATACATGATTGTTTAAAGATAATCTTTTACATGATTGATGATTGTTTTGGTTCTCTGATGAAAATATTGTGGGCAATGTTTTTGCATAATCTTAAAGAGGATATGGTAGTTATATAGTAAAATTGCAAAGTTTCATTTCAAAATTCGTTGAAGAAAAGGTGATATTTTACGTGTGGAGTTTGTATTTTGGAGCGCCGCCATTAAAGTGGCCGAGCTTGAGGGGAATGAGTCGAGAAAGCTTATGACGTCATAGACTCAACAACAATTACCCTTTTGATCTTTTGTTTTTGTTGAGTCTATGACGTCATAAGCTTCCTTGACTCATTCTTTTCAAGCTCGGCCACTTTAATCGCGGCGCAAACTTCACACGTAAATATCTCCTTTTTGTCAACGAATTTTGAAATGAAACTTTGCAATTTTATTAACTATCATATCCTCTTTAAGATTATGCAAAAACATTGTCCAATAGAGAACCACTTTAAGCAATATTTTTTACACTGTCCAACAGCGTGGTTCGCGTCGCCATTTTATACGTAACATAGCCGGAGGCTATAATGGTACTTTTTATTCACATTCCCCGCTTAGCAATAACTCCCTTTTATTATATGGCTGGGTTTGATTTCCAGTCCGTACGCAAAACGACGCACGCTGATTGGTTCCCGAGAGGTCGGGATTTTACGATATTGACCTCGGGGTCAATACGCTTTTCTCTCGGCCCTGTAAGTTTTGGCGAGAAGATTTCTGAGTTGATTTGAATACAAATAAAATACTACTGGTTATCTTCATTCAAATATTCTGAACAATAAAATGTGTTGGAACATTACTGCTGGTTTTCTTTAAAGCTGTTTATCTAAAAACACGACAAATAAAAGCCGAACTGTGATGTAAACAGGAAGGGCAAGAAGCGACACGTACAAAAGTTAACAGGGATTATAAAGGTAAACAGCATGCTCCAAAGGCGAAAACAACGCTCGAAACTTAAAAATAAAATGAACCAAAAGCAATAAATTCCTTATTAACCTCGTCTGCTTGGTCCATACGGGAAAGTATTTGCTCTCGGTTTTATCGCACAAACCTCGCTCCTTCGTCGCTCGGTATACGAAAACCTCAGGCAAATACTTTCCCGTACAGACCTCGCACTCGGTTAATAAGTCCTTATTACAACTATAACGCTTCTATCACACCAATGTAGCTCTCACTACCTACTCGAAAACTTAATCATAAGAAAACGTGAAAGTTTATCCAGAAAAACGTTGAAAATATTTTACTATCTCGTAACGACAGTAATTAAAACATTTCCTGTTAACACATTGACAAAGAATAGATCTGCTTTTGAAAAAAAAAAGTATTTCCAGTAACTGTCAATTTAACCAAAATGTGCCTTTTATATATAATGTGATTTCCAAGAAATTTATTTTTTGAGGAACTTATCTTTTTGAAATTTTCGATGAAAAGTGTTTCAGTAAAATGCAAATCAAAAATGTTAGAAGGTTGGTGTACTGCTAAAATACTCATAAAAAACCATAGCATTGTTATTTTTTTCTAATCTTTTGAGGGAGAGCGCTATACTAGATTTAGTTCGAATTTTGCTACAGATTTTCACCGAATTTAAACAGTTTATTACAGAACCATCCTCAGAGAAACATGAGAAAATTTTTCATGATTTTCTAAAAAAATATAGATTTTAGAAAATCATGAAAAATTTTCTCATGAAGCGATTTAGTTGCATTTTTACTGAGCATTTGTAGCCCAAGTAGGTAATCACTTGTTGCACGTATTGCTCTTGCGCGTGAAACTCGTTTAACCCTTTGAGACCTGAAAACGACTTTTATGAATTTACTCTGGCTAACGCCAAACGATTTTACTCGTCAACGTGAAATTAACTCAGGCTTTAAAGGGTTAATTTGTCTGAATGCCTAACGTAACTATATAAATAAACCAATATGTAGTGCGAGTTATATCCAACAAAAATCCAGATATATGACTGCAATGTTATTTGTTTTAACTTAGGCTACTATGCATTCATCGAAACTTCAAACCCACGAAGACAAAACGATAATGCTAAACTGACGAGTCCAGCTGTCTCGGGCACTCAGTGTGTTAAATTTAGTTATCATATGTATGGTTCGGGAATGGGAACTCTAACTGTGTTCCAGAAGACTCAATCTTCGACTTCGGAAGTTTTCAAAATGACTGGTGACCAAGGCAACCAGTGGAGATCAAAAGAAATTCAATTGAGCAGCAATGGCAGATACAACGTAAGTTTATTTAATCGTGGCTAATGATTTTCCGGGCTGATTTTCCGGGCAAAATTTAATTCTTGTATGCTGGTTCCACCTAACTAAAAATAGCCGAGTTATTATCATTTACTATGGAATAAGCATTAAACATTCTTCTTATTTTTCACAACTTTAAAAAATGTTTTATTGTGAAGAGTGAAAAAGTTAAGCTGGGTTGAACAGGTCCGTATTTGGGAAGGTAACTTAGCTGTGTTCTGTACTTTAATGATCCAGGCGGGTATCGTAATCTTCGAATAAATATCAATGCATGCCCAGCAATTGCAAAATACACGAAGTAAGGTCCTAAGTTTAAATACAATTTAATAGAATGTAATGTTTCCTTGCTAAACGCATCATTTTCAGAGAATATATGCTTCGTATATTTTGCTGGGCATTGATATTTATTCCAAGATTCTGTAGTCTAACATGCATATGTCGCATGGTGGATACCACGGGTTTTTGCAATTTAGCCACCTGCTGTAAGTAAAAGTGATGATAATTACGTGGAGCACTGATTTGTAACGATAATTTTTAACGCAATATGTTAGCGCAACAAATGGTATGTTAAACGTATGAATGTTGTTTTGGCAACATGTTGTGTCGCTAAATATTGTTCCGTATATAGCGTACATCACCTTTAAGATGATGAGCTTGCGGTCATTTTTATTTTGTTTTTTTTTGTATTTAGGTTGTTTTTGAAGGTAAACGTGGAAATAATTTTCTAAGCGACATTGCAATAGATGAAATATCCATCACCCCCGGCACGTGCTCGTCAACACCCCCAACTCCAGGACCCCCAACTCCTGGACCCCCAACTCCTGGACCCCCAACTCCAGCACCCCCAAGTCCCAGACCTCCGTCAGGAAAATGTGGCGAAAAAGGTCCTGGTTTAAGTGACGATCCAAAAATTGTCGGTGGACAGAAAGCAACTCCCGGGGAATGGCCGTGGCAAGTTGCTCTTCTACGGGGTAGCTTCCCGTTCTGTGGAGGTTCCCTTGTCTCTAATCAATATGTTATAACTGCTGCTCACTGTGTAAAAGCAACTGACTGGAACCGTGTTAAGGTAATTTATTATATAACAATGGCGTCATTCATTTTTTTTCCCATGTATGGGCAATGAACGCAGGCTACGCAGCTTACATAAAGGCCGTTTTCGATTACGTGGGCTGTGCCCGCGCGGGCGGGACGGGCTTTGAAAGTTGGGAATTTTCAACTCCCAAAGCGAACTAAACAATGTACGCTCCGCCCGCGCGGGAAAAGTGAACGTAATGAAATCCGCCTTAGTGACTTGAATACACACTAAAATCCGTATTATGGGACTCAAACATTTAATAAGATATATTACAAACTAATAAACCGAGGGAAGATTTGTGAAAGTCCTTATAATACTTAATAAGAACTTATAATAGTTACCTCGGGTTCGGTAACTAACCAAAACTTAATGTATTTACAGATTCGCGTTGGTGAGCACGAACTGGGAAAAACTGAAGGACACGAACAAGATATCAGTGTTGCCAGAAACGGAATCACCGTTCATCCAAACTACAACAGGAGAACAACCGACTACGACATTGCTATCATAAAATTGTCTAGAGCTATCCAACACACACAAAGAATAAAGCCTGTCTGCATTAACAGCGGCACTGATTTTACTGGTAAACTATCATTTCTTAATATAGATTATTTTTGTGGAAACATCACGTAAAAGATTTATTTGTGTTTCCAAAAAATAATCTATATTACATTATCGCCATGAAAACTTTCAAAGAATTAATTATCATTTCTTAGCCGGCATGAAAGCCTATATAGATAAGCCGAACATATTCCATATATATGGAAAGTAGGAGGTTACAATGTCGGTAATATCTTAAAATACCTGAGCCACGGTCTGAGCTAGTTATTAGTCAATGTCCGGAATAACTGAAGTACTTCATATAGGTCTGACCAAAACACAAACCCTAATTCAGAAATTAGAGCATATTGGACATGGCGGACTGTTTTAGTTTTGCTGGCCTATGGCCCAAAAGGCACGTGTGGCCCAAAGGGCACGTGTCCTGGGCCCCGTATACTGTGGGCCCAGCGCCCATTTAACGCCAAGTTATCGAAATGAGAAAAATATTGGATTGAAATATTTAATACCAATGATGATGATACACTGTGAAAAAATGCGATTTCATACCGTTCCATTTTCCTCAAAAGTGCTTTCAAATTACAGGATCTTTTTCACAAAATACTCGGCAGGTCCGATTCTTTTTCTTTCTCTTTTCAAAATATATTTTAGCTCGCCGGTCTGAGCCTATACCTGCATGGTCCCAGAGGTTTTCTCTCCCGTAATTTAATTACAGCGGTAAGACGAGAGAGAAGAGATTTTTTCTCTCCTTTCCTGTCTACCGCTATGAAATTTCGGGAGAAAACTTCTGGAACCAGGGTAATCTGAGCCTGTCTATCGGTTTTAACAGTTCGAAATCACTATTAGTTTGTTGTTTAACGGAATTGTATTCTTCTCTTGTCAATGCTTTGGGTCAAAGATTGTTTTGATGACAAATGTTGCGTTTTTCTGTCAAGTTACATGTAAGTTATGAGTTATGTAAATCTTTATTGCAATGAAATACAAGCGTAGCCGCCACTGTTCAAGATACTGTTCACTGTACCGTCTTTGATTTTCTTCTAAATGCCCACTAAAGTTATTACAGTATATACAGTTGATGTTCTTTGGCATAAATATGTTTTTGGCCCTTCTCAGAGCTAATTTTAACCCTCGCCAGCGGCTCGGCTAAAATGAACCTGAGTCGGGCCAAAAACATATTTATGCCCGCAAACATCGACTCTATTGTTATGTTATTCACATTTATGGAGATGAAAGCCCGTGCTGAACAAAGTGTGTGAACGGTGTCGGTCGTTTTTTACGCAGCCGCAAAACAAAAATTCTTCGACTTCCTACGTGTTATTGATTAAAATTTTGGTTTCAGCCCGGGTTGAAATCGCTCCCATGTAATCGCAATAAAAACTCAGCCCTCCTAACCGGGCTGAAAGTCTCCATGTTCAAATTTCGTTCAACATCATTCAACACCATTCAACAACGTTTGCCATCATTCAACAGGGGTGGCCAAACGCTTTCAACATGTTGAATCAGGGTTGAATTCAACAATGTTGAACGATGTTGAATGAAATGTTGCAAGCGTTTGACCAGGCCTTTAAGGCTAAGTTATTTATTTGGCTTGTTATTTAGGCCAACGTTGTTACATCACTGGATGGGGAAGACTTCGTAGCGGAGGAAGCTCTCCTAAAGTTTTACAGGAAGCTCAAGTTCCTATCGTGACAAGGAAGGATTGTCAAATCGCTTATGGTGTAAGCAGAATTACCGATAGAATGATTTGTGCAGGATATTCTCAAGGTGGAACAGACACTTGCCAAGGCGATAGTGGTGGTAAGAAAACCAAACAAAATTGATCTTACGTTATGGAGTATTTAATAATCGGAGGAAGATTACGGTCAAATTTAGCAAACGTTTAGGTCGAGTTTCTTTTATAATAATATACATGAAAAAATTTCTCAATTCTGATTGGCTGAGAGGAGTGCAATTTTAGTGTAATTCAGTGCAGAAAAATGAAATACAGTGCAAATTTTGTAATTCTTTAAATTTGCACAAAAATCATTTTTTTACCAGAAAAAAAGATCTTCCTGTTAATTTTTTTTTTCATGTATGTTATTTAAACAAAGCAGTTTGATTAGAAAGATTCTCTTTATGATAAATTTTTTCATGTATATTATTAATAAGTAATAGCATGATTTCTCGTGCAATTTGAAAAAAACACGCACTCGTGAGTTTTTCAAAGACCTCAAAAAGCACTCGCCCTTCGGAAACTCGTGCAATTTTGATAGTCTTTGAAAAACTCACTTGTGCATGTTTCTTCCAAATTGCACTCGAAACCATGCTATTACCTATACAAGGAGCTATATCCAACACTCGTCAGTGTTCGTTCTCCAATGTCTAAATACATCCAAGCTGCATGGTTAAAGAAATACTCGGCTTTGTCTCGTACATTCAACCTGCTTGGCTGTAGTTAAAGGTCAACTAAACCTTTTGAAGTTATATTTTCTTCTGAAAGGATTGTCATCTAACTTAGCAAAAGTAAAGAAAATATGAATTTCGAGGTAAAGAAAATAATTTATCAGCGAAGCCGTCTTAGGTCCTCTTGAAGCATGACCATTTGTAGAATAGGTACTCCATTGCCTTTGACGTCATACCGGTAAAACTCACCAAACCTTGTTGTTTGTTACCAGTATGACATCACAAGGTACTAGTACCAGTCTTTATTTCGACGCCTGTCGTCGTTCACACGAGTTCAGCAAAAGGAGCAAAGTTCATCAAAGTGGACCGAGTGACTGCATTTGATTATTTCTTCGGTTTTAGATTGAACTTTTCCACTTTAACGGAAAATAGAATAACCTGGAAACTTATATCGGAGGACAAACACTGAGTTGTGTTGGATATATTACGTTTTGACCAGGGGCGTCGCTAGAGGGGTCACTTGGAGGACGAGTCTCCACTCCTCTCTTTAAGACCAATTTTGAGATTTCAAATTTAGTGACTGAAATATCTCAAATACCTGAGAATTTTTGCAATGTACAACAATTTAGACACGACAGAACTAGTTTTTTTGTCCAGGCCCTTTACTAAATGTATTTGCAGTTCAAAAACTCATTAATAATTCATGAGGAAAACACAAAAGAAAATCATGACCGTATCGTATCTTTATATATGTGATAAAGATTTCTCCTGATTTACATAAACTTTAGCTTTGATTTTCTCGGCTTGGACAAGGTTATTTTTCAAACTAACTCCGCCAATCAACTTACCAAGTGGTTCGTTTTTGAAGCCGTATAATAAACTCGCAGTTCGTGTTTTATCAGATATAAAAACACTTGGCTTTGCCTCGTGTCTTTATATCTGATAAAACACTCCTGCTCGTTTATTATACAGTACTTAACATGTAGTTATTATAATACTTTGTCAATTTGTTCTCCAAATTATCTTGGTACCATACTGGTTTGTAAAAGTACGAAAATGTGTATTTATACTAAAACAATTCGTCTCGGTTATTATTTACCGATATTCACCTCGCCTTCGGCCAATAATTGTTAAATATTACTTGCCTCTTTCATATACTATAGGTCCTATGGTATGCAAACATAGTGATGGATCATGGCATTTGACAGGAATCACAAGCTGGGGAAAGGGATGTGCATCGCCACGCTATTATGGCGTCTACGCCCATGTTGGTTATCTTTATTCCTGGATCAATCAAGTAACTGGATTGTAATTCAAACGGTATTGCAATAGAAAAATTATCACACTGAATTTTAATTCATAGTGAGATATGTTTGCTGTAAAATTGAAGTAAACAAATAAAGAAATTAAACTAAACTTTATTTGTTAGTTATTTTATTGAAAAGATTGTATAGCGTAATAAGTTTGAAAGCAAAAGAAAAAGGGTTGAGGCGCGTATTTAGTGCGTATTTAAGTTATTAGCTATCTTGTGTCATAAATGCATGACAAAGGTGCATAGCGCACGAAATATACCATGCCAATTCCCATGCTACGTTTGATACCATGCATGCATGCATGTACGCCGGCTTTCCTCATCGGAACTATTAAAAAACCGTCGATTATTTCGGCTGTTTCTTGGCAAGTTTCTTTGTCAGATAAAATTTGAAACCGAAAGAACACAGACAGACTATACAGTGTTCCTTGATATAAATCCAACTTCCAGCCCAGTGTACTGCTGCTTTTCTATTAATATTCAGGCAATGAAATGTGGTGTGCAACCACGGTTAACGTGAAACGGATTATCTGAAGGACTCTGGTCCGCGGTGAAAGTAAATCAAGCTATCCATGGGAACATTGGAACAAGCGTCTCGGTGTTTGAGTGTCATATATAACTTCTATCAAACAGGGCGTAGCCCCGAGGTTTATATTTTTATTGTTTTCGAATTTCGAAGTCCTTTGCATGATAAAAACGATAAACGAGTATTTGATCTTGCTTCTCAAACGAGTAAACTAATTCTCGTTAAAATAAGATTAAATATAAGAGATGTTGATTTATTACATATTGTTGTGTTTCAATGATTTCAATATGCAGATTAAGAAATGTGATTCAGTTCACCAGCAAGTTTCGTACAGGTTTTCATTGGGTATTTGGGTATCAAAATTCATGCATGTGATGTGGTGTACGTTCATCATAGATTAACTACGATAATCATGAATTATTGAGTTTGAGAGTGCATTTGAATATTGTTATACAAGCGATATAATTATATACCGCAATCATAGTGAACAAACTAATCAATGGACGTGCTTTTTCGTTTTTACTGGGTTTTTCCTGCTCTGTGAAGCAACAAAAGGAACGCCAATAATCGAAATGAACAAAGAAGGGCGACGATACAGTAAAGGTTTTCATTGAAATCATCCTAAGGAGATAAAATAGGAAAAGAGTGAGGGTTTTTTTATAGACAACAGTAAAACGCGAATAAAAATAGATAAAAAGATAAACTGCAGTAAGTAGATCAAACAAAGCTACGATTGGTTCAAGGTTGGAGTACAGGGAAACTGAGTAAAACTAGGAGCCTATAAACCTTGTACGTACAATTTTTAGTTTCTTACTTTCGGCTATATAGACTGGGATCCAAAAAATCGTTAAATAAATGAGAATAGGTTTTGATCCGAAACGTTATTTAATATAGCAAACTCTTTTTAAGGTAGCAAACCTTTAACTGATATAGACAAAAAAAAGTTTATTTAAATTTTGTAACGAATAAATCACTTTCTAACCAGTGTAGAGCTAAAAAATCGAATTGAGATGTTTTTTACGTAAAAATGAGATTTTTGTGGAACAAATTATTTCATTAACTTAATTACTTTAACTCTTTCACTACCGCCCTTTAAATATGGTTCGAATTCGAACCATGCAGATTTTCCGATATAATTTTTGAAATATTTAACCGATTTTACCCCTCTTGGGCTTAAAATGACCCTCTGAATCCCCTCTTTACAATGATGCCTATTACATGAAGTAT